>JAPEVW010000028.1:3023221-3415721 GCA_027921565.1 Artemia sinica | reverse complement strand
CAGAGAGACAAAAACAGATAAAAATGTTGGTTGAGAATTTCAACTTTCAACTCAGGATCAGCAAACAATTGACTATGTGGCAGTATGCCAGGGAGTAGAAATCTAGATACTGTACCATTTTTGAGAGCATAATACCTAATAAGTTTTCAGGTTATCTGTAATCCTATGCAAAATTTTCACTCATAGGCTACTTTTGGGATACCACAAATGGCTCATTTGACAGTGTATATATAATACAAATCTTTGAATTAGGCCAACTGAAGCACCAGTATTCTAAGCCTAGGAGTCCTGCTTGACATAAGGAAATCATATTAAGAAAACAATTCTTACTCTACATATGAAGAATAATCTAGTTAACACATTTTTGCAGGGGGAGAAGCCTTTATATTCTTCACTTCTTTCCTTGGTTTTTCCAGTTTTTTTCTAAAGAAATTGTATTAATTTTCTTCAACCTATCTATTCCAGATTATATACCCCCACCCCCCTAATGTGCAAATATATACCTAGAATCCCATCCTCGATCTAAATTATAACATCCTTGCATTGCAAATACACTTTACTCCAATATTACCTGTAGTGGTAGTCCCCTACATTCTACTACCTCTTTGATTAGGTTAGTTGCCTGGCTACATAAAGATTTGCAGGCTTGATAATTTTTCTAGGGTTTCTTTTTCTGTAATATTTTCTTGTGCTCCATGTTTTCTATTATAGCCAAGTCTACTAGCCTACTTTGGTGTTGGCAAATGGTGAACTTGTATCCCTGTTTAGCTAAAAAAAATTGGTGCAAGACTTTTCCACATCATACAAAATTTGTCAGCGTTAAATACTTAACCAAACTATCCATCTTAAACATCCCCAGAAATAATGTGACTCGCATCTAACCTAGCTTTGGCAGTTTTCAGAGACTACCTAGTTTGTAATTAATTTAATTTTCGCTGTTTAGAAAATAGTGTAGCTTTCCATTTGAGCTAACTTAGATTCAAAAAGCCTAGCTGTTTGCATATAAAAACATTAGAAAGCTGACCGATTTATGTCTTTTTTGAACTTTCGAAATGTTCCAACTATTTGCATCCATGTTTTTTTTCGATTTTTAAACTATTTACTTAAATAAATCATGTTCCCAACTGCGTGACACCAGACCGAATTGCTAGTCGATCTAGTCAAGCCGTAGGCCGGCCATAGGTCCAAATAAAAGAAATAAAGTCCGACTGAACCAGCTATTTAAAAAATTGAAAGGAGGTATTTAAAAAGACTTTTTTGCAGGTTTTATTGACCCCCTTTTTTAGTAGGTTCCAGTAGGGCACGTCTATGGCTTAGGAGTCAACTCGTCCCTCATCTACCCGGTGATCGAATCCTAGATATTTGTTTAGAAAAATGTTCCCGTATTGTACAAAACGTTTCTTTTTTTAAGTGTATTCTGTATGACCCCAAGTATTTTTTTTGACTTTCTAAAAGTATTTCCTATTTTATTCCTACAAGCCAAGGGTAGGGATTTTTTCGATTCTTTTGTGACTCAATATAAAAACAAAGTTTTTTTTTTTCCAACTGAAAGTAATGCAAAACGTAAGCACTGAAAATGGCAAAAACTCTTACAACGTTGCCTATAGTAAAGAGCCATAGGGCTTCAATCTTTTATTATTATTAATTTTAAAAAAAAAATTCCGAAAAGAAGTTTTTCAAAGAAAAACTAAAGCCGAAATATTAAACTTAAGATCAGAGAAATAATTCGTATATATTAAAGCTCAAATGAACCGATTTTCTATTTAAAACTAATGAAACCCAAAATTTTGGAATGTCTCTTGCCCCTCCATATTGTAAGCGGATGAAAGTTTTATGGCCGTCCTATTGCGGTAATGGAGATTGACCGCGTCATAATCTAATTCCGTACTTTGAAGCCATGAACTTAAACCTTATAAGTTTCTCCGATATCGCCCATTATAACGCTAAGTACTGTGCCATATACAATATTATGATTAAAGCGCTGTACCGCATCGCGCAGTTACTTCCGCCGAGTGATTTTTTCTTAGGCTACTTAATCAGGCCAGGGCAAGCTGCAAAAAATAATTAGAAAGTGAGTTTAATGATCCGCGCCACAGCAATGGGGAGTTAAGGTAAATTGTGACCGCTCCACCTCAATATTGAGAGAAAAGAAATGGTAGCCATATAATATGTAAACTCTTTTCCTCGAGCTATCTGGAGATCAGATTCCCTCTGGGAACGTTACCTTAGGAGATCATGCGAAACTAATTTACTTGTCCGTGCGGCTAGATACAGACATATAAAATAATAATAAACGCAAAATAGAAGATAATAGTTTTAATTGATCACTTACATATTTAGGTGTACAGCAAATGCTTTGCTTCAATTGACGGCAAATAACTAACCGAGTCTCCTATGATGACTGCCATAATAATTTTAATCGTAATGCCCTGAATGCAAATAATTAATTCTGGAACATAATAATCTGAGACCCGAAAAAGCACTTTTTTTCACACTACACTAATCCTACAGAAGTCCTCGATCAGTGCGCTATAAGAGCTGACCCCAGGACTATGGCCTAAGTCCTGAGGAGGGCCAACCTTCCGTCCAAATAAATCTGTCTTAAATATTTCTGATGTGATTCAAACGTTGCACAAGGACACTCTTATCAATTAATAATTCATGAGAAAACATTGTATTTGTGTTTTTTTATAACCACGATCTTTCGGGAGACATCCAAAGCCGTGGAATAGCGCCGTTCTTTGTCCCTGATGCTAGATGCAATTTATTTCTCTTTGGCTGATTAAAGATGTTTTCTTTTTTTGAAACTAGATGTTAAACTTAATATAGAGGAAGTCGGAATTTCTTTAGAAAGAATAAGGACTTAGTCTTTTTTTTGTATTTTAAAATATATCGCATTTTTAACTCGAAAAATCTAAAAAATCACGCGTACATATTACCCCTTCCCATTATTTTAAGGTGTGAAGCGTCGTTCGTCATTAGTGACTTGCTTTCCTTTGGGCTTTTTGAAAATTTTCGCAATTTATTACTATTTATTCTACATAATATGTTAAAATTGAACATTTTTCTATTTGTTTCCCGTTTAATATATTATTATTTGGCTTAATCAGGAGTACCGCTAAAAATTTCTCTCGGTTACTTTTTTTTTTAATTCTAGACATCCCTATCTAAAATTCATCTACCGGTTTAAGAATTATTCATGGTTTTAGGCTAGCTACTATACTAAAATTTTTTTTCTACATCTAACACTTGATTACTTTTACATTCCCACAAGGTTTGGGGTTATTCTACCTTTAATAAGATTTTTTTTGAAATTCACTATTTTACAAGGCTTTTTTTTTTTTTTTGCTATGTCTATATGGCTGCAGTACTTCTTCTGAAATACGCTATCCATTGGGGGAAAATGATATAGATCTATTACGAACGCGTTAACATGAATATAGACTACGCTAGGCACTACTCTATCTGGAACATCTAACACTACATACAAGAAACGATTTAAAACACACAGTACCTGGGTTTACCATGTTCACTGGTAACATTTTAAAACAGTAACATTTCACTGGGGATGTTTGCTACGTCAAACCGTTATGATAGGATATTGGGAGTAACATATAGTTACATAAAGTTATTAAGAAGTAACATATGTAAATTCACATCTATTTCATCACCATTCGAGTCTCTTTGCGTACTCAATCCTTCTGTTGTAAATATTGGCCTTCACATCTTTTCGTCTTGGCAAGAATTTTCGTGAAGCACTTACGTTATGGTTTCTTCATGGGACAGTTCAAGCACAGAATTTGTGTTCACACGACAAGCTTTCTCTAATTGTCAACTGGAAATGATGCTTCCAACTACAGGTGTGGGAATATGCTATCAGAGTTCATTTCTCACCTGCTTTTTGATAGTTCATAGGGTGCCTTATCAGAAGGGGTCGAACACTGGGAGTGGCTTTTTATTTTCTTCTCAGCATATTCAATTTTTGGGTATATTTTGAGGCACATAGAGAATGTATTCTCGTATAAAATTGTTCATTTTGTTGTCTCTTAAGGGATCACAGTTCTCTTATAAAATTGTTAGTTCATGGCTTGCGTCTATTAACCTTTGCGGTGATTCCTAGGTTATCACAGGGGAATTGAAGGAAGGTTTGAAAAGATTCCTTTGAACTCTTTAACAGGTATGACATCAAACTATAGTGACTCCTTCAAACATATTTTCCTTTAAACTTGTGGGGGGTATATTGTCACTGAGGGGATGGTCACTGGGGGTTAATTTTTTTGGTTTTCCAGGTCCTTTTTTTTTCAGAAATTATCTCGTAACATTTATGGAAATAACAGAGATATGAAACTTTTCACACAGAGGGATAGGATGGATTCCGAGAGATGTCGAAAGGGATTCGACGCGTGAGTCTGTGACACATATTATCGTTTTTGGGGTAATCAAATATCATAACTATACGGTCATATGGTATATGGCGTCCATATAAGATTATCAAAGGCGATATTTTGTCTTGGTATATCTTGTACTGATCGATGGGGTTCTCAGAATTTATGTGATTATATAGTTCGATAATGCACGGGATACTGAGATTCAAATATAATGTTACCTGATACGTAATATGGTTCATGGTCGAGGAAACAAACGATCTAAAAGGTAACTGTCGTTTTCGTAGACGAAGCTGGGATGAAAATTGGCCTGGAGTCTATGGTGAGTACTCTTCATTGGTTGAGGTATGATAAAAATAGATGCTACTAGGTTGTATCTGCACTGGACAACTCTATTGTAATGATCGATATCCCATATTTCAATCCACTTCCTGTAATAAAAACAACGAGGCAGAATCACACGTTCTTTAAATATCAAGTAGTCATAATACATAATAAAAAATACAAATTAGGTTGTTAATTTCTAGGGTGAAGATTACCCTAAGACAATATAAAAAGATACACTGATATTACTACATATAAGCATTATTATCATGTGGTTTCGTACAACGTACAATAATTCCATATTGGGAAATCTTAAAAGAGATGTCTTCAATTGTTTTGAGAAAGGAACAACGATAAGTGGCTTTATTTTAAATTCTTCAATACATATTAGATTCTACCTTAAATTAAACAATCTTGCAAACATAGGATCTACATTATTAAGTTTGAGGTCTAATTTTACAACTCATATTTCATGCCTGCATTGTTCACACGCACGTCCGTGCTGTTTAAGAAACGCATGTTGGAGCGTCATAACCGCACGGTTTTTAAACGCCAAACTATTCTTTTTACAATGAGGGAACAAGACATAGCAAGGACGAGTGGAGACCTCTATAGCCCACTCGTTTTTCTATGTCTTCCTTTTTTCTTGGCTTCGACGTTCTTGTTTTTTTTTCTTTTTTTGTCTTTTTTCCCAAAGGGGGTTCCGGGTTTAACCTCGCATCTTCAGCTGGTTTCCCCGTGTTCTCTCATTCTTGGTTTTCGCCATTCTGGTCTCAGGATTTTTCCGTACATTAAAGTATTCTGTTTTGTAATAGGGTTCTTATGGTTCTGTATTATTAGCGAATGGACAACTTTAGTAACGGCCATACATGTTGGCCACCAGAAATTGGTTGATTTTTCTTCTTCGTTCTATTATCCACTATAACGTTAATCTCGCTGAGTCTTCATTTGTAAATAGGGGAATCTGTTTTTCTATAAGCGTTTTTTTATTTTGTTTGTTATTTTTCTTTTGATTGTCTTTTTCTATTAATTTTGTTTTTTTTTTGGACTTTTATATCGAGGTTTTCATTTGTTTCTCGTTTTCTATATTGTTTTTGAATAGTGTCGACTCTTCAGGTTAATTGCCTTGGAGTTGGTTATTTGGGAATTTATTATTTTTTTGTTTTTTTTTGTGGTAATTATCCTTTTTATTTGCTCTGTTCGAACAGTTTGACTCTTTAGTCACGAGTCGACAACCTTCCTTTTTTTTATGGTTATCGTATAGGACCAATTTTTTGGAACAGGTCTTAATTCTGTTTTGTAACTTGCGGTCTATTTATTTCTGGATTATTATTAACAAAACAAATGTTCAGGTTTAGTTTTCTACTATGTTTAACATTTAGTATAGTAGGGAAAATAACGAAAGATCATTTCTAAGTTATGAATATTTCTCGCTTAGTACTTCCTATTACCGGTTGTCTAACGAATTCGGTTTTTCTTTCAGGCTAGAAGGGGTGATCCTTTTGATATAGACATACAGGGATCAGTTGAGGGCAACGTAAGGGCGTACTCGGTTTTTCATAGTCGCACTCTTTTAAGTCTTGTGATGCTAGATGGCGAATTTTCGTCTAATCTGTATCAAAGGACAGTGACCTACGCTTGACATGTGGGCTCGAGGCTCTTCGTCACCACTTTTGTTTAGCAGGGAGTCCGAAACTTTCCTTTTTACAGGTCGCAATCACTTACGTTATTCTAGTTTTTTGAGATTGAGGCTACTTAGATAGCTCGGATTTTTTCTGTCATTTATTTTAATTTTGAAGATTAAACTATATCGCTTGACGCTTTGATCGTTAAGCCTTTTATGCATTATTTAACTTTCTTAATTTTTTTTTTTTCCATGACGTTTTGGTGCTTTTTATGGTCTTCCTAGTTTTATTTTTTAGGAGACAGGCTAGGGGTCGATTTTTATGATGGAAAGTTCTTTTTAGTCCCGTTCCCTGGGCATTGCTTGCTTAGAAGTACTTCGAACAATTGCTAACATCTGTCAAATTTCGGATTTAGTATTTCAGGGGGGGGGAGGATCGGGGTGTTCGGGGAATATTCCATGAGGGGAGGGCTATTCAGGAGGCAGGAGATTTCGCTATATATATTAAGTAGAGGCTTTTTGTTGGGTCTTTCGGAGGGGCATTTCCAATTTTATCTCTGTCAATTTTTTCTGGCTTGTATCTCTGAAAGTTTAATTTCATGGGGGGGTCATGGAATCGCGAATAATGTTAAGCGCAATACGTGTTCAAACCGTCAACAGGTAATTGCCTTCTCCGATGATGGGAATTTAGTTCAGACCTACGATTTTCTTTCAGTTTAGACTGGATTCATCGTATCTGGAATGGTACGGGTAGACTTTTTCCGTATTAAAGGAAATTATTCAAATTAATTATATGCAAGTCTTTTTCTATAAGAATTTGTATTGATGAGGAACTGATACGCTGTTTAACATTACGGTATCGAATGGTTTTTGATTATGCGAATTACCATCATAATGTTGAAAACAATTTTTCTTGTAGTCCTTTTTATAATTGTATAATTTTTAGTCTTTCGTAAATTAAAATTTTTAAATTATTATTCCTTTGAGTATGACGCCTGTCCATTAATTTCTAGTCTCTTTTTTAAGTCCTATACTGATTCGAGTGTAATTCCATCTCATCGATGTTGGAAACTTATTTTTTAAACTGTCTCTACCCGATTGTGTCTTAATGACTTTTCGATCCTCGACTTCTTGCGGTTTTTTCATATTTTCGGTTTTTCTTACGTGAAATAAGGTCAAAGGGTTGGGGTTTTTGTATGTTTTTTTCTTCAAAATTCTTTTGCCCTTTAATTTTGTTGTCTCTTTCGTGCGCAGCAGCTGAAGATCGGTTATTGATTTCCCTATTTCTTTTAACTTAATATGGTTGATTCGCCATTTTTTCAGACTCTTCAGACCTTAACTGGTTTCCGATGAATTTCCTCGAGAATCGCTCGTTTAGAGGAGGGCACTCACAAAGGTATCCCTGCCCTTCCTTCGTGGAGATTTCTTTCTACTCCTTTGGAAGTAGCAGGTTTTATTCTCTAAGTCCTCGCTTTGAAGTTTTCAAACGTCGGGAGATTTGAAAGATCTTGAGCCCTTTGAGGGAATTCAAGAGTTTTGAATTCAGGGTTCCTCCACTCGAGTTTAAATGCCATACGGTATTTAAGGGATGGGGCATTCTTTGCACATAGGGTTTCCTCCATGAGTCCACTTTTTAACAAGGCTTGAACCTTGGACACAGTTATATCATGATATTGTCCGTTGATGGTCATCCTGGAGGACCCTTTATTCTCGGGTAATATGTACTTTGACTCGTTTTTATGGGGAAATTTTATTAAATCCATCGCTTCTCGCAGATTTGTTTTAGGGTTGAATCTTTGGAGGAGTTTTCTTTACAGTAATACCGGGGGGTTTCTACAGGCTCTGTTTAATTCTTCCTTGTAAATGACAGGGCCTTTCTATTGGTGTTGCAGGGAAACCATATCGTTCTGGAAATCTTTTGGGGGGACAAGGGGTTTCGAAATTCTATCGGGGAAAAATTGGGTTTTTGGAGATATTGTATAATCCAATTCTCCCGCGCTATCTGATGATGAACATTTTTTGATCTTTTGGGCGTTTTACTTCAGAAAAAATTCTGGTATTAGGGATTTTCTCTTAGGAATAACTAGAATTTTTCATAGCTAAAAATCTTCGAAAGTTTTCTCATCACTCTCATTCTCGAAATAGTCTTGTTTGAAATTAAAGGGTTTAGCTCTGCCAATCTTGATCTAGGGGGCTCATTTTCTGCATCTGACGAATCAGTAGAGGAGGACGCGGTGAACCCATCTCTCCGGAAATTTTGGCTCTTTTTATTCGGCTAACATGTGCCTTGTAAGGTTCTTCCACTATCGGGGTTTTCCATTTTAAAAGTATAATCGTTATCGTACTTTTTGACTATTCTGTACGGTCCAGAATATTTGTTGGAAAGTTTTTTTCCTTCCGTTTTTGCCTCGTTCTTTAGGTAGACGCAGTCTCCTACTTTGAAATCTATACTCCCCTTGACTTTGGGTTGGTTTCTTAGCTCTTGGTTTATTTTTACATTTTTCCAACTCTTGCCTAACTATTTTATAAGTTTTTCCTCATCCTATTTATGAATTCTTGTTTGTAATCCTCCGAGTTATTATAATATTGCCGAGATTCAATAATCTCATCATACGGGATTCTAAAATCACGACCAAAAAGTAAATAAAATGGATTGTCTTTAGTTGTTTTCTGAATAAGCAGTATTGATTACGTTAGTTAAATAAGGTAAGAATTGATCCCAGTCGTTCCTATTGTCTTTTGTATAATGCTTAATACATTCGAAAATATTTTATGCCTATTTTCTATTTTACCATTAGCTTGTGGGTGATACGGAGCTGTCACCATTTTCTCTATGTTAAGAAAACTCATTAAGTCTTTGTTACTTTTGAAACAAAATTACTTCTCGTTGTCACTCAAAACTTTATTTGGAACGCCAAGATTGTAAAAATAATTTCGCTAACGCCTTACTTGTGGCGTAAGCACCTTGATTTTTTAATGCTTTTGCAAAAGTAAAAATCCAGAAAAGTGATCTATAACTGAAAGAATACAAGTATGGCCTCTGTTGGAAACAAGGGCAAGCCTCCACTCGTTCCGTATAAGTCAAATGAGATAATATCGAAGGGGTACTTTGCTACCGGGACTCTTCCCATTGGAGGATTAGGATAAGCTTTGGGGGATTTTTTCTTAAGTTACATGCTTCGCATGTACTTACAAATTCTTTAAGTTTTGTTATTGCCGACGGCACGTAAAAATATTGTTTTAATTTATGGAAAGTTTTCGTTACGTCCTAAGTGTCCACCTGTATCTGAATAAAAATATTCGAAGGCAGGTATTATTAAGTTTTGTGGTAATACAGGTATTATTGAGGTTTGGTTTCTATTTGTCTCAGCAGTCACGATTCTACATAGTATTTTCTTCATCAAGATCATAGTAAAAATATCTATCTCTTTTCTAAAGAGTTTGAATTTATCCGGTAACGCATCGTCCATTCACAAATAATTTAATAAGCGCTGAACACATTTCGTCCATTTTTTTGCTTTCTTTTTATATTTTCTAAAGACAAGGGACAAAAAGTTAATCTTATTTTCTTTTACCGTGGCTTGACGTTTTTCTTACGTCCCATGTTTGCTCTTAGCTTTGATAGCGTTAACTTCATTTTCCTCAGCTTCTGACGGAATATTTTCTGGGTATCTACTCAAAAAAAGTCGCAAGCTGCATTTTGTTTACCTTTTAAATATTCAAATTCGTAATCTAGGTCTTGGATTTTCATAATTCATCTGGCTAGAATTCCCGGGGGGTTTTTAAATGTGCGCAGGTACTGCAAGCTTTTATGGTCTGATCGTAGTATAAAATTTTTCTACTACCAATTAAATAGTGTCTAAATTTGTCCAAGTGGTGGATTATAGATAATAATTCTAAGTTTGTGGCGGAATAACTACTTTCGCCTTTTGATAAGGTTCTACTCGAATAGCATATAACTTTTTTTATTTTTTTTTTTGATTAGAAGGTCCTTGGGGGGGGGGGGGTAAAGGATCAGGGTTTCTATGGGAATTATTTGCGAAAGAATAGCCCCAATGCCTTTTTGAACTAGCATCGGTTGTGACCACAAATTGTCCGTTTTCGAAATCAGGAAGTGATAATATTGGTTCAGAAGTGAGTGCCTTTTTGAGACGGTCTAGGAAGTTTGAGCTTCCTGGGACCAGGTAACATTTTGGGAGTTCCCTTTAGTTAATTCCGTGAGGGGTTTTGCAATTTGGGCGTAATTGCGCACGAATTTTCTAAAAAGTAGCCAGTAAGACCCTGAAATTCCCCTTAATTCTTTCATGGTTCTAGGGGGTTTGAGGTTTTCAACACATTTTATTTTTATCAGGGTCTTGGGATATCTCTCCTTGTGTACTAACTACTCCTAAAAAATTTAATTTTGGGTTGAAATAAATTTACTTTCTCAGGCCGGCATTTTAAATTGCCCTGTCTGAACTTCTCGAACACCTTAGCTAATGTTGCTAAGTGTTGTTCAGTGTTTTCTCCCACGCATATGACATCATCAACAAAATGAATTATATTCTTTAATCCTCTTAACAGGTGTAATAGGGGTCTATATAGCGCGCTTGAACTTTGTTTTAAGTCCAAAAGGTACCCTTAAGTATTCATATGAACCACATTCAGACGTTGAAAAATGCAATTTTTATGGACATCTATTTCGGCTATTTTCACTTGGTGGTAGCCTTGGGTAGGTCCAAAGAAGTAAAAATTTTGTTTTTGCTTGAAATTAAAGTCAAGAATTTCATCTTTCTTGGTAAAGGAAATTTATCTTTAACTACTTGTTTGTTGAGGGCTCTATAGTCTACTACAAGTCTAAGGTCACCATTCTTTCTTTGGTACTAAGATCACTGGTGGGCGTATACTATAGTTTCTGGACTTATACTTTTGGGTGTTTTTGAGTGTGTTCATAAATGGTATCACTCCGATGTCATCTTCAGATGAAGAAAATACATCTTTAAAATTCATAATAATCGCATAATTTTTTCTTAAGTTCCAAGTCACGTAATATGATCCATATTAAATTTGTTTTTAAAAATTAAGATTTAGTTAGTAGAGGATATTTGTTATTTGAGGTTTTAATGGCGTTAACTAGGTTTGTTTTAGAATTTTCCCATCTATTTAAATCATTTTCCGAGATAACTTTGGATTTGAACTAAACACTTTCCCTTTTTTTATTGTAATTGTTATCATTTTCGTGATTATTAGTTACCCAAAATAAAAAACCTTCTCCTTTGCATAAGACATAATCTGTTCCTCACATAGCAGATTTTTCAGAAATTCATTTGATGGGGGTCGCAAACCATATTTCGGATATTGCTAACCACTGTTCAATCATCTTGATATTTGAATTTTTTACACATCGTTTTAGAGGGACTTTTGTTTTCCTTATCGCGAATCCGTAATATTTCTCTTTATTTTCATTGTTTATTAGATTCATACTGGCGCTATGCTGCGCCATTGCGGCATCTTTGGCGTCACGTTGGGTTTACTATGTTTTTTTCCATAATCCCCGCTATTTTCATTGATTTCGTTTGACCTGTACTGTCGCATATATCCTATTTTTATTTTTGCGGATTCAATACTTTTATTATTAAATTTACTTCATCTCTGCAATGTCCTTCTGAATAATTGGACAAGTTTCTGATTATTCCTTTTCCTCCTTGCGAGACATGAGGTTCAAAGATTGCGACATTATACCGTCAGAAATTTGTTTACTGTTACGTTGTCTTTCGTAACCTCTGTTACGATTTCTTTTTAGGAGTAGAAATTTTTTTCCCTACCTTAGCCGGGTAGACAAGATCCTCTTGTTCGCTACGTCTAATAGTACTCTATTAGACCTTAAAAAATTTGCACCTATAATTGCTTCATACGGAAAGTTATCGCATATTATAAAAATTTGTCGGAAAGATCCTATTGTCCCCTTTTACGTTAGGCAAATTGAACCCTTTTGCAGTCCAATTTATGCCCTGTCACACTAGTTAAATTGTGATTATTAAAATTTCTTTGTTGCCTAATATGCAGAGGCAACATAAATTAAATACGCATGAGCTTATGATATTGATCGTAGCTCTGTCACTAGGTCCACCAGAGTCACTTAAGGCCTTAAAGTAAAACGGTTTTTCTACACAAAAATCACATTAAATATAGGCAACCTATTATTATTATCACTACAAGACGGCACTACCATTGTTTTGGACCTATTAAATATTCTGGGCACCCTCTGGGTCCAATTTATATTTCTGAGGGGCCTGAAACGTTTCCCTGCGGATTTATTTTCATGCGTCGGTGCCTGTAATCGATATTCAGACATTGAGATTCCGTAGGCATATCTAATTGATTTACATCTGTCTGCCTTCGCCATATATTATTATGGTAACTTTGGATGTCTTGCGTCAGTGGCCGCTTGCTGGCGCTGACTGCCAATGCCGTTGGCTTTGAAAAATTTTCATTTCCCGTCGGCAAATTTTCCGTGATTTCTATATAGCATTCTCGCATTATATTGGCTTTGTCGATTATTTGGGTTTTCAAATCGGTAATTATTTGTCTATTGGGGGGGGGAGGTAGTTATACAAATTTTGGTTGGTACGCGTTGTAAGGTACTGATTGGCGCAAATCTTCCCTGGCTATAGCCTAGTGCACCACCGGCGCTAAAATTTGTTCTTCCGAACAAATGGTGCCATAATTTTGGCGTACTACCGCAGCAATTCTGGTATGTGATCGATTGGGGACATAACGGCACACTCCTTCTCGCGATGTGCCCAGGTCGATTGCAATTATCAGCATCTTATTATTGTATGGTTATTTTCTCATAATTAGATTGTTTGACGGGCTGAAAACGCACTGTTTTCTGCCTAGCGGGTTCTTGCGTTTTATTTCTTTGTGGCACTGGGAAGTTATCCCTTGAAAAGAAATTGGGAGACCCTGATCGCCCCTTGAAGATTAGGTTCGCGTTTGAATCGCCTAGGCTATTTATTTTTGCTTTACTGTGATTTGCGACCATCGTGTCGACTTCGATCAATCGATCTACCTCCTGAACTGCAAGATCCAACGTCTGAATATTTTTGGATATTACCATTCTATATAGTTTTTGGGGGTAGCCCCTTGCAAAAAAGGTATTTAGTATGACTTTTTCATACAGTTGTCCTGAACCTCTTTTCGTATTTTGCCTCTACTGAAATGCGTATATTATCAAGATATTCTCTTATATTTTGTGAAATAGTCAAAGCACACCATTCCAATGTATTTTAATTTATTTTATGGGGAACTGGTTTTCGATAAATCTTATCTTTAAATGCTTTTTAACAATCTGTCCACCGGTTTTATTGGCAAGTTGGCGTCATTGCCTATATTATGTTTCAATCTGTTTTAGAAAGGTTAAGGCGTGGCCTTTTTAATCGTAATAGGAGCATGTCGACTAACGCTTCTAGCTCTGTTTTTGTTAGTTGTACAAACTGGGCCAATTGGATATTAAATTCGTCAATATCTGATTGACCATTGTACTCCCGGGATAAGACTTTTTGCTATTTCTATATTTTTCGCGACCAACTTCTGCACCATTAATAAATCGCTTAGGTTGTCCGACATTTTTTTTTGCGTTCGAATCAACTCAAAATAAATTTTATTATTTCACTTAACCTATTTTGGGGGAGGCTATTATCTCCTATAAGATATTCTAAAGGGTTTCCCTGTAGTAGCTTAGCGGCAATAGGTCAATCACTTTTCTTATATTTCTGTATCGGGTTCCCAATGATTAAATTTAAATTACAAGGTTTATAGCCTAATTAGTTCGCAAGTTTTCCTCCAATTTCCGGCTCGCGACATTTGTAGCGATAAAAGTTTTATGGCCGTCCTAATTGCGGTAATGGAGATTGACCGCGTCTCTCAAATCTAATATTCGTACTTTGAAGCGCGTGAACTTACACCTTATAAGTGTCTCCGATACTCCGGCCACTTATAGCGCCAAGTACTGTGTGCCGTTTAAGGCGTTAAAGGTCGCACCGTTACCGTCGAGTGAATTTTTCTCAGGTTTTGATGGTAGGCTAGGCAAACTATAAAATGATAAGAAAAGGTTATGGGTCCGTCTGGGTAATTTTTACAATCTCATCGTTTTGTTGGGGGGGGGGGAAATCAGATTCCTTCTGGGGAACGTACTTTTGGAGACATGCGAAATATTACCTGTCGTGTGGCTAGATACAGACATATAAAATAAAATAAAACACAAAATAGAAAAAGCAATGGTTTTATTTAGAACTTACATGTTTAGGTGTACAGCAATGCGGTCACTTCAAATGACAGCAAATAATAACCAAGTCTCTACAATGACTGCATAATAACTTGAATCGCAATGCCTGCATATAACCACTATATTTCTGTCCAATAATAATAAGTGTGATGAGGCTTGCCTTTTTGTGATGTTTGTTATTTGTTGAATCGGTATTTTATCCTAGTCTTTTTTTTTATGTTCTTTCTTTTTTGTGCGAAGCTACCCCACGATTGGCCTATGTCCTGTGGTGGCGAACCCCTCCGTTTTATTTTGATTTGTTTTTATATGTTTTTTTTTGTTTTTGGGTGATGTTATAGGTTTGCATGAGAAGCTTATCACTTTAAAAACTTTTTTTCACTATAGTATCCTACATCCTGATATTTTTCGAAAGATCCTCATAAGCTTGCTTTTATTCGTAGTCAGTAGATTGTATTTAAAAATAGTTTTTCGAACTTTGTTTAGCGACGTGAAATTTTCAGGTAGGTTTTGGTTTATTTTTCTTTGTTTAGTTATAAGTCACTTTTGAAATTATTGAACTAGTATTATCGATATTTTGTCGGAAAGATCCTCATAAGATTACCTTTATTCGATACTATTGACGTCTTTGTTCAGTTGTTTTTTATTTTTCTATTTTTAGCATAAGTACTTTTGAATTATTGAAGGTATTATCGATATTTTTTTTGAAAAGATCCTCATAAGCTTGGCTTTTATTCGATACTATTGACGTCTTAGTTCAGTAGTTTGGTTTATTTTTCTATGTTTAGTATAAGGACTTTTGAAATTATTGAATGTATATCGATATTTTTTTTGAAAAGATCCTCATAAGCTTGCTTTTAATTCGATACTACTGACGTCTTAGTTCAGTAGTTTGGTTTATTTTTCTATGTTTAAGTATAAGCTACAAACTTTTGAAATTATTGAAGGTATTATCGATCACATATTTTTTGAAAAGATCCTCATAAGCTTGCTTTTATTCGATACTACTGACGTCTTAGTTCAGTAGTTTGGTTTATTTTTCTATGTTTATATAAGACTTTGAAATTATGAAGGTATTATCGATATTTTTTCGAAAAGATCCTCATAAGCTTGCTTTTATTCGATACTATGAGCGTCTTAGTTCAGTAGTTTGGTTTATTTTCTATGTTTAATGTATAAGGACTTTTGAAATTATTGAAGGTATTATCAATATTTTTGAAAAGATCCTCATAAGCTTGCTTTTATTCGATACTATTGACGTCTTAGTTCAGTAGTTGGTTTATTTTTCTATGTTTTGTAAAGGACTTTTGAAATTATTGAAGGTATTATCGATAGTTTTTTTTGAAAAGATCCTCATAAGCTTGCTTTTATTCGATACTATTGACGTCTTAGTTTCAGTAGTTGGTTTATTTTTCTATGTTTAGTATAAGGACTTTGAAATTATTGAAGGTATTATCGATATTTTTTGAAAAGATCCTCATAAGCTTGCTTTATTCGATACTACTGACGTCTTAGTTCAGTAGTTTGTGTTTATTTTTTCTATGTTTAGTATAAGGAACTTTTGAAATTATTGAAGTGTATTATCGATATATTTTTTTGAAAAGATCCTCATAAGCTTGCTTTTATTCGATACTATTGACGTCTTAGTTCAATAGTTTGGTTTATTTTCTATGTTTAGTATAAGGGACTTTTGAAATTATTGAAGGTATTATCGATATTTTTTTGAAAAGATCCTCATAAGCTTGCTTTTATTGATACTATGGACGTCTTAGTTCAGTAGTTTTGGTTTATTTTTCTATGTTTAGTATAAGGACTTTTGAAATTATTGAAGGTATTATCGATATTTTTTTGAAAAGATCCTCATAACTTTGCTTTTATTCGATACTATTCGACGTCTTAGTTCAGTAGTTTGGTTTATTTTTCTAAGTTTAGTATAAGGGACTTTTGAAATTATTGAAGGTATTTATCGATATTTTTTGATAAAGTTTGTTCCTCATAAGCTTGCCTTTTATTCGATACTATTGATATCTTAGTTCAATATTTTGTTTTATTTTTTCTATGTTTAGTATAAGGACGTTTGAAATTATTGAAGGTATTATCGATATTTTTGCGGGGGGGGGGGGGAAAAGATCCTCATAAGCTTGCTTTTATTCGATACTATTGATGTCTTAGTTCAATAGTTTGTTTTATTTTTCTATGTTTAGTATAAGGACTTTTGAAATTATTGAAGGTATTATCGATATTTTTTGAAAAGGTCCTCATAAGATTGCCTTTTATTTGATACTATCTGATATCTTAGTTCAATATTTTGTTTTATTTTTCTATGTTTAGTATAAGGACGTTTGAAATTATTGAAGGTATTATCCAATTTTTTTTCGAAAAGATCCTCATAAGCTTGCTTTTATTCGATACTATTGACGTCTTAGTTCAACAAGTTTTTTTATTTTCTATGTTTAGTATAAGCGGACTTTTGAAATATTGAAACGTATTTCGATTAATTTTTTTGAAAGGGGATCCTCATGAAAAACTCCTGCTCTTTATTCGATACTATTGACTTCTTAGTTCTCAGTAAGGTTTGTTTTATTTTTCTATGTTTAGTATAAAAAACTATTGAAAGCGGAAATATTCTTTGAAAGGCGTTAGGAGGGGACAGCCCCTTTCATTACGAACTATGACGTCTGTTCGTAGTTTAAGTTTTTATGTTTCTTGTTCGAGTTTTCAGGACTTTTGAAATTAATCCTTGTATTATCGATAATTTTTTGAAAAGATCCTCATTTTTTTAGATACTATGATGTCTTAGTTTCAGTAGTTTGCATAAAAAATTTATTTTTTCTTGTTTAGCTACAATGGATGTTTTTAAAATTATTAAGGTAATAATTCGGATTCTATTATTCGTATATTTAGTTTTTCTGGCAAAGGTCCTCAAATTTAATTATTGCTTTTACGCTTCGAAACTATGTAATAGGGTTTTCTGGGGGAATAGCGCTTGTTTCTTGTTTTTCGGTGTTTTAGTAGTTTAAGGATTCTTTCACTTGAAATTATGAAGGTTTATCCCTAAACCATTTTTTGAAAAGATCGAGTCATAATTGCTTTCATTGATACTATGTAGACCTCTTGAGTTCAGATTAGTTGTTTTTACTTTTTTCGATTTATATATTTAAGGGCACTTTTAAAATTATTGAAGGGTTGTATCGATATGTTTTTGACATCAAAATTCCGTTTTTATGAAGTTTCGATTCTATTGATAGCTATCGCGTTCTTGTTTAGTTTATTTTTTTTTTTTTATTATAGTATATGTTGAAATTATTGAAGGTATTATGATATTTTTTTGAAAAGATCCCTCATAACCAACGCTTTATTTTACGTTAAAGTTAAAAGTTCAAAGTTTGATTTTAGCAAATGTTTGTATCGGGACAAAGGAAATTTTGATTAGAATATTATCGATACTTTTTTGAAAGCAGGACATCCTCATAAAAAAAAATGTATTCGTAAGAGCGAGGTATTGAGTCCTTGGGGGAAGACACCCCGATCACATATTATAATTTCTGTTCGTTTTAAGTTCTAGAATGGATCCTTCTTAATGTTTTTCATTTGAAAAAACTTGTTGCCTTTTTTTTATTTAATTTCTGAATCGGTTTTTTAAATAATGCTTGGAAATCCGGCGCCCCCTTCATAGAGAACATTCCCTTACCCCAAAGAAAAGGATCCATGTCGATTGAAATATTCTCCAGATTAACCCCCTAGTTTGTTTTATCCCCGCCCTATGCCCCCTCAGAAAAATCCCCCTTTCCTAAAATTGTTTGTATACTTCCCACTAACCAATAAATAGTTATTCTTATAAAGATAGTCCGGCGCACTTTCAATTCATGGCAATTTCCTTCCCCCATTCAAAACTTCCTTCATGAACATATGTTCCTCGATACTAACCATTATTGACCCATTATTCTCCTTTTTTCAGAAAAAACCTCCTGAAAACTTTTACCATTATACTTCAATAACGTCTTAGTTCATGGTAAATTTTTTATGTTTTCGATAAAGTTCATAGGACTTTTAGCCCTGATTGAAGTAATTGGGGGATTAAGTCATCTAAAAGGATATATTTCATATCATGGTTTTTCGATTTACTATGACATCTGTAGTTCAAATTTTGTTTTATTTTCTAATTTGTATCGGGTGACTTTGGGAAAAAATTGAAGCGTGGGAGAGCGCTAGTTTGCCCTTCCTTTTTTTTTCGATACTATGAAAGTCTTAGGGCACTAGACTTTTTATTTCCGTTCCAATGAGCCTTTCCCACGAATTCTTGAAGGACACACTGGGTCGATAGGATCACCCCTGGGAAAAAACAATCAACATTTACAAATAAACATACGCATCCGTATCTTTCTTCTTGCGAATGTAAAATTCCACATTTTTTGTAGATAGGAGCTTGAAACCTCTATAGCATTACTTTTTTTATCTGATACTGATTGAATATGATCGGGATGCAAAACAGATTTTCATTAAAGTTTGTTTTCTATAATTTTCTAGGGGTCCTTTCGCACCTTTTTGATTTTAATCAGCCAAATTTCCTCAGGCGTGGCGTAACGATATTTTTTGAATGGGTAGCACTATTAACTTGATGAAAGTTATATATGTCTTGACTTCAGTATTGAAATCTGATTCTTTTGATATTCTATTGTATAAGACTAACCCGTTTTTCTAGAGGTTTCGGTTATATGAGCCGGGTCGACTCCTCACTTAACAGTTTCGTTATTACCACGAACTTTTTGACTACTGACGTCTTAGTTCTTAGTTTGTTTTACCCTTTTTTTCTATGTTTATTATAAAGGACTTTTGAAATTATTGAAGGTATTATCGATATTTTTTGAAAAGATCCTCATAAGCTTGCTTTTATTCGATACTAGTGATGTTTTTAGTTCAGTAGTTTGTTTATTTTTCTATGTTTAGTATAAGGACTTTTGAAATTATTGAAGGTATTATCGATATTTTTTGAAAAGGTCCTCATAAGATTGCTTTTGTCGATACTATTGATATCTTAGTTCAATATTTTTGTTTATATTTTTCTATGTTTAGTATAGGACTTTTGAAATTATTGAACGTATTATCGATATTTTTTCGAAAAGACCCTCATAAGCTTGCTTTTATTTGATACTACTGACGTCTTATTTCAGTAGTTTGTTTTATTTTTTCGATGTTAGTATAAGGACTTTTAGAATTATTAAAGGTATTATCGATATATTTTTGAAAAGGTCCTCATAAGATTGCTTTTATTCGATACTATTGATATCTTAGTTCAATATTTTGTTTATTTTTTCTATGTTTAGTATAAGGACCTTTGAAATTATTGAAGGTATTATCGATATTTTTTGAAAAGATCCTCATAAGCTTGCTTTTAGTTCGATACTATTGACGTCTTAGTTCAGTAGTTTGGTTTATTTTTCTATGTTTAGTATAAGGACTTTTGAAATTATTGACTTTTGAAGGTATTTATCGATATTTTTTGAAAAGATCCTCATAAGCTTGCTTTTATTCGATACTAGTGATGTCTTAGTTCAGTAGTTTGGTTTATTTTTCTATGTTTAGTATAAGGATTTTTTGAAATTATTGAAGGTATTATCGATATTTTTTTGAAAAGATCCTCATAAGCTTGCTTTTATTCGATACTACTGACGTCTTAGTTCAGTAGTTTGGTTTATTTTTCTATGTTTAGTATAAGGACTTTTGAAATTATTGAAGGTATTATCGATATTTTTTCGAAAAGATCCTCATAAGCTTGCTTTTATTCGATACTAGTGATATGTCTTAGTTCAGTAGTTTGTTTATTTTTCTATGTTTAGTATAAGGACTTTTGAAATTATTGAAGGTATTATCGATATTTTTTTGAAAAGGTCCTCATAAGCTTGCCTTTATTCGATACTATTGATATCTTAGTTCAATATTTTTTTTTATTTTTCTACTATGTGTTTAGTATAAGGACTTTTGAAATTATTGAAGGTATATCGATATTTTTTTTCGAAAGATCCTCATAAGCTTGCTTTTATTCGATACTATCGACGTCTTAGTTCAGTAGTATTTGGTTTTATTTTTCTATGTTTAGTATAAGGACTTTTTGAAATTATTGAAGGTATTATCGATATTTTTTTGAAAAGATCCTCATAAGCTTGCTTTTATTCGATACTATTGATGTCCTTAGTTCAGTATTTGGTTTTTTTTCTATGTTTAGTATAAAGGATTTTTTGAAATTATTGAAGGTATTATCGATATTTTTTGAAAAGTTCCTCATAAAATTGCTTTTATTCGATACTATTGATATCTTAGTTCATATTTTGTTTTATTTTTCTATGTTTAGTATAAGGACTTTTGAAAATTATTGACGTATAAACTGTTTGAAATTATTTGATGGTATTTATCGATATTTTTTGAAAAGATCCTCATAAGCTTGCTTTTATTCGATACTATTGACGTCTTTGTTCAGTAGTTTTTGTTTATTTTTCTATGTTTAGTATAAGGACTTTTGAAATTATTGAAGGTATTATCGATATTTTTTGAAAAGATCCTCATAAGCTTGCTTTTATTCGATACTATTGACGTCTTAGTTCAGTAGTTTTTTTGGTTTATTTTTCTATGTTTAGTATAAGGACTTTTGAAATTATTGAAGGTATTATCGATATTTTTTTTGAAAAGATCCTCATAAGCTTGCTTTTATTCGATACTACTGACGTCTTAGTTCAGTAGTTTTGTTTATTTTCTATGTTTAGTATAAGGACTTTGAAATTATTGAAGGTATTATCGATATTTTTTTCGAAAAGATCCTCATAAGCTTGCTTTTATTCGATACTATTGACGTCTTGTTCAGTATTTTTGGTTTTATTTTTCTATGTTTAGTATAAGGACTTTTGAAATTATTGAAGGTATTATCGATATTTTTTCGAAAAGATCCTCATAAGCTTGCTTTTATTCGATACTATTGACGTCTTAGTTCAGTAGTTTGGTTTATTTTTCTATGTTTGTATAAGGACTTTTGAAATTATTGAAGGTATTATCGATATTTTTTTGAAAAGATCCTCATAAGCTTGCTTTTATTCGATACTATTGACGTCTTAGTTCAGTAGATTTTGGTTTATTTTTCTATGTTTAGTATAAGGACTTTTGAAATTATTGAAGGTATTATCGATATTTTTTTTGAAAGATCCTCATAAGCTTGCTTTTATTCGATACTATTGACGTCTTAGTTCAGTAGTTTGGTTTATTTTTTCTATGTTTAGTATAAGGACTTTTGAAATTATTGAAGGTATTATCAATATTTTTTTGAAAAGATCCTCATAAGCTTGCTTTTATTCGATACTACTGACGTCTTAGTTCAGTATTTTGGTTTATTTTTCTATGTTTAGTATAAGGACTTTTGAAATTATTGAAGGTATTATCGATTTTTTTTTGAAAAGATCCTCATAAGCTTGCTTTTAATTCGATACTACTGACGTCTTAGTTCAGTAGTTTGGTTTATTTTTCTATGTTTAGTATAAGGACTTTTTGAAATTATTGAAGGTATTATCGATATTTTTTTGAAAGATCCTCATAAAGCTTGCTTTTATTCGATACTATTGACGTCTTAGTTCATAGTTTGTTTTTATTTTTCTATGTTTAGTATAAGGACTTTTGAAATTATTGAAGGTATTATCGATATTTTTTCGAAAAGATCCTCATAAGCTTGCTTTTTTTTATTCGATACTATTGATATGCTCTTAGTTCAGTTATTTGGTTTATTTTTCTATGTTTTAGTATAAGGACTTTTGAAATTATTGAAGGTATTATCGATATTTTTTTGAAAAGATCCTCATAAGCTTGCTTTTATTCGATACTATTGACGTCTTAGTTCAATAGATTGTTTTGTTTTATTTTTCCATGTTTAGTATAAGGACTTTGAAATTATTGAATGTATTATCGATATTTTTTCGAAAAAGATCCTCATAAGCTTGCTTTTATTCGATACTATTGACGTCTTAGTTCAGTAGTTTTGTTTATTTTTTCTATGTTTTAGTATAAGCACTTTGAAATTATTGAAGGTATTATCGATATTTTTTCGAAAAAAGATCCTCATAAGCTTGCTTTTATTCGATAATATTGACGTCTTAGTTCAGTATTTTGGTTTTATTTTTCTATGTTTTATTATAAGGACTTTTGAAATTATTGAAGGTATTATCGATATTTTTTGAAAAGATCCTCATAAGCTTGCTTTTATTCGATACTATTACGTCTTAGTTTTCAGTAGTTTTTGGTTTATTTTTCTATGTTTAGTAATAAGGACTTTTGAAATTATTGAAGGTATTATCGATTTTTTTTGAAAAGATCCTCATAAGCTTGCTTTTATTCGATACTACTGACGTCTTAGTTCAGTAGTTTGGTTTATTTTTTTCTATGTTTAGTATAAGCACTTTTGAAATTATTGAATTTATTATCGATATTTTTTTGAAAAGATCCTCATAAGCTTGCTTTTATTCGATACTTTGACGTCTTAGTTCAGTATTTTTTTTTTTATTTTTTATTTCAGTATAAAAGACTTTTGAAAAAAAAAAATTATTAAGGTATTATCGATATTTTTGAAAAAGTTCCTCATAAGCAATTGCTTTTATTCGATACTATTATATCTTAGTTCAGTATTTGTGTTTATTTTTCTATGTTTAGTATAAGGACTTTTGAAATTATTGAAGGTATTATCGATATTTTTTGAAAAGATCCTCATAAGCTTGCTTTTTTATTCGATACTATTGACGTCTTAGTTCAGTAGTTTTGTTTTATTTTTTCTATGTTTAGTATAAGGACTTTTGAAATTATTGAAGGTATTATCGATATTTTTTTTGAAAAGATCCTCATAAGCTTGCTTTTATTCGATACTATTGACGTCTTAGTTCAGTAGTTTTGGTTTATTTTCTATGTTTAGGTATAATGTTCTATGATATTTTATTGAATAATTTTTTTATTTTTATTATAAGGACTTTTTGAAATTATTGAAGGTATTATCGATATTTTTTCTGAAAAGATCCTCATAAGCTTGCTTTTATTCGATACTATTGACGTCTTAGTTCAGTAGTTTTGGTTTATTTTTCTATGTTTAGTATAAGGACTTTTGAAATTATTGAAGGTATTATCGTCTTAGTTCATGGTTTTTTTATTTTTTCGATGTTAGCATAAGGACTTTTGAATTATTTATTTCAACGATTTTTTTGAAAGATCCTCATGAGATTGCCTTTATTCGATACTATTTTTATCTTAGTTCAATTTTGTTTTATTTTTCTATGTTTAGTATAAGGACTTTTGAAATTATTGAAGGTATTATCGATATTTTTTGAAAAGATCCTCATAAGCTTGCTTTTATTCGATACTATTGACGTCTTAGTTTCAGTAGTTTGGTTCTTTATTTTTCTATGTTTAGTATAAGGACTTTTGAAATTATTGAAGGTATTATCGATATTTTTTGAAAAGATCCTCATAAGCTTGCTTTTATTCGATACTATTGGGTCTTAGAGTTCAGTATTTGGTTTTATTTTCTATGTTTAGTATAAGTATTTTTTTGAAATTATTGAAGGTATTATCGATATTTTTTTTGAAAAGATCCTCATAAGCTTGCTTTTTATTCGATACTATTGATATCTTAGTTCAATATTTTGTTTTATTTTTCTATGTTTTAGTATAAGGACTTTTGAAATTATTGAAGGTATTATCGATATTTTTTGAAAAGATCCTCATAAGCTTGCTTTTATTCGATACTAGTGATGTCTTAGTTCAGTAGTTTGGTTTATTTTTCTATGTTTAGTATAAGGACTTTTGAAATTATTGAAGGGTATTATCGATATTTTTTGAAAAGGTCCTCATAAGATTGCTTTTATTCGATACTATTGATATCTTAGTTCAATATTTTTTTTTATTTTTCTATGTTTAGTTATAAGGACTTTTGAAATTATTGAAGGTATTATCGATATTTTTTGAAAAGATCCTCATAGCTTGCTTTTAATTATTATCTTTATTACTATTCGACGTTTTATTTCAGTAGTTTGGTTTATTTTTCTATGTTTAGTATAAGGACTTTTGAAATTATTGAAGGTATTATCGATATTTTTTTGAAAAGATCCTCATAAGCTTTGCTTTTATTCGATACTATTGACGTCTTAGTTCAGTAGTTTGGTTTATTTTTTTTTTTTTTCTAAGTTTAGTATAAGGATTTTTTGAAATTATTGAAGGTATTATCGATATTTTTTGAAAGGATCCTCAGCTTGCTTTTATCGATACTATTGATGTCTTAGTTCAGTAGTTTGTTTTATTTTTTCTGATGTTTAGTATATAGGATTTTTGAAATTATTTGAAAGTATTATCAATATTTTTTGAAAGATCCTCATAAGATTGCCTTTTATTCGATACTATTGATCAAGTCTTAGTTCAATATTTTTTTTTATTTTTCTATGTTTAGTATAAGGACTTTTGAAATTATTGAAGGTATTATCGATATTTTTTCGAAAAGATCCTCATAAGCTTGCTTTTATTCGATACTATTGACGTCTTAGTTCAAGTTAGTTTGTTTTATTTTTCAGTTTTTTCCTATGTTTAGTATAAGGACTTTTGAAATTATTGAAGGTATTATCGATATTTTTTTGAAAAGATCCTCATAAGCTTTGCTTTTATTCGATACTATCGACGTCTTAGTTCAAGTAGTTTGTTTTATTTTTCTATGTTAGTATAAGGACTTTTGAAATTATTAAAGGTATTATCGAATATTTTTTGAAAAGAGGTCCTCATAAGCTTGCTTTTATTCGATACTATTGATATCTTAGTTCATATTTTGTTTATATTTTTCTATGTTTAGTATAAGGACTTTTGAAATTATTGAAGGTATTATCGATATTTTTTGAAAAGTCCTCATAAGATTTTTATTCGATACTATTGATATCTTAGTTCAATGTTTTTTTGTTTTATTTTTCTATGTTTAGTATAAGGACTTTTGAAATTATTGAAGGTATTATCAATATTTTTCGAAAAGATCCTCATAAGCTTGCTTTTATTCGATACTATTGACGTCTTAGTTCAGTAGTTTGTTTTTATTTTTTCTATGTTAGTATAAGGACTTTTGAAATTATTAAAAGGTATTATCGATATTTTTGAAATAGATCCTCATAAGATTGCTTTATTCGATACTATTGATATCTTATTTCAAGTATTTTGTTTTATTTTTCTATGTTTAGTATAAGGACTTTTGAAATTATTGAAGGTATTATCGATATTTTTTGAAAAGATCCTCATAAGCTTGCTTTATTCGATACTTGACGTCTTAGTTCAGTAGTTTGTTTTGTTTTTCTATGTTTAGTATAAGGACGTTTTGAAATTATTGAAGGTATTATCGATATTTTTTTTGAAAGGTCCTCATAAGCTTGCCTTTATTTCGATACTATTGATATCTTAGTTCAATATTTTGTTTTATTTTTCTATGTTTAGTATAAGGACTTTTTTGAAATTATTGAAGGTATTATCGATATTTTTTTGAAAAGTCCTCATAAGCTTGCTTTTATTCGATACTATTCGACGTCTTAGTTCAGTATTTTGTTTTATTTTTCTATGTTTTGTTTAAGGACTTTTGAAATTATTGAAGGTATTATCGATATTTTTTGAAAAGATCCTCATAAGATTGCCTTTTATTCGATACTATTGATATCTTAGTTCAATATTTTGTTTTATTTTTCTATGTTTAGTATAAGGACGTTTTGAAATTATTGAAGGTATTATCGATATTTTTTTTCGAAAAGATCCTCATAAGCTTGCTTTTATTCGATACTACGACGTCTTAGTTCAGTAGTTTGTTTATTTTTCTATGTTTGTATAAGGCACTTTTGAAATTATTGAAGGTATTATCGATATTTTTTTTTTGAAAAGGTTTTTCCCTCATAAGCTTGCTTTTATTCGATACTATTGATAATCTTTAGTTCATATTTTTGTTTTATTTTTTCTATGTTTTAGTATAAGGACTTTTGAAAATTATTGAAGGTATTATCAATATTTTTTGAAAAGATCCTCATAAGCTTGCTTTTATTCGATACTATTGACGTCTTTTTCAGTAGTTTGGTTTATTTTTCTATGTTTAGTATAAGGACTTTTGAAATTATTGAAGGTATTATCGATATATTTTTTCGAAAAGATCCTCATAAGCTTGCTTTTATTCGATACTACTTGACGTCTTAGTTCAGTAGTTAGGTTTATTTTTCTATGTTTAGTATAAGGACTTTTGAAATTATTGAAGGTATTATCGATATTTTTTTGAAAAGATCCTCATAAGCTTGCTTTTATTCAATACTATCGACGTCTTAGTTCAGTAGTTTGTTTATTTTTCTATGTTTTTAGTATAAGGACTTTTGAAATTATTGAAGGTATTATCGATATTTTTTGAAAGGTCCTCATAAGATTGCCTTTATTCGATACTATTGATATCTTAGTTCAATATTTTGTTTTATTTTTCTATGTTTAGCATAAGGACTTTTGAAATTATTGAAGGTATTATCGATATTTTTTGAAAAGGTCCTCATAAGATTGCCTTTATTCGATACTATTGATATCTTAGTTCAATATTTTGTTTTATTTTTCTATGTTTAGTATAAGGACTTTAGAAATTATTGAAGGTATTATCAATATTTTTTGAAAAGATCCTCATAAGCTTGCTTTTATTCGATACTATTGATATCTTAGTTCAATATTTTGTTTTTATTTTTCTATGTTTAGTATAAGGACTTTTGAAATTATTGAGGTATTATCGATATTTTTTTGAAAAGATCCTCATAAGCTTTCTTTTATTCGATACTATCGACGTCTTAGTTCAGTTTGAATGTATTATAAGCACTGTTGAAAATTATTGAATGTATTATCAATATTTTTTTCGAAAAGATCCTCATAAGCTGCTTTTTTTCGATACTACTTACGTCTTAGTTCAGTAGTTTGGTTTATTTTTCTATGTTTAGTATAAGGACTTTTGAAATTATTGAAGGTATTATCAATATTTTTTTCGAAAAGATCCTCATAAGCTTGCTTTTATTCGATACTACTGACGTCTTATTTCAGTAGTTTGTTTTATTTTTTCGATGTTAGTATAAGGACTTTTGAAATTATTAAAGGTATTATCAATATTTTTTGAAAAGGTCCTCATAAGATTGCCTTTATTCGATACTATTGATATCTTAGTTTAATATTTTGTTTTATTTTTCTATATTTAGTATAAGGACGTTTGAAATTATTGAAGGTATTATCAATATTTTTTCGAAAAGATCCTCATAAGCATGCTTTTATTCGATACTATTGACGTCTTATTTCAGTAGTTTGTTTTCTTTTTTATTTTTTCGATGTTAGTGTAAGGACTTTTGAAATTATTAATGATATTATCGATATTTTTTGAAAAGGTCCTCATAAGATTGCCTTTATTCGATACTATTGATATCTTAGTTCAATATTTTGTTTTATTTTTTCTATGTTTAGTATAAGGACTTTTGAAATTATTGAAGGTATTATCGATATTTTTTGAAAAGATCCTCATAAGATTGCCTTTATTCGATACTATTGATATCTTAGTTCAATATTTTTGTTATATTTTTTCTATATTTAGTATAAGGACTTTAGAAATTATTGAAGGTATTATCAATATTTTTTCGAAAAAAGATCCTCATAAGCTTGCTTTTATTCGATACTATTGACGTCTTTGTTCAGTAGTTTGTTTTTATTTTTTCGATGTTAGTATAAGGAGTTATTAGTATTATTGAAGGTATTATCAAATTTTTTTCGAAAAGATCCTCATAAGCTTGCTTTTATTCGATACTATTGATATCTTTAGTTCAATATTTTGTTTTATTTTTCTATGTTTAGTATAAGGACTTTTGAAATTATTGAAGGTATTATCGATATTTTTTTGAAAAAGATCGTCATAAGCTTTCTTTTATTCGATACTATCGACGTCTTAGTTCAGTGAATGTATTATAAGCACTGTTGAAATTCAATAATTTCAAAAGTCCTTATACTAAACATAGAAAAAAAAAATTGAACTAAGATATCAATAGTATCGAATAAAGGCAATCTTATGAGGACCTTTTTCAAAAAATATCGATAATACCTTTAATAATTTCAAAAAGTCCTTATACTAACAAGAGAAAACAAAAACAAACTACTGAACTAAGATGTCGATAGTATTGAATAAAAGAAAGCTTATGAGGATCTTTTCAAAAAAATATCGATAATACCTTCAATAATTTCAAATGTCCTTATACTAAACATAGAAAAATAAAACAAAATATTGAACTAACATATCAATAGTATCGAATAAAAGCAAGCTATGAGGATCTTTTCGAAAAAATATTGATAATACCTTCAATAATTTCAAAAGTCCTTATACTAAACATAGAAAAATAAACCTAACTACTGAACTAAGACGTAAGTAGTATCGAATAAAAGCAAGCTTATGAGGATCTTTTCTAAAAAATATCGATAATACATTCAATAATTTCAACAGTGATTATACTAAACATAGAAAAATAAACCAAACTACTGAACAAAGACGTCAATAGTATCGAATAAAAGCAAGCTTATGAGGATCTTTTCGGAAAAATATTGATAATACCTTCAATAATTTCAAACGTCCTTATACTAAACATACAAAAATAAACAAAATATTGAACTAAGATATCCATAGTGGTATCGAATAAAGGCAATCTTATGAGGACCTTTTCAAAAAATATCGATAATACCTTCAATAATTTCAAAATTGCCCTTATACAAAACATAGAAAAACAAAACAAACTACTGAACTAAGACGTCGATAGTATCGAATAAAAGCAAGCTTATGATGAGGCTTTTTTCAAAAAAAAATATCGATAATACCTTCAATAATTTCAAAAGTCCTTACGAAACATAGAAAAATAATACAAAATATTGAACTAGATATCAATAGTATCGAATAAAGGCAATCTTATGAGAACCTTTAATAAAAATATCGATAATACATTCAATAATTTCAAAAAAGTCTTATACAAAACATATGATACTACTTGATACTACTTACGTCTTAGTTCAGTAGTTAAGT
Organism: Artemia sinica; assembly: GCA_027921565.1. NCBI lineage: Eukaryota > Metazoa > Arthropoda > Branchiopoda > Anostraca > Artemiidae > Artemia > Artemia sinica. The sequence continues at coordinate 3,386,028 of JAPEVW010000028.1, read as the reverse complement.
TTATTTTTCTATGTTTAGTATAAGGACTTTTGAAATTATTGAAGGTATTATCAATATTTTTTTTCGAAAAGATCCTCATAAGCTTGCTTTTATTCGATACTATTGATATCTTAGTTCAATATTTTGTTTTATTTTTTCTATGTTTAGTATAAGGACTGTTTTGAAATTATTGAAGGTATTATCGATTTTTTTTGAAAAGATCCTCATAAGCTTTCTTTTATTCAATACTATCGACATCTTAGTTCAGTAGTTTTTTTGTTTTTCTATGTTTAGTATAAGGACTTTTGAAATTATTAAAGGTATTATCGATATTTTTTGAAAAGGTCCTCATAAGATTGCCTTTTATTCGATACTATTGATATCTTAGTTCAATTGTTTTTTTTTTTTCTATGTTTAGTATAAGGACTTTTGAAATTATTGAAGGTATTATCGATATTTTTTGAAAAGGTCCTCATAAGATTGCCTTTATTCGATACTATTGATATCTTAGTTCAATATTTTGTTTTATTTTTCTATATTTAGTATAAGGACTTAGAAATTATTGAAGGTATTATGAATATTTTTTCGAAAAGATCCTCATAAGCTTGCTTTTATTCGATACTATTGACGTCTTTGTTCAGTAGTTTGTTTTATTTTTTCGATGTTAGTATAAGGAGTTTATTAGTATTATTGAAGGTATTATCAATATTTTTTCGAAAAGATCCTCATAAGCTTGCTTTTATTCGATACTATTTGATATCTTAGTTCAATATTTTGTTTTATTTTTCTATGTTTAGTATAAGGACTTTTGAAATTATTGAAGGTATTATCGATATTTTTTTGAAAAGATCGTCATAAGCTTTCTTTTATTCGATACTATCGACGTCTTAGTTCAGTTTGAATGTAGTATAAGCACTGTTTGAAATTATTGAATGTATTATCGATATTTTTTCGAAAAGATCCTCATAAGCTTGCTTTTATTCGATACTACTTACGTCTTAGTTCAGTAGTTTGGTTTATTTTTTCTTTATGTTAGTATAAGGACTTTTGAAATTATTAAAGGTATTATCAATATTTTTTTTGAAAAGGTCCTCATAAGATTGCCTTTTATTCGATAATATTGATATCTTAGTTTCAATATTTTGTTTTATTTTTCTATGTTTTAGTATAAGGACTTAGAAATTATTGAAGGTATTATGAATATTTTTTTCGAAAAGATCCTCATAAGCTTGCTTTTTTTATTCGATACTATTGACGTCTTTGTTCAGTAGTTTGTTTTATTTTTTCGATCTTAGTATAAGGATTTTATTAGTATTATTGAAGGTATTATCAATATTTTTTCGAAAAAGATTCTCATAAGCTTGCTTTTATTCGATACTATTGATATCTTAGTTCAATATTTTTGTTTTATTTTTCTATGTTTAGTATAAGGACTTTTGAAATTATTGAAGGTATTATCGATATTTTTTTGAAAAGATCGTCATAAGCTTTCTTTTATTCGATACTATCGACGTCTTAGTTCAGTGAATGTAGTATAAGCACTGTTGAAATTATTGAATGTATTATCGATATTTTTTTCGAAAAGATCCTCATAAGCTTGCTTTTATTCGATACTACTTACGTCTTAGTTCAGTAGTTTGGTTTATTTTTCTATGTTTAGTATAAGGACTTTTGAAATTATTGAAGGTATTATCAATATATTTTTTCGAAAAGATCCTCATAAGCTTGCTTTTATTCGATACTACTGACGTCTTATTTCAGTAGTTTGTTTTATTTTTTCGATGTTAGTATAAGGACTTTTGAAATTATTAAAGGTATTATCAATATTTTTTGAAAAGGTCCTCATAAGATTGCCTTTATTCGATAATATTGATATCTTAGTTCAATATTTTGTTTTACATTTCTATGTTTAGTATAAGAGGACGTTTGAAATTATTGAAGGTATTATCGATATTTTTTTGAAAAGATCCTCATAAGCTTACTTTTATTCGATACTATTGATATCTTAGTTCAATATTTTGTTTTTATTTTTCTATGTTTAGTATAAGGACTTTTGAAATTATTGAAGGTATTATCCATATTTTTTCGAAAAGATCCTCATAAGCTTGCTTTTTTTCGATACTACTGACGTCTTATTTCAGTAGTTTGTTTTATTTTTTTCGATGTTAGTATAAGGACTTTTGAAATTATTAAAGGTATTATCAATATTTTTTGAAAAGGTCCTCATAAGATTGCCTTTATTCGATACTATTGATATCTTAGTTCAATATTTTGTTTTTACATTTCTATGTTTAGTATAAGGACGTTTTGAAATTATTGAAGGTATTATCAATATTTTTTCGAAAAGATCCTCATAAGCTTACTTTTATTCGATACTATTGACGTCTAAGTTCAGTAGTTTGTTTTTATTTTTCTATGTTTAGTATATGGACTTTTGAAATTATTGAAGGTATTATCGATATTTTTTTGAAAAGATCCTTATGATCTTGCTTTTATTTGATACTACTGACGTCTTATTTCAGTAGTTTTTGTTTTTTTTTTATGTTAGTATAAGGACTTTTGAAATTATTAATGATATTATCGATATTTTTTGAAAAGGTCCTCATAGGATTGCCTTTATTCGATACTATTGATATCTTAGTTCAATATTTTTGTTTTATTTTTCTATGTTTAGTATAAGGACTTTGAAATTATTGAAGGTATTATCAATATTTTTTCGAAAAGATCCTCATAAGCTTACTTTTATTCGATACTATCGACGTCTTAGTTCAGTAGTTTGGTTTATTTTTCTATGTTTAGTATAAGGACTTTTGAAATTATTGAAGGTATTATCGATATTTTTTTGAAAAGATCCTCATAAGCTTGCTTTTATTCGATACTAGTGATGTCTTAGTTCAGTAGTTTGGTTTATTTTTCTATGTTTAGTATAAGGACTTTTGAAATTATTGAAGGTATTATCGATATTTTTTGAAAAGATCCTCATAAGCTTGCTTTTATTCGATACTAGTGATGTCTTAGTTCAGTAGTTTGGTTTATTTTTCTATGTTTTAGTATAAGGACATTTGAAATTATTGAAGGTATTATCGATATTTTTTTGAAAAGATCCTCATAAGCTTTCTTTTATTCGATACTATTGATATCTTAGTTCAATATTTTGTTTTATTTTTCTATGTTTAGTATAAGGACTTTGAAATTATTGAAGGTATTATCAATGTTTTTTCGAAAAGATCCTCATAAGCTTACTTTTATTCGATACTATCGACGTCTTAGTTCAGTAGTTTGGTTTATTTTTCTATGTTTAGTATAAGGACTTTTGAAATTATTGAAGGTATTATCGATATTTTTTGAAAGATCCTCATAAGCTTGCTTTTATTCGATACTAGTGATGTCTTAGTTCAGTAGTTTGGTTTATTTTTCTATGTTTAGTATAAGGACATTTGAAATTATTGAAGGTATTATCGATATTTTTTGAAAAGATCCTCATAAGCTTGCTTTTATTCGATACTATTGATGTCTTAGTTCAGTAGTTTTTTTTATTTTTCTATGTTTAGTATAAGGACATTTGAAATTATTGAAGGTATTATCGATATTTTTTTTGAAAAGATCCTCATAAGCTTGCTTTTATTCGATACTAGTGATGTCTTAGTTCAGTAGTTTGGTTTATTTTTCTATGTTTAGTATAAGGACATTTGAAATTATTGAAGGTATTATCGATATTTTTTTGAAAAGATCCTCATAAGCTTACTTTTATTGATACTATCGACGTCTTAGTTCAGTAGTTTGGTTTATTTTTCTATGTTTAGTATAAGGACTTTTGAAATTATTGAAGGTATTATCGATATTTTTTGAAAAGATCCTCATAAGCTTGCTTTTATTCGATACTAGTGATGTCTTAGTTCAGTAGTTTGGTTTATTTTTCTATGTTTAGTATAAGGATATTTGAAATTATTGAAGGTATTATCGATATTTTTTTGAAAGATCCTCATAAGCTTGCTTTTATTCGATACTATTGATATCTTAGTTCAATATTTTGTTTTATTTTTCTATGTTTAGTATAAGGACTTTGAAATTATTGAAGGTATTATCAATATTTTTTCGAAAAGATCCTCATAAGCTTACTTTTATTCGATACTATCGACGTCTTAGTTCAGTAGTTTGGTTTATTTTTCTATGTTTAGTATAAGGACTTTTGAAATTATTGAAGGTATTATCGATATTTTTTTGAAAAGATCCTCATAAGCTTGCTTTTATTCGATACTAGTGATGTCTTAGTTCAGTAGTTTGGTTTATTTTTCTATGTTTAGTATAAGGACATTTGAATTTATTGAAGGTATTATCGATATTTTTTGAAAAGATCCTCATAAGCTTACTTTTATTCGATACTAGTGATGTCTTAGTTCAGTAGTTTGGTTTATTTTTCTATGTTTAGTATAAGGACATTTGAAATTATTGAAGGTATTATCGATATTTTTTTTGAAAAGATCCTCATAAGCTTGCTTTTATTCGATACTAGTGATGTCTTAGTTCAGTAGTTTGGTTTATTTTTCTATGTTTAGTATAAGGACATTTGAAATTATTGAAGGTATTATCGATGTTTTTTTTTGAAAAGATCCTCATAAGCTTGCTTTAATTCGATACTATTGATGTCTTAGTTCAGTAGTTTGGTTTATTTTTCTATGTTTAGTATAAGGACTTTTGAAATTATTGAAGGTATTATCAATATTTTTTCGAAAAGATCCTCATAAGCTTGCTTTTATTCGATACTACTGACGTCTTATTTCAGTAGTTTGTTTTATTTTTTCGATGTTAGTATAAGGACTTTTGAAATTATTAAAGGTATTATCAATATTTTTTTGAAAAGGTCCTCATAAGATTGCCTTTATTCGATACTATTGATATCTTAGTTCAATATTTTGTTTTACATTTCTATGTTTAGTATAAGGACGTTTGAAATTATTGAAGGTATTATCGATATTTTTTTCGAAAAGATCCTCATAAGCTTACTTTTATTCGATACTATTGATATCTTAGTTCAATATTTTTTGTTTATTTTTCTATGTTTAGTATTGAAATTATTGAAGGTATTATCAATATTTTTTCGAAAAGATCCTCATAAGCTTACTTTTATTCGATACTATCGACGTCTTAGTTCAGTAGTTTGGTTTATTTTTCTATGTTTAGTATAAGGACTTTTGAAATTATTGAAGGTATTATCGATATTTTTTTGAAAAGATCCTCATAAGCTTGCTTTTATTCGATACTAGTGATGTCTTAGTTCAGTAGTTTGGTTTATTTTTCTATGTTTAGTATAAGGACATTTGAAATTATTGAAGGTATTATCGATATTTTTTGAAAAGATCCTCATAAGCTTGCTTTTATTCGATACTAGTGATGTCTTAGTTCAGTAGTTTGGTTTATTTTTCTCTATGTTTTTAGTATAAGGACATTTGAAATTATTGAAGGTATTATCGATATTTTTTTGAAAAGATCCTCATAAGCTTTCTTTTATTCAATACTATTGACATCTTAGTTCAGTAGTTTGTTTTGTTTTTCTATGTTTAGTATAAGGACTTTTGAAATTATTAAAGGTATTATCATAATTTTTTGAAAAGGTCCTCATAAGATTGCCTTTATTCGATACTATTGATATCTTAGTTCAATATTTTGTTTTACATATTTTTCTATGTTTAGTATAAGGATGTTTGAAATTATTGAAGGTATTATCGATATTTTTTCGAAAAGATCCTCATAAGCTTACTTTTATTCGATACTATTGATATCTTAGTTCAATATTTTGTTTTTATTTTTCTACGTTTAGTTTAAGGACTTTAGAAATTATTGAAGTATTATCGATATTTTTTGAAAAGATCCTTATGATCTTTGCTTTTATTTGATACTACTGACGTCTTATTTCAGTAGTTTTTTTTTTATGTTAGTATAAGGACTTTTGAAATTATTAAAGGTATTATCGATATTTTTTGAAAAGGTCCTCATAAGATTGCTTTATTCGATACTATTGATATCTTAGTTCAATATTTTGTTTTACATTTCTATGTTTAGTATAAGGACGTTTGAAATTATTGAAGGTATTATCGATATTTTTTTTCGAAAAGATCCTCATAAGCTTACTTTTTTTATTCGATACTATTGATATCTTAGTTCAATATTTTGTTTTATTTTTCTATGTTTAGTTTAAGGACTTTAGAAATTATTGAAGGTATTATCGATATTTTTTTGAAAAGATCCTTATGATCTTGCTTTTATTTGATACTACTGACGTCTTATTTCAGTAGTTTTTTTTTTGATGTTAGTATAAGGACTTTTGAAATTATTAAAGGTATTATCGATATTTTTTGAAAAGGTCCTCATAAGATTGCCTTTATTCGATACTATTGATATCTTAGTTCAATATTTTGTTTTATTTTTCTATGTTTAGTATAAGGACGTTTGAAATTATTGAAGGTATTATCAATATTTTTTCGAAAAGATCCTCATAAGCTTGCTTTTATTCGATACTATTGACGTCTTTGTTCAGTAGTTTGGTATATTTTTCTATGTTTAGTATAAGCACTGTTGAAATTATTGAATGTATTATCGATATTTTTTTCGAAAAGATCCTCATAAGCTTGCTTTTATTCGATACTATTGATGTCTCAGTTCAGAAGTTTGTTATATTTCTGTTTTGATTTTTCTATGTTACATCTGATTTTATTAATATATTTGTTTTTTTTACAAAGTTGGGTTTAGTTTTTCAGAAATAAGAACATCCACGTTTAAAAATGCATCTCATTTTTTTGATAATTAATTAAAAAAAACTTTTTCCATAAAATAAGTTTTTTCAAAGAAAAGTAATGATCTCCATTTAACAAGAAATGAGCAAAAATAAAATCAAATAATCTATTAAGTGTGAAACTACCACAAATCAGCATCGATAAATAAATGAAACCCAAAACAAACAGAAATTACAATAATTAACCAATTAAAACTCCAAACGAGCAGAAATTAACATAAGTTGGGCGCAAAAACCCTTATGTCTTCCCAAACCCAGAACAAAATTTGCACTTTACCGAAAAAATATAAATGTATTTTTTATAACTTTAATAAATCAAATAATATTAACATTTTAGTTGCTAAATTTCAGTATATGTATTTAACGCTATAGCGTTGCCTCTGATACAAATGAATATTCCAACGACAGAATATAATAGTATTGCAAAGAAAAGAAGAGACAGAAACCAGTGTTGTAACACATATTTCAAATTTTCAGTTAAACATTAAGAACTTCTAAATTTGTACTTGAGAATTAAGCATTGAGCACTCCAAAATATTAACTTATCTAATACTTGACTTTCAAGTAAATGTCATAACCTTAACTAGCACTTCAAACCCTTGATGATATTCTAATTTTAACAACATAATGGTCAAAAATAGGATTTTTGATAATCGATTATTCTTATAGAACTGTAATATAATTAACTTTCTGTAGTAGGGAGTATAAAATGTGAGAAGCTATAAAATCTAAATGACTGTTTACATTGCTTACTATATTACAATACAACTCGCATCAAGCAAAATTTAATAGGCGGCAATTTTAATTTTTTTCATATAACTATTTTTTATATAATATAGTTATAAACTTCGTTTTAATTAATTACATTTTCATAGTAAATAAGTTATAGTAAATAAAAATAATTACATTTTTATAGCAAAAATTTAGTGGGCGGAAATTTGTATTTACAATTTTGTTGTATGACTACACTATTGTTTACTTTTTTCAATATAACTATATTTTGTAAACTTTATTTAATTGATTACATTTTTATAGTAACTAACTTATAGTAAATAAAAATAATTACATTTTGATAGCAAAAATTTAATGGGCGGCAGTTTGTATTTACAATTTTGTTGTATGACTACACAATTGTTTACTTTTTTCAATATAACTATATTTTATAAATTTATTTTAATTAATTACATTTTTATATTAAATAATTTATAGTAAAAAAATAATTACATTTTATAGCAAAAATTTAATGGGTGGCAATTTGTATTTACAATTTTGTTGTATGACTACACAATTGTTTACTTTTTTCATATAACTATATTTTATAAAATTTATTTTAATTAATTACATTTTTATATTAATAATTTATAGTAAATAAAATAATTACATTTTATAGCAAAAATTTAATGGGTGGCAATTTGTATTTACAATTTTGTTGTATGACTACACAATTGTTTACTTTTTTCAATATACTATATATTTTTATAAAATTTATTTTAATTAATTACATTACATTTTATATTAAATAATTTATAGTAAATAAAAATAATTACATTTTATAGCAAAAATTTAATGGGCGGCAGTTTGTATTTACAATTTTGTTGTATGACTACACAATTGTTTACTTTTTTCAATATAACTATATTTTATAAAATTTATTTTAATTAATTACATTTTTATATTAATAATTTATAGTAAATAAAAATATTACATTTTATAGTAAAAATTTAATGGGCGGCAGTTTGTATTTACAATTTTGTTGTATGACTACACAATTGTTTACTTTTTTCAATATAACTATATTTTATAAAATTTATTTTAATTAATTACATTTTTATATTAAATAATTTATAGTAAATAAAAATAATTACATTTTATAGCAAAAATTTAATGGTGGCAATTTGTATTTACAATTTTGTTGTATGACTACACAACCGTTTACTTTTTTTTCAATATAACTATATTTCATAAACTTTATTTTAATTAGTTACATTTTTATAGTAAAGAATTTATAGTAAATAAAAATAATTACTTTTTTATAGCAAAATTTAATGGGCGGTAATTTGTATTTACAATTTTGTTGTATGACTACACAATTGTTTACTTTTTTTCAATATAACTATATTTTATAAAGTTTATTTTAATTAATTACATTTTTAATTAATCACTTTAACTCCAATCACTTTCAACTATTAAAAAGGGCACTAGCCCTTTAAATTTCCAATCGAATGAGCCTTTTTTGAAGTTTCTACGACAACATCTTCTATAAAAACCTTATATGCCACAGGGCATAACTTAAAACCCTTGCCCTGAGGGTTGTGGGGGATTGTCCTCCTCAAAAACATATTTTTTATCAGGAAATCAACTACGCTGAACAGTGGCTATCTCAAAATTTTTGATTGGATGTGTTTGGGGAAATGATAAGCGTGAGGGGGGGGGGGGCTAGTTGCCCTCCAATCACTTTCGACTATTAAAAAGGGCACTAGCCCTTTGAATTTCCAATCGAATGAGCCTGTTTTGAAGTTTCTACGACAACGCCTTCTATAAAAAACCTTATATGCCTCCAGGGCATAACTTAAAACTGTTGCCCTGAGGGTTGTGGGGGAGTGTCCTCCTCAAAAATATATTTTCTATTAACTACGCTAAACAAAATGGCTATCTCAAATTTTTATTGTATGTGCTTAGGGAATGATGGGCGTAGGGAGGGGGGGGGCTAGTTGCCCTCCAGTCATTTTCGACTATTAAAAACAGCACTAGAACTCTCGATTTCCAATCGAATGAGCCCCCTTTGAAGTTTCTACGTCGATCCCTTCCGTATGAAGTGCCTCTGGGAAAAAAATAATAAATAATAATAAAACATTGGAGCCGTATGGCCTTTACTATAGGCAACGCTACAGCGTTGCCTCTGAAATTAATCAAAAAAACTTTTTCCACAAAATAAATTTTTCAAAGAAAAGTAAAGAACTCCATTAAACAAAAAATGAGCAAAAATAAAAAATCAAATATTCTACCAAGCATACAACTACCACAACTCAGTATCAATAAATAAACGAAACCCAAAACAAACAGAAATTAAAATAAGTCAAACTCAAAACGAGCAGAAATTAGTCTGTGTGGGGTTCTAAACCATATGCTTTCTAAAAGCTAGAATATATTTTGTACTTTAGTGAAAAAAATTCAATTGAATTTATTGAAAAAAATGTGCATTGTCAGTTTAATATACATATGCTGATATTTGCTCCTTAAAATGTTAATTAATTTTTGATTTTTTGAAGTTGTAAAAGTGAAAACATTAAAAAAAAAATTCAGCATATATATATATATATATATATATATATATATATATATATATATATATATATATATATATATATATATATATATATATATATATATATATATATATATATATATATATATATATATATATATATATATTGATCTTGAGTAAATATAATTGATAAAAATCAAGGAGTGGCTACATTAGACAACTGGTAAGTTGGCTACTAGTTTCTGACTTGCTTGTACAATTTACAAGTTATATTTGATTAATCTCAACGAGAAAAAGAAACTGCCGAAACCTCTAAAAAAGTACCATGATCTTGGTTGGATGTGTTTGGAGAAATGGTGGGCATGAGAGGGGGGTTAGTTGCTCTCTTATCACTTTTAACTATTAAAAAGGGCACTAGCCCTTTCAAATTCCAATCAAATGATCTTTTTTGAAGTTTCTACGACAGCGCTTTTGTAAAATCCTTATATGCCCCCAGGGCATAACTTACAACTCTTGCGCTCTGAGGGGATTATCATCCTCATCATATATCATCCCATTCATTCCAATCGAATGAGCCCCTTTTCGAAGTTTCTATGACAATGCTTTCTATGCAAACCTTATATGCCCCGGGCATAACTTACAACCCTTGCGCTGAGGAGTGTGGGGGATTTTCATCCTCAAAGATATAATTTCTGGAATTTTCAACTACGTTGAACAAAATGGCTATCTCAAAATTTTTATTGGATGTGTTTTGGGAAATGGTGGGCTTAGGAGGCGTGTTAGTTTTCCTCCAACCTGTTTTGACCATGGAAAAGGGGCTCTAGCTCTTTCAATTTCCAACTGAATGAGCCCGTTTTGAATTTTTTTATGACAACGCTCTCTATAAAACCTTATATGCCCCCAGGGCATAACTTACAACCCTTGCCCTGAGGGGTGCGGGGGGTTTATCATCCTCAAAGACATAATATCCAGAACTTTCAACTACGTTGAAAAAAATTGCTATCAAAATTTTTATTGGAAGTGTTTGGGGAAATGGTGGGCGTGAGAGGGGGGTCAGTTGCCCTCCAATCAGTTTCAACTAGCCTACTAAACAGGGCACTAGCCCTTTCAATTTCCGATTGAATGAGCTCTTTTCGAAGTTTCTACGACAACATTTTTGTATAAAAAACCGTATATGTCCCCAAGGTATGAACTTACAACCATTGCCATGAAGACTGTGGGGGGGGGGGGATTGTCATCATCAAAGACCTAATTTCCAGAACTTTCAACAACAATGAACAAAGTGACTATTTCAAAATTTTGATTAGATGTGTTTGGGAAATGGTGGGCGTGAGAGGGGGGTTAGTCACCCTCCAATCACTTTTGACTATTAAAAAGGGCACTAATCCTTTCAATTTCCAAGCAAAGGAGCCCTATTTGAAGTTTCTACGAAAACGATTTGTATAAAAACCTTATATGCCCCCAGGGCATAACTTACTACCCTTGCCCTAGGGGGTTCTGGGGGTTTGTCATCTTCAAAGACATAACTTCCAGAACTTTCAACTACGTTGAAGAAAATACCTATCTAAAAAATTTAATTGGATGTGTTTGGGGAAATGGTGGGCGTGAAAGGGGGGTTAGTTGCTCTCCAGTCCATTTTAACTTTTAAAAGGGTCATAGCCCTTTCAATTTTCCAATCAAATGAGCTTGTTTGAAGTTTCTATGCCAGCGTTTTCTATAAAAACCTTATATGCCCCCAGGGCATAACTTACAATCCTTGCCCTGAGGGCTCTGAGTTGGTTATCATCCTCAAAGACCTAATTTCCAGAACTTTTAACTACGTTGAACAAAATGGATATCTCAAAATTTTGATTGCATGTGTTTTGGGGAAATAGTTGGCGTAAGAGGGGCGTTGGTTGCGCTTCAATTCGTTTTAACAATAAAAAAAGGCACTAGCACTATCAATTTCCAATCGAGCGGAACTTTTTGAAGCTTTTACGACAATGCTTTCTATAAAAACCTTATAAGGCCCCGCCCCAGGGCATAAACTTACAACCCTTGCCTTGAGGGCTGTGGGGGTAGTGTCATCCTCAAATACATAATTGCCGGACCTTTCAACTACGTTGAACAAAATGTCTATCTCAAAATTTTGATTGGATGTGTTTGGGAAATGGTGGGCGTGAGAGCTGGGTTAGTTGCCCTCCAATCCCTTTCGACTATTAAAAAGCCACTAACCCTTTGAATTTCCAATCGAATGAGCCTTTTTGAAGTTTCTACAAAAACAGTTTCTATAAAAATCTTATATGCCCCAAGTGCATAAATTACAACTCTGGCCCTGAGGGGTTTGGGGGGGGGGGGGGGTTGTCATCCTCAAAGACAAAATTCCCAGGATTTTCAACTTCGTTGAACAAAATACCAATCTCAAAATTTTGATTGGATGTTTTTGGGGAAATGGTGGGTGTGAGAGGAAGGTTAGTTGTTCTCCAATCACTTTCGACTATTAAAAAGGACACTAGCCCTTTCGATTTCCAATCAAATGAGCTTTTTTTGAAGTTTCTACGACAACACTTTCTATAAAAAACTTTATATGCCCCCAGGGCATAACTTACAACCCTTGCCCTTAGGGCTCTGAGGGGGTTATCATCCTCAAAGACCTAATTTACAGAACTTTTCACTGCGTTTAACAAAATGGATATCTCAAAATGTTTATTGTATGTGTTTGCGGGAATGGTTGGCGAAAGAGGGGGTTAGTTGCCCTCCACTTACTTTCAACTATTAAAAAGGGCACTAGCCCCATCAATTTCCAATCGAGTGAGCCCTGTTTTAAGTTCCAACGACAACGCTTTCTATAAAAGCCTTATATGGCCCCAGGGCATAACTTACAACCCTTACCTTGAGGGCTGGGGGGAGTGTCCTCCTCAAAGCATAATTTTCCAGATTTCTTTCAACTGCGTTGAATAAAATTTCTATCTCAAAATTTTGATTGGATTATTTGGGGAAATGGTGGGTGTGAGAGGGGAGTCACTTTCCCTCCAATCACTTTAGACTATTCAAAAGGCCACTAGCCCCCTTGAATTTCCAATCGAATGAGCCCTTTTTGATGTTTCTACGACAACACTTTCTATAAAAAAAAAACTTGTATGCCCCAAAGGCATAACTTACAACTCTTGCGGTTGTAGGCATAACTTACAACCCTGAAGGCTGTGGGGGGAGTGTCCTTCTCAAAAACATAATTTCCAGATCTTTCAACTACGAACAAAATGACTATCTCAAAATTTTGATTTGATGTATTTGGGGAAATGGTGGGCGTGGAAGGGTGTTAGTTGCCTTCAAATCCCTTTCGGCTATTAAAAAAGGCACTAGCCATTTCAATTTCCAATCGAATGAGCCCTTTTCGAAGTTTCTACGACAACTCCTTCGATACGAAGTACCCTGGTCTAAAGGAAAAAAAATATAATACATTGTTGCCAACATCGTTCTTTACTTAGGCAGCTCTAATGCGATGCCTATTATCAAATGTTTGTCTAGATAATGATTTCCATGTGGCTACTGTTTTCAGCAATGTTAAGAAAGCGTTTGACAGATTAAACCATTCAATTCTTTCTGACAAAATGGAAAATGTAGGCATAAGAGAGATAGGACAAGTAAAATCATACCTGTGTAAACGTAGCGTTGCGGTTGATGTGGATGGAAAACTGTCTAATTTAAAAGACCTCAATGATATTGGTGTCCCTCAAGGTTCAGTATTAGGTCCACTCTTATTTTTTATTTATATTAATGATCTTCTGCAAAGTTTGTAGGGGATATTAGTCTTACTATTCTATTTGTAGATGATACAGCTATATCTATCAAAGAGAGTGATCCATCTAAATTAACTGAAAATTTGAATGTAACTGCTGCTTCAGCTAATCTATGGTTCGCTTTTAATAATCATGTACCAAATTTTACTAAAACTGAATTGGTGGTTTTCGGTCATTCAAAAACGTGCCACCCAATTGATTTCTTGTCAGGAGCATCATGTTGGTGAGAATAAAATTTGTAGGGTTCAGTCATATTGCTATTTAGGTGTTTTTCTTGATGCATTGTTGTCTTTTCGTAATCACATTGATCATTTAACGGTTAAACTTGCTCAAAATATTGGTTCGATGTACTGTGTGAAAAATATTTTTCTATTTTCCATACTAAAAACAATTTACCACTCTTTAATTGCTTCGTACTTGAATTACTGCTTAATTGTTTATCTAAAAACTTTTGGAGGCATTTGAAACAACTACAGGTTCTACAAAATAGGGCAGTAAGAATACTTGGAAATTTTTTTAATCGACCATCAAAACTTGAAAATACATCTGAAACGAAAACGATGTTCTTTTTCCTAAATTTGTCAGATTTAAAACGTATACATAATGAAAATATTTCCTTATGGCATTTTCAAATTCAAAATCCTAAAATTATTTCTATAATAAATCTTTGTTGATTTTGTCCCCTCGCTTGGTTCGTCGGTGGGAGGGATTATACCGAATTACTTTTGTAAGATGTGAAAGGTCAAGGTTTTCACTTAGGTCCCTAATGCCATTCATTGCGAATAATAATTAGCTAAATGATAAGACTCAGATTGATCAATCCCAGAAATCTCAGCTGTATTTAGAAAAGCGATTATTAAAGGTTGTTTTTAATATTTGTTTGTTTACCTTTAATGATATAATTTTTATAATGTATTATATTTTTGTTTGTGTGTTTTGGATCCACGTTGGGACGGCCTCCCACGCCCCTCTTGCCCATCATTTCTTTCCTGCCTAGTAAATTGTTCCTGTCCAACATTTCTTTTCTCCCCTTCTTTTTTTAGTTCTTGTTTTTATGTTGTTTTTTTTTTTGTTAATTAAAGCGGCGTGTACAAGCGTGTCTAGCTAGAATCCATGTCTAGACAAGTGTCTATCCAGAATTCAATGTCTAGGCAATGACCGTTCACAACTAAAATTTCAATTTCCAATCGACCGTTCACAAGTAAAATTTCAATTTCCAATCGAATGAGCCCTTTTCGAAGTTTCTACGACAACTCCTTCGATACGAAGTACCCTGGTCTAAAGGAAAAAAAATATAATACATTGTGCCAACATCGTTTCTTTACTTAGGCAGCTCTAACTAATGTGATGCCTATTATCAAATGTTTGTCTAGATAATGATTTCCATGTGGCTACTGTTTTCAGCAATGTTAAGAAAGCGTTTGACAGATTAAACCATTCAATTCTTTCTGACAAAATGGAAAATGTAGGCATAAGAGAGATAGGACAAGATTTAGTAAAATCATACCTGTGTAAACGTAGCATTGCGGTTGATGTGGATGGAAAACTGTCTAATTTAAAAGACCTCAATGATATTGGTGTCCTCAAGGTTCAGTATTAGGTCCACTCTTATTTTTATTTATATTAATGATCTTCTGCAAAGTTTGTAGGGGATATTAGTCTTACTATTCTATTTTTAGATGATACAGCTATATCTATTAAAGCGAGTGATCCATCTAAATTAACTGAAAATTTGATTGTAACTGCTACTTCAGCTAATCTATGGTTCGCTTTTAGTAATCATGTACCAAATTTTACTAAAACTGAATCGGTGGTTTTCGGTCATTCAAAACGTGCCAACCCAATTGATTTCTTGTCAGGAAGCATCATGTTGGTGAGAATAAAATTTGTAGGGTTCAGTCATATTGCTATTTAGGTGTTTTTCTTGATGCATTGTTGTCTTTTCGTAACCACATTGATCATTTAACGGTTAAACTTGCTCAAAATATTGGGTCGATGTACTGTGTGAAAAAAATATTTTTCTATTTTCCATACTAAAAACAATTTACCACTCTTTAATTGTTTCGTACTTGAATTACTGCTTAATTGTTTATCTAAAAACATTTTGGAGGCATTTAAAACAACTACAGGTTCTGCAAAATAGGGCAGTAGGAATACTTGAAATTTTTTTAATCGACCATCAATACTTGAAAATACATCTGAAACGAAAACGATGTTCTTTTTCCTAAATTTGTCAGATTTTAAAACGTATACGTAATGAAAATATTTCCTTATGGCATTTTCAAATTCAAAATCCTAAAAATTATTTCTATAATAAATCTTTGTTGATTTTGTCCCCCGTTTGGTTCGTCGGTGGGAGGGATTATACCGAATTACTTTTGTAAGATGTGAAAGGTCAAGGTTTTCACTTAGGTCCCTAATGCCATTCATTGCGAATACTAATTAGCTAAATGATAAAAAACTCAGATTGATCAATCCCAGAAATTTCAGCTGTATTTAGAAAAGCAATTATTAAAGGTTGTTTTTAGTGTTTGTTTGTTTACCTTTAATGATATAATTTTTATAATGTATTATATTTTTGTTTGTGTGTTTTGGATCCACGGTGGGACGGCCTCTCACGCCCCTCTTGCCCAGCATTTCTTTCCTGCCTAGTAATTTGTTCCTGTCCAAC
The DNA here is from genome assembly GCA_027921565.1 of Artemia sinica. Taxonomy (NCBI): domain Eukaryota; kingdom Metazoa; phylum Arthropoda; class Branchiopoda; order Anostraca; family Artemiidae; genus Artemia; species Artemia sinica. Next base: position 3,369,544 of record JAPEVW010000028.1, on the reverse strand, counting down.
ATTTCTTTTCTCCCTTCTTTTTTTTAGTTCTTGTTTTTTATGTTTTTTTTGTTTTTTTTTTTTGTTAATTAAAGCGGCGTGTACAAGCGTGTCTAGCTAGAATCTCATGTCTAGACAAGTGTCTATCCAGAATTCAATGTCTAGGCACGACCGTTCACAAGTAAAATTCGACGCTTAGTTAGACGCGCTACAAGGCGCTTGGCTAGACATTGAGTTCTAGACTTAGAATACAACGTCTAGGATTTTCGATTACAGCCAATCAGAACGTGTCAAGTTCATTTATTTATTTTTACATTTTAAACTGAAATTTAATTTTTGTTTTCTCATTAATTGTTTTTTTTTTTTTTTCATTTTAGGAAAATATGCAACACCAGACATAATAGTGAAGCACACTAAGGCAATTGTTTGCTTATTTCATCCATTATCTATTGACAGTAAAAATAGGGATTACAATTTTGAAAGTTTTGCCCGCATAAGCTCTCTTGATTGGCAAGAAATGACAATTTGAAAATAAATTTGTAGTTTTAGCTAAAGGGTTCGGCACATGTAGCTGATTTTGGCAACCGATTTCAGCATCAGTGGACAAACGATAGTGGTAAGAAAAATTTGTTGAAAGAAAAATTTATTGCGCGGCATTTTCAAAACAAAAAATCATGGACACAAATAGTCAGCTGGAGTTTATTAATAGTTGAATGATTGATCTCAGCTTAGTTCTCAGTTTAGTTATCACCTAAGTGGCGGAGTCGTTCACCACAGACATCTCTGACTGACTATTTATTTGTATGTCTATTTTTTGCGATGATCATGATGAAAATCGGCGCTAATTTTGTAAATCGGCTCCAAAACTAGAAAAACTTTCAAGCTCAAATCGACGCCGATTTCTTTTAAAATCGGCTCTGATTTGGAGATCAGTCCCTGAAATCAGCTGTGTGTGCCCAGCCCTTTTTAGCACCGAATTTTACTTGTGAACGGTCGTTGCCTAGACATTGAATTCTAGCTAGACACGCTTGTGAACGCCGCTTAAGTTAGTTTTGCTACTATTATTATGACGAGAAGTTTCGTTTTGTATATGTCCCATTATTTACACACCCAACCTTACGAGCACTGCTTTCTCTTGAGGGTTAATGTTTTTTTACGTATATTAAATAAAGTCAAAATCCTTTTAAGTTTAATTTTTTGGACGAATTTTATTTGTAATTTGGCTTTTCACAAATTTGCTAGTTGGACTAGCATACTAGCATAATCTCAGAAAGCGGCAACCATATTGATAGCATCGCAGAAAACGTTCCAAAGTACGAAGTAGGTGATTCGTGGATAGATTTATACTACAAGGTAAAACATTACTTGGGCTATTCTAGTTTTCTCGAATAGCCTATTCATAGTAACATAAAAAACGTCTGGATATTTCATTTAGTTTTGCTTAAAAAAAACACATCATAGGCCAGCTAAGCCCATAGGACTGGGGTGTTTTCAGCCGAACAAGGTAAATTGGCTAGGCTATAAATTATGCTTCTGGGGAAACTATAGATCTGTGATTTTTTTATACATTGGAAAGTGGATGATTTATCTGAATGAAACTTAAACTTACAGAAATTTTTCCATTAGAGGGTAAATTTTTACACTCTAATGTGCCAAATGTAGGCATAGGCCTACTGGGAAATATATAATCTTTAGGCTATGCTATTTAAATTCATACAAATTAGCTTAGGGGGGTCTAGTTTTCTTGAATATTCATAGATATGACAAACACTTATAGGCTAGATAGCCTAATTCATTTAATTTTGTTTACAAACAATAGCCTATATCATGGCCTAGGCTAGCCAATCCCATGAGACTGGAATATTTTTCAGCCAAACAAGATAAATCAACTATCCTAGTAGGCTACTTTGGCTAGGCTATTTTATGCTCTTTCCAAATTCAGTAGGCTAATTGATCTTAAGCAAATTCCATTTTGAGCCCCTAGAAGGCTAAAAACAGCCCATAGTAAACAAAAGTTTTAATATATGTTAAAAAAAAACTATCTAGGGAGAAAAAATTGCCATTTGTAGTTGATTCAGGAGTGGAAATTATTATTTTTGTCAGTCTTAATAGTAAAATGTTACTTTGAAAACAAGTTTGTAGGAATTTTTTAAAGAGTTTGAAACTCCTCAAGAATGATTTCATTGTATTTATTTATTTTAAACAAAAAAAATTGGTGGAAGCTGTAGGCTTATCTTGTTACAAAATGACAATAAACTACATAATACTCTAGCACTTTGTGTATAAATGTGAAGAAGTTTTCAATATATTATTTATTTAACTTTTTTCCCCAGAACCACTTCATATGGAAGGGGCAGTACTAGAAACTTCAGAGAGGACTCTTTTGATTAGAAATTGAAAGTTTTAGTGCCTATTTGGATAGTCAAAAGTGATTGGAAGGAACTCTTGCCATTTTAAGATCCCTCCCCTCAACATTGATCAAAATTTTGATCCAATAATTTTGCTTCCAATAACTATGTGACTTGAGATGACATACCTTCCCCCCTCCAGCCCTGGGGTAAGGGTTGTAAACTATGAAATTTCCCCATTTTTATATATTGGATTTATTATTAGGAAAGGGGGAACATTTGATCCTTTGTGTTTCCAAAAAGGCTAAGAGTATTAAGGTAATATTTTAGGAAGTGTTGAGGAGATGTTGAACTAAACCAAAAGACATTAGGTGGATCCAGGTTATCTAAATGTCATATTTGAAATATCTCAGGAACAGCTTGGACCACAGTCCAAGAGAAACAGACTGTAAGCCAGTGGTGTCAATTCATAGAAATAAGGGGAGGAGGTGATTTTTTTTGCTTTTTAATTTTTTTTTTTATTGTCAAAGAGAGTATAAAACAAATTCAATGGTAATACCAAAAAAGAGATATTTTTAGAAATCTAGAGAGGGGAAAAAAGGGGGCCAATGCCCCCCAGCTGATGCCACTGCTGTAAGCCAAGTTTTTTGCAATTGAGACAGGTTTCTTTTTTATAGTCTTTTTGTTGTAAAATCTTTAGAGTTGTTGCAAATTTTTGAATTAAAATCAAGTTGCTAGCATCAAGCCATGCCTTATCATAGGCAGTGCAATAGCACTGCCAAAGTAAAGAACAATGTTGGCACAACGTATTGTTTTATTTTCTTGTTTTGGCCAGGGCACTTTGTATCAAAGGAGTTGTCATAGAAACTTTGAAAGGGGCTCATTTGATTGGAAACTGGAATGGCTAGTGCCCTTTTTAATAGTTGAAAATGATTGGAAGGCAAGTGACACCCCTTCCACACCCACCATTTCCCAAACACATCCAATTAAAATTTTGAGATAGCCATTTTGTTCAGCATTGTTGATTTCCAGATAGAAATTATGTTTTTGAGTATACTCCCCTCACAGGGCAAGGGTTGTACATTATGCCCTGGGGGCATATAAGGTTTTTTATAGAAAACTTTGTTGTAGAAACTTCAAAAAAGGCTCATTTGATTGGAAATTCAAAGGGCTAGGGCCCTTTTTCACAGTCAAAAGTGATTGGAGGGCAACCATCCCCCCTCTCATGCCCACCTTTTCCCAAAACACATCTAATCAAAATTTTTAGATAGGCATTTTGTTTAACATAGTTGAAAGTTCTGGAAATTTGGTCTTTGAAGATGACCCCCTCCACAGCCCTCAGGACAAGGGTTGTAAGTTATACCCTAGGGGCATATAAGGTTTTTATAGAAAGCATTGTTGTAGAAACTTCAAACAGGGCTCATTTTATTGGAAATTGAAATGGATAGTGCCCTTTTTAATAGTTGAAAGTGATCGGAAGGCTACAAACATCCCTTCAATGCCCACCATTTATCCAAACAAAATTTTGAGATATCTATTTTGTTCAAAGTAGTTGAAAGGTCCAGAAATTCTGTCTTTGAGGATGACACTCCCCCCCCACAGCCCCCAGGGCAAGAGTTGTAAGTTATGCCCTAGGGGCATATAAGGTTTTTATTGGAAGCTTTGTTGTAGAAACTTGAAAAAGGGCTCATTTGATTGGAAATTCAAAGGGCTAGTGCCCTTTTTAATAGTCAAAAGTGATTGGAGGGCAACTAACCCCCTCTCATGCCCATTTTTAGATAGCAATTTTGTTAAACATAGTTAAAAGTTATGGAAAATAGGTCTTTGAGGATAATAACCCCCTCAGAGCCCTCTGGGCAAGGGTTGTAAGTTATGCCCCAGGGGCATATAAGGTTTTTATAGGTAGTAATTTGTAGAAACTTCAGAAAGGGCTCAATCAATTGGAAATTGAAAGAGCTAGTGCCCTTTTTAATAGTCAAAAGTGATTGAAGGGCAACTCCCCACCCTCTCATGCCCACCATTTCCCCAAACACATCCAATCCAAATTTTGAGATGGCCATTTTGTTCAATGCAATTGAAAGTTCTGGAAATTATATCTTTGAGCAGGACACTCCCCCACAGTCTTCAGGGCAAGGGTTATAATTTATGCCCTGGGGGCATGTAAGGTTTTTATTAAAAGCTTTGTTGTTGAAACTTGAAAAGGGGTTCATTTGATTAGAAATTGAAGTGACTAGTGCCCTTTTTAGTGGTTGAAAGTGATTGGAAGGCAACTAACACCTCTTCCATGCCCACCATTTCCCCAAAACACATCCAATCAAAATTTTGAGATATTCATTTTGTTCAATGTAGTTGAAAATTTTGGAAATTAGGTTTTTGAGGATGATAACCCCTTAGAGCCCTCAGGGCAATGGTTTGTAAGTTATGCCCTTAGGGTATATAAGTTTTTTATAGAAAGTTTTGTTGTTGAAACTTCAAAAGGGCTCATTGGTTAGTGCCATTTTGTTGTTGTAGAAACTTCAAAAAGGGCTCATTTGATTGGAAATTGAAAGGGCTAGTGCCCTTTTTAATAGTTGAAAGTGAATGGAGAGCAACTAGCCCCTCTCTCATGCCCACCATTTCCCCAAACACATTCAATCAAAGTTTAGAGATAGTCATTTTGTTCAACATAGTTGAAAGTTCTGGAATTATGTATGGATGACAAACCCCCTAGAGCCCCCAGGGCAAAAGTTGTAAGTTATGCCCTGGAAGCATATAAGGTTTTTATAGATAGCATTGTTGTAGAAATTTCAAAAATGCCCATTTAATTGGAAATTGAGAGGGCTAGTGCCCTTTTTAATAGTCAAATGTGATGGAGGGTAACTAACCCACCTTTCATGCCCACCATTTCCCCAAACACATCCAATAAAATTTTCAGATAGCCCTCACATAGTTGAAAGGTCTTTGAGGATGGCACTCCCCCCAGAGCCCCCCAGGGCTAAGGTTGTAAGTTATGCCCTAGGGGTATATAATGTTTTTTATGAAAGCTTTGTTATAGAAACTTGAAAAAGGGCTCATTTGATTGGAAATTCAAAGGGTTAGTGCCCTTTTTAATAGTCATAAGTGATTGGTGGGCATCTAACCCCCCGCTCACAACCTTTTCCTCAAGCACATCCAATCATAATTTTGAGATAGCCATGTTGTTCAATGCAGTTGAAAGTTCTGGAAATTAGGTCTTTGAGGATGACAACCCCCCACAGCCCTCAGGGCAAGGGTTGTAAGTTATGCCCTGGGGGCATATAAGGTTTTATTTTAGAAAGGGTTGTTTTAGAAACTTTAAAAAGGGCACATTTGATTGGAAATTGAAATGGCTAGTGCCCTTTTTAATAGTTGAAAGTGATTGGAAGGCAACTGACACCCCTTCCACACCTATCATTTTCCCAGAAACATCCAATCAGAATTTTGAGATATCCATTTTTATTCATTGTAGTTGAAAATTCTGGAAATTAGGTCTTTAAGGATGATAACCCCTTTAGAGCCCTCAGGGCAAGGGTTTTAATTTATGCCCTAGGGGCATATAAGGTTTTTATAGAAAGTTTTGTTGTAGAAACTTCAAAAAGGGCTCATTTGTTTGGAAATTGAAAGGGTTCTAAACCCTATGCTTGTTAAAAGCCAGATTATAATTTGTACTTTAGGCTACTGAAAAAATTCTTTTAAATGTTTTCACTTTTATAACTTTAAGAAATCAAAAATTAATTAAGATTTTAAGGAATAAATATCAGCATATGTATATTAATCTGACAATGGACATTTTTTTTTCAGTAATTTCATTTAATTTTTTAAGTAAAGTACAAATTATATTCTGGCTTTTAAAAGCATAGGGTTTAGAACCCTACTCAGGTTAATTTCTGCTCTTTTTGAGTTTGACTTATTTTAATTTATGTTTGTTTTGGGTTTTCTTTATTTATTAATATTGATTTGTGGTAGTTGAATGCTTGGTAAATTATTTGATTCTATTTATGTTTGTTTATGGTTAATGGAGTTATTTACTTTTTTTTTTAAAAGCATATTTTGTGCAAAAAGTTTTTTTGATTAATTGGAGAAAAAGCCAAGACAGATAGTCTGACTGAGAGGCAAAACTGGACAGGTAGCATAGTAGGGCAGGAGCAAATCCTGAAACACTTTGAATCCCAATGATTTTCTCCATAAAATTGCTAAATTCAAACTAGGCAATAAGTTTATTTGTGCCTGCCCTTTCTAGGAGAATCATAACAGCAAAGAAGAAAAAAGAATTTCATTATGTAGTCTATAGTAGCCTTATATATTTGTTATTGTGACCACATTTCTAGGCTCAAGTCCAAAGTCTGCTTCTCAATGAATCTGTGTACATTATGCTTTTTAATTTTATACTTTGGTATGTTCAATTATCCAAATGTTTTGCAGTTATGTAAGCCAAATTCTTCTTGATGGAGGTGGAGGTCAGGTGTCCACCTTGCACCACAATTTAGGTGATTTAGCACAATTTTGACTGAAACAAGATAAAAAACCTACTTTTCCACTTAAAAGTTGGTAGTGAGAGTAGAGCACCCAGTGGCGTCAATTCACGAAAATATAGGGGAATGGGCAAGTATATTTTTCATATCTTGGGGGAGGGCTTTTTTCAATTTTCTCAATTACAAATTAAAATATTTTCAAAAAAGGGTATTTTTCAAAATTTATGGGGTAAATTCCCCCTCCCAAAATTGATGACCCTAATTGTACCCTTTCAAATACAAACAAAAATGAAATAATAGTCTTGACTAATATCAAACAGTTTGTGGTAACAAAGTGTAAATAAGGAGCAACCTGGTTCAATAGTAACCAAAACTAAAGAAATCGAAATAGATATATCAAAGGAATTGGCTTGTTATGCTTATATCAAATATATAAGTTTCATCAAGTTTAGTCTTACCCATCAAAAAGTTACATGCCTGAGAAAATTTGCCTTATTTTCAAAAAAGGGGTAAGACCCCCTAGAATTCATAGAATTTTAATGAAAATCACACTATCAGATTCAGCATATCAAAGGACCCTAGTGTAGAGGTTTCAAGCTCCTATTTGTAAAACTGTGGAATTTTGTAATTTTTGCCAGAAGAAAGATCATGGATGTGTGTTTTTTTTTTTTTTTTTTTTTTTTTTTTTTTTCAGGGGTGATCATATCAACCCAGTGGGTCTAGAACATCGGGGAGGGCTTATTCTAATGGAAATGAAATGTTCTAGTGCCATTTTTAAGTGACAAAAAATTGGAGGGCAAGTAGGCCCCCTTCCATGCCACTTTGTCCCCAAAATCGTCCTTTCAAAATTTTGAGATAGCTATTTTGTCTAGCATAGTTGAAAGGCCCAATAACTATGTCGTTGGAGATAACATGACCCCCACAACCCCTGGGAAAAGGTCTTTAACTTGTAAAATTTGCTAATTGGTTATTTATAGTATTTGTTATTGGGAAGGATGCACACATTTTTAGAGTAGGGATGGGAGGATGAATGTTCTGCTGGGGAATTTTCAACGGAGAAGGAAGTTTACAGGGGTTGAACTTTTCAGAGGAAATTTGCCAGAATTCCTATAAAAATTTCTTTGTATGTCTTGCTTTCTCTTTACCAATTCAATGTTACATGTGGTAATTGTCCAAGGTAAATCTTTGCCAGGATTGGATTGTTTAGATGATAATTCCATGGGGAGGGAGATTTTTCTGTGGAAGTTGAGCCAGATATCCTGGCGTTAAAAAAAAACGATTAGAAATTAAATAAAAAAAACAGTTTTTTCAACTGAAAGTAAGGAGCAACATTAAAGTGCTGTAAATCCTTAGCGTGAAGAGCAAGGTAGTAAGGTGGGGGCAACCGCCCTCGTATACGGAATAATTTCTGTTTGTTTTAAGTTTTAATGTTGCTCCTTACTTTCAATTGAAAAAACTTGTTTTTTTTATTTTATCATAAACAAAAATGGCTTATAATGACAGATAACAATATTCCTAATCCTTTGGATTAGGATTTTTGAATTTGAAGGCAGAGGCAGGGTTAGGGGGGTTTGACCAACCCCCCACCTCCCTTCCCAAAACGTTTGTTTGGCTGGTAAAAACGTAACGAAAATGGATACAAACAAATTTTGTATGCGTTTAATGAGGTTTTTTGTGTAAACCCCCTCCCCCCCCCCCCCCCCCCCCCAAAAAAAAAATCTTTGAGTAAAACCCCCTCCAAAAAAAAAAATCCTGGGTACAGCCTTGACAACAGGCACATGTCTTGTCGAAATTATTGTTTAAACAAAATCAAGACATGACGTTCATAGCTTAGGTAAGCTTATTACCATCTACAATTATTATGTATAAGAGTCAGATTGGCCTCAGAGAATATAACAGATAACAATGCTTCAGACCTTGTGGGAAATGCTTCTTTTTGAGACCTCTTTAAGTTCTTCTATATGTTATTACAAGAAAACACACAAAGTGAACATTTAGCAGAACAATGTCAGGTATTTCATCTCTGATATAGATTAAAAACCCTACTTCATCTCACTCTACACTCAGACTGATTGAATTAAAATAAAGTGTTTTGCAGTAGGGATCAAGACATGGCTAATTGTAGAAAAATCCAAGGGAGATAGTCCAAGTAATTGAGAGGCAAATCCGGGAAAAGCCCTTTTTAGGATTTTAGGATTAGCCCTTTTACTCAGGCTGTAGGAGAAGCAAAAACAATAGTTTAGAACTCAGTGGCGTCAATGGGAGAGGGGGGCACTTGCCTGCGCTTCCCAAACATCGAAAAATATTTTTTTTGGCTATTTTCATTGAAAAATGGCGTTGTTAGGCATTTTCATTGATGAAATCAACAAAGCTGCCCATTTCTAGATTTTGAGAAATACACACCCCACCCCTCCAACTCTGATTCCTGTGAAATGATGCCCCTGTATGGAACCAGGCAAGACTTATACACTTCCAAAATGGAATATTGTATTCATTTATGTTGCCAAAGTAGGGGTTGGCTCTGTTTCTGTTTTTGGCTAAAACAAAATGGTAAAAAAGTGGAACAGAGACAGAGAAAAAAAAAAAACGGAAATCTATTTCTGTTTTTACTGAGAACAGAAACGATCTGTTTTTACTTGAAAACGGCCCTTTTAATATAAGCCTGTATTTCTGTTTTTTTTAGATTAACGAGAGTAAAGTGAACATTTATTAATATAGATTAATAAAAAAAAGACTAAATATGCAAAAAGACCCCATAAATTAAAATCTATCACTTAAAAACATACGAAGTTCAAGTGTCTTTCCAGTCATTTGTGAGTGCTACTTTTGTGTAAGGCACCCAGTAATATTAAATGTGCTCGTGCTCTTACTGGGTACTGAAGTTGCAGACGCTGCAAGATGCATGCATTTAACTTCACTTAACTCCAGGTAAGTATAGAAGTAGTCTTTCCAAAGTTCAGTGATTCAGAATCAGAATTTGTAGAGTTTGTAGCAAGTCATCATTTTTTTTCTGATCTTTTTTTTTTTACTCAAGAAGACTGGAGCTCTCTCCCTGTTTGCCCTGATAATATTTGCTGCTAAATGGGCAGTGCTTATGTTGTAAGTATTTTGACTTGAAGGGTTCATCTGAAGTCCAGTTTGTGTAGAAATACTTAGCAAACAAGCTGTCTTCTTTATCTGGAGTTGGTGATGCATTTGGTTAGTCCCTGCCTTGGCAGGAGTGATGTCAATTGGGAAAGCTCCTGGGTTCAATTGGATTTGAACGAGTTCTTCTGTACTTCTAAGCTTGGAAATAAACTGCTGGAGAAGTGAGGGGATGGACTGACGAGCTGAATCTCTGTCTATATTTCTCTTTTTTTTGTAAATTGCGGGGTCCAAAAAAAACAGCTCTTGTGAGGAGTAGCATACCAAACTTGGGACTGGCTGAAAAATATCTCCTTAGCTGAAAAGCTAGTAATTCTTTCTGGCCATTGAATGACTCAGCCATTGCACTAGTATCTCCAGTCTGACAAAACAACTGAAGTCCTTTAATCATCAGCACAACTTTGCCTGCTGAAACGTAATTATGCCCACTAGCTATCACTGCTGCCTTTTTGAATAGCTGAAGGACCTGAATGACAGCTTCAACAACACACCACTCATTGCTGTGAAGTTTGAGCTCTCTGATTTTAGCATCACAAACGTTTCAGTTGAAGAAACCAAATGCATGGTGGCTCTTTACTGCCACAATACATTTCTGTCATGGTAAGAATGCTGTTCCATTGAGCATTCATCTCCTTTGTAATGGAGGGACTGAGATTCTATGTCTTGCAGATAGCTTCATCGAAGTTGTGGTATTTGAAAGACGCTTTCAGGATTTTAACCAGCTTTTGTATTTTTACCTGTATTGCTTCCAGCGTCAATACTTCTCTAGAAACGCCTCTCTGTCTAGGCACTGAGTTCTCACTATCACTTTCAAGGGCTGGATCATTTAATTCTGAGCTACTATCATCGTCATTAGTGTAGTCAATATATCCAGTTTTTTCAATGTCATCATCTCCTACAATCAATTAAAATTTTTGACGTTTTACAATCTTTGAATTATAAAATTGAAACTTATGAAATAGATCTACTGCTCACATGATGCAGAAGGAAAGTGTTATGAGCCTCATACTTTTGCTTAATAAATGAGATGCCTTCTAAGTCAGTGCTCCTGATTGGGCTAATTAGACCACCAGAAAAAAAGCTGATCTGACTAGTATATTTACTAAAGTATATGACTTGTGCAGGGTAAAGAGTATTTATTCACATTTCCTTCCTGGCTGTTTTAAGTGAGTAGGCCTTAGTTCATCACATATTTTTGAAATTTTATAGCCTCATGCTGAAGGGCATATCGTTTACATGTTTAGCCTGCTACTTTGTTCCAACAGTTCCTTCAACAGAAAATTCAATCTTGTTGATAAGAGCAACCAGTAATTGTCTACTTACCAAAACTAACCAAAAGGTGCAAATCCAGTTAGACTGCTTCAGTTACTTTAATGATAAGGCGGATTTAATGTTGGATTAATTTCCACAGTCACAAACATTTTCTTCAGAATACCTAAAAACATAGCTATTCCCTAGATGGTAAGTATCGCAAAACCACTCACAGTTGCTAGAATGCGCTATGATGCTACTCGCAACCAAAACGCGGAAAATGAAGAAAACAGAAATGGCAAAAACGGTAAGAAAAAAAGTAGCAGAGAAATGGTACTGAAAAACGGCGATATGTTCGCTGTTTTTCAATCTTATATCGAAAAAAAACAAAAGAAAAAAAAATAACAGAAAACGGTAGAAAAAAAACGGTATCAACCCCCAGGCCAAAGGCCCACACTTGCTATAAGAAACCTCCAAGGTTTGAGAATTATCACTTTTTCAAAACAAACCTAAATTGGAAGCATAGGTAAAATGTAGCCTACAGGAGAAAACCGAAGTATTACTTTCATAACACAGTAACCAAGTAAAACTTTAAAACGAGCAGAAATTACCTCAAATAAGAGTTGTTTTATCATTCCATCGAACCCTCTAACCGAATCTCGATTTGATCCCCCCCCCCCCAATGGTTTCAACCAGTCTGTAAAAAATTGAGCCAGTAAAATAGTTGTGCTTCATGTTGCTATTTTAGTGGCTCAATTTTTTTTTTTAACAGGGGGAATGAATTGATGATGATAGATGCCTCTGTACAAGCTGGTATTTTTTTTAGCTGCCTAGATAGAAATTCACCATAAAAATCATATACCATACCATGTCTGTGAAAGGCTTCAAACCATCACAAGAATAAGCTGAATATTCAGTATGATAAAGTAATGAAGGTTGCATTATTTTGGGGGAAGATTTCTCTGATTGAAATAAATTAAATATATTGTTTTAATCTGACATTCAATCTATGGGATTCAAGCTGTGTTGTAACAACCAGTAGGCCTAGTGATAGCAATAACCAAATATTATAACATGAGAAGGCATTTCCAATGATAATGATTAAATCGTGCAGAAAGAAGTTCTTTAAACTAAATGGTCTTATGAAGATTTGCTTATCCTCCGCCTCCTAGGACCCGATAAGTCTGTACTCAGTTGAAAGCATGTATGCAAAAATTATTTGTTGGGGGGGGGGGGGAATTCAAAAGACTGGCGAACGCCATGACAATTTTAAGAAAGTATGCCGAGAACCGTGAAAGTAATGACATTTTTAAAGGGTGGACGCGTTTGAATGTCTTTAACGCTATACCTCCACCCAAGGATGTATCCAGAATTTCTTTGGGGGGGGGGGGGGGCTAAAAAAAACTTTAAAAACACATAAAAAAATGCATATGCATTTTGTAATGTTTTTATAAGTCAGGCAAATATTTCGGGGGAGGTTCCAAATCCGGTTCCCCCTGGATACAGTCTTGTCCCCTCCCTTACTTGCCTACCAGAGGGATCCATATTTTACTTTACATCCTCTCCCTAAAGTTTGGACAGGTGGACAGGCATGATTGTGGGAATGCATCTTGGTGGGGTGGTGATTTATTAAAACAGGCATATTTAATGACAATTCTTAAATTAACCCCTGTGATCTTGATGGGAAAGTTTTACCAGACTCCATCTTCTGGGTCCATGGATGCATGTCTGCAACTATGGGTTAAGCGTATAATGTCTTTTTTTAACTGAATCTGCACTAGTATTGCAATGGGGATTCATAACAATAAAATTTTGAGTTTCTTCTTTACTAGTTAATTGTAACGTTCACTCTTTTAGCGTCTTTTTTGATTTATCCCTATTCTTCAAAATAAATTCCTGAGTACATGCCTATCGCCACAGTATAAGTATATATGAACAGTAGCAAAAAGTTCTATACTCTGCATTAATGATTTTTTATGCTTATCAGTCTAGACCACTCTTCATGACTCCACCTCTTTGCACGCATGCAATGACAAATTTTAACCACATTACATATGCTGTGACGTAGTGGGACCTTCCCAGTCAGTGCGCTAGGATTTGTGTTGACCTGTTTTATTTTTAATACTGTGTAACATGAGTGTGACTTGGCATGAAAACAGAGCCAAGTTTGCAGATGATTTATCATTGCTTATACTTCAGGAGCTAGGATCCATGATTAGTACGGATGGCATAATTCGCCGTTTGGCGACTGACTGCAAAGAAAAATGGCGTTCAATTAATAGGAAAAAATCAGCACTTATGAGAGTCTTGTTTTTGAAAAAAGAAGTTCCTAGTCAAAGTGATATAGATGTGCCAATTGTAAATAATATGAACATTTTAGGTGTGACTTTTAACTCAAAAATGCTATGGATGGATCATGTAAATAATAGCAGTAAGAAGAGAATATAGCATTGCGTTATCTAGATACAATATGGCGATTTGGTTTTAGTCATTTTTCACTGTTGAATTTTTATAAACTATATATTCTGAGTATTCTAGATTATGCTTGTCATGTTTAGAATCCGCGACTAAGTAAAGTGCAAAGAAAGTTACCTTGAGAATTTGCAGAAACGAGCCACCCGTGTTATGTTAGGTCCGGAATTCACGAATTACAATGATAGCCTTAAAATCCTAGGTCTGAAAAGAGTTAATGCCAGGCAACACCAGCTTACAATGGCCTTTGGACAGAAGCTTTTGGAGTCTAGCAAGCACCGACGCTTGCTCCCTGAATCAACACGAACAAGGTATAATACAAGGCACCAGAACAAACTGACAACCAGAAACAAACAGATCGAAAATACTAAGTCCACAGTTTTCAAAACACTGAGAAAAGAATGCCATAAATCCGCCTGTCGTGACAGACAACGCTACTGGGACTATGTAACAGCAGATATGTAGAAGGCCGCTACCAGGAAGCTTTACCAACTACTAAAAGAAACAAATGGGAAAAGTAAAAAGATCTCAACTGGAGTGAGAGGCAAAGATGGAACGCTTCTGTCAAGAAAAGATGACATAATTGCAAGATGGCAGTACCACTTCCAGAAACTACTGAACCCCAGTCATAACATCCCTTCCACTCAAACTTCTCCCAATAATAGTGCCACTGCACTCCAGCCGAGCAACCCTAACCTTAACTCAGTACCACCAAGTCAGCAAGCCCCATACAGCAACGTCAATGTTCACCCCCCCCTCTCAATACAAGAGATCAAAGAGGCAATCAAGAAGCTGAGGAATCATAAGGCGCCAGTTACAGATTCTATCCAGGCAGAAGTCTACAAAGCTGCTCTTATTCTCACTGAGAAGCTACAGAAGCTCTACTGCTCAATCTGGTCTCAGAAACGTTTTCTCCAGGAATGGCAATACTCGGTTATACTGCCAGTCTTCAAGAAAGGCGACTGCACTAAATAAAGAAATTACAGAGGGATCTCACTAATGAGCATTGTGGCAAAGACCTTTGTAATGATCCTGCTTAACTAATTCCACAAAGTCTGCAACAAAAGAACCCGCCCCAACAAATCTGGTTTCCCAGTCAGTATGGGCTGTATTGACCAATTCTTCACCTTGAGACGGATTTTTAAACGTAGAGCAAATCATCAACAAATCACTGTCGCGGTCTTCATTGACTTCATTACGGCCTTGAATTCAGTCGTCCGGGGAGGAATTTGGATGGCGATGGAAGAGGACTGTGTCCCACCTAAGATCATACGAATCATTCAGGCTTACTATCAACATACACGAGCCCATATTCAGGTCAGCGGAGAACTTGCCTCTTGTTCGATATCAACTTCGTTGTGAGGACAAGGGTGTGTACTCTCTCCAGAACTATTCAATTTTGTCGTCGATTGGGTAGTGACAAAAGCAATGCTAAACTTTGAAGGAGTCATGGTTAGCCCTGATTTCAGTACCACCGACCTGGCTTATGCCGATGATGTTGTTCTTCTTGGTAAATCTGTTGGCAAAGTCCTGAAAATGCTTCTGAAAGTCTCCGAAGTTTTTGCCCCAGTGGGGCTCAAGATTAATATTGACAAGACTAAAGCTATGTCTAATGCCCCGGATATAAACTCTACCCCTATAACCCTTAACCAAAGGCAGATTGAAGCTATCAATAAATTCAAGTATCTCGGATCATACATTGACATCAACGGCGGATGTATTGAAGAAATTCTATGCCACATTGCATCAGCTTCCACTGTCTTTGCACAACTATGGAAAAGGAAGGAAATCCACCGGAAAACAGAAGTCTGTATTTGCGATGCCCTAGTCCAATTGGTCTTACAGTATGGCTGCAAGACATGGCCCTCAAAAGTCACCGAGGCACACGCCCTCAACACTTTTGAACACAGATGCGAGGAGCATACTGGGGTTCGTCTCAGCAACCGAATCCCAAATACGATCACCCGCCAACGATGTGATCAGAAGTACTATATCACATCTATCATTCGTCGCCGCCGCTTGTCCTGGTTTGGCCATGTTTTCCGAAGACCAGCCGAGACTTTTACAAATCAAAGCCTACGCTGCAATCCAGCACCTGATTCGAGGAAACAACATCGCAGACAAGCCACAACTTGGCTCAACAATGTCCAATCCGACCTCGAGCCGATTGGTGGATTCCAGAGACATGGTCGCAGATAGGACCCTTCATGGCTCGAAAATATTGCCCTATTAACCCAAGACCATAACCTGTGGAATTCAACAGTCTGCCAAAAAGAGCTACATAGCTTGTGTCCAAGTGCAAGTATGTAAGTATCGTATCGTGTCATTTTTGAACAAAGTTTTTGCTACTGTTCATATATACTTACACTGTGCCTATCACTTACTGATTTTGACATCAAATGCTACAAAAAGTAAAATAATGTTAGGTTTGATCTGTTTGAATAGAATCTAGGTCAGGAAGATCATCAGGTCAGTGTCTGAAATTCGGCTTATTATTCAAATAGGATTTGCAATAATGGTATACAGATTGATGGTTGATTACTACCAACGGCCTTTTTTTTGGTTTAAACCATTCTGTTTGTCAGTTTTGTTTTGCTAATGTATGATTCTTTGATTAGTTTGAAGACAAGTAATATTTTAAGGAGCTCTATTTGTACATACGTAATTGCTGTGCATTGTTAGTTTTTGAGTACAATTCAGTTGAGTGAGAGTCAGGGTTGCCACCCGTAGTGATTTATTACTATTTCTAGTAATTTTTATGTTGCCTAGTGATTTTTTTCTAGCTAGTGATTTTCGTTCAAAAACTAGTGATTTTTTCCTAAATCTAGTGATTTTTCACGATATAGCGCGTAGATTTATGATTCAATCGAATAAATCATACAAGAAACTAACTAATAAAAAAAACACACAAAATAGTGATTCACTACAGTTCCTAATATGTTCCAGATTAGCATTTATGCAAATATTCCGCCTTTGAAACTTCCGATTTCCCACCATATGTCCATATCAAATATGACCCCAGAGCGTTTATCATGATAATAGGCGAACTAGTTAATCACAGAATTGCAAAAATGTTCTATACTTCCTATTTTACATCATTTGCTCAGGTCGAATCTTTGTCTTCATATTTATGTTGTTGTTTTTTTTTCTCTGTAATATATCAGTTCTAAATTAGATTTTCTTCTGTTACAACCTTTGAAAGTGGAGAGAATGGTGGATGTGAAATATACCCACTACATCTGCAAATAGAACAGAAACGGAGTAGTTGAAAAATAAGATGGTGGGTAGCCTATGCATTAAATATAATTTTCTAAATAAAAAAAGGAAATCATTGAAAAAATGAAATAGGACTTAGTGTTTTTTATAATAGAATTTGTAATATAAATAGACAGATTAAATCGATTATAGTTTGATGATTGAAGTTGGTCGGATGTAAGGGGAGGGGGTAATTCTACTTCTAATATCTAATCAAAACTCCAATAATTCTCCAAATTCTCTTATTTGTAATTGAAACACGTAATAAACGTAGATAACGTCCTATTCTTTCAGTTTTTGGATTTTTGTGCTAAGTTAACAAACAGTTTGCGGTAACGAACAGTAAGAATAGAGCTACAAGGCCCAATAGTAACCGAAATTCTTGAAACGGAATTTTGACACCAATCAATATATCATCGGCTTATTAAGTTGATTCCAAATATATAAGATTCATTAAGCTTAGTTTTTTACCCATAAAAGGCTAAGAAACTGTGAAAATTTGCCTGATTTTGAAAGAGGGACAAAACACCCAATAAAGGTGAAAGAATTTTAATTAAAATAAAAATAGTTACATTCGGTGTATCAGAAAACCCTACTTTAGAGGTTTCAAGCCCCTATCTGCAAAAGTGTTGAATTTTGTATTATATGCCCGAAGAAAAATCACGGATGCTTGTTAATTTCCTTTTTTTTTCCCAGGGTGACCTTATCGAACCAACGGTTCTAGAACATCGGGAGAGGGCTCATTTGAACGGAAATTAAAATTTCTGGTGTCCCTTTTATTTGACCAAAAAGTTCAGACGGCTGCTATCCTCCCTCTCACGTCCTTTTTTCCCCAAAAATTGTTCGATCAAAAGTTTGAGATAGCCATTTTGTTTAGCATAGTTGAAAGGTTCCAAAACTATACCTTTTTATTTAACATGACCCGCGCAGCCCCTGAGGATAGGTCTTGGGATGAAAGTATACTAAGGATAATGCACGATCAATGAAAACGAGTTTCATAGCCACAAAGACAAATAACGGGTGACAGAATGTATTGGACCTGTATAACTTGGGCTATATATTTGCACATTAGGGGAGTGGGGGTAATCTTTAGGTTAGGTTACTTTACCCCCACACCTCCCTAATGTGCAACTATATAGCCCAGATTATATTATATAAACTAAATTATTATATTTTCATCATATTTTGGCATATTTCATTAGGATTAACATAACTTTACTTTTGGGTGTGTTCCGTATAATTAACAAGTGCCTCTTTATTTATAAGAAGCAATAAGACCGATGCTTATCGAAATTTGTGAAGAGTGGGTCACATTTTTTCCATGGAATTATAAAAAGGCCATTTTCAAAATTGCCGCTGGTATCCCAGTAATTATACTAGCTCAACTAGAGTAAAAAGAAAAAACAGTTTCTATTTTTTTTTTGTTGTTGAAAAACTGGGGTTTGGATCGACAAGGAAAAAAATTAAAAAATAAAAAGCAAATATTTCGATTAGATCACTGATAACCAATTTTCAGTGATCGGAATATAAGCCAAGGCTGCCAATTTGAGAACAGGGAGGAAGCAAGGGTTTTGTTCCATTCTCCACATAAAGATGCAAAAAGGTATTTCTCAAAATTTCAAGGGTATTTTTTTTTTAAGAAAAAAAACCATCAAACTTAAGGTATTTTTCTACATCTAGGGGGTAATTTTACCCTCTTCCTATAGGTGGGCCTTTATAGAACATGGTAAACAAACAAAACAATTAATAATTACAATGATAAATAGTATTATAATTCTAGTGATTTCTATGGATTTCTGGTCAATAATCTAGTGATTTATGTGCTGATTTAGTTTTTTTCAAGAATCTAGTGATTTTTTCTCATCGGGTGGCATCCCTGGTGAGAGTTTTCCGTTCAATAAGTTTCCTGACATTGTCTTCTGTAGGATTTTTAGACGGGAGTCAGAAGCAAAAATTTTCTTTCATTGTTGTGAGTAGAAAGGCCTTATTGACTCCGAACCCCACACCATATATGGGCATAGCCTCCCTAGGGGAAATGGATTTCTGAGAAATTGATTGCGTAATCGAAGGGAAAATGGATTTCCGAGAACTTGATTGCGTAATCGATCGTGAATGTCAAGGTGTCCAGAAAATAAGAAAAAGTATTTGATGTTGTTGTTGTTTTGGCCAAGTGCACACTCTCAGCGAATGTCAAGGTGTCCAGAAATAGGAAACAGCATTTGTTGTTGTTTTGGACATGTACATGCTTGAGGCGAATGTTAAGAGTTTCCAGAAATAGGAAACAGTTAGATCACGTGTTTCCTTCTCAGCCAATCAGAGGGCTTGCTTACATAACAATTCGCCCTTGAGATTTCGTATATAACGGACATGCATTGTGATTAAATTATCAGAAACTATTGTGACACAATGGATATAACAACTGACATAATTGATGAGCTCGAAGCATTGGCAACCTCAATTTACCATGTAAGTTCCGTTTTCATTTTTATTTTCAAAATAAAATTATTTTCCATGGTCACCCTCCAGTATATTCAGGTAAATCCCCTCCCCCCTCCCACTCTAGTACAAACATCACTATGCAGTCTTTATACTCGCTAGAAAACATAAAATATGTTCTTTTTTACCTTCAAAAACCTAAACCCATCCCCCTTTTTTTTTTTACAAACAAAATTCTCGCAAATAGAAATAATTATCTTTTCGATAAATTTTGGCTTTTCTCAATTGTAATCTTTTCTCTAACTGAGACATCCGTCGCTCTGTTGTTATTAACCCGCTCTGGTTTGACACAAGGCTGCAGCGCGAGGCCTATAATTAGCTGTGACCCTTTTTAAAGCATTTCCTGTTCGTTAGCGGTTTAGCTTCCAAAGATTTCACAGATTCAAAAGGATGCGACTAAAAACATGTTTTTATTTATTGGATAACTGAAAAAGAACCATAGCTTAGATCAATGCTTCTATGTTTGACTAAATAATCACATTTTCAACGTTTAGTATTAGGGGGGATTTTCTTGAAACAAACTAGGCCGACTTTTGAACGGCTTAGTGAGCCGTAATTCTCAGATTCAAAAGGATGCGATATCTTTCGGTGGGGGAGGGGGTATTTTTCCATGTCTTTTCTCAGGGATATTTTCCGTGGGGATTATTTTCCTCGGGCTGTTTTTCTGGGGGTGGGGTAAATACCAGCTACCGAAAAAGGATAAGGAAAGATAAAAAAAAATACCGCTAATACTTTAAATGCATCAAACAAGGCATGCTCAATGCAGATTAAAACCAAAAAGAACAGAAACGCCTAAAAATAAGAAATTAGGCCGACTTATATAGGCTGAATTTTGAACGGCTCAGTGAGCCGTAATTCTTCTTTCTCAGATTCAAAAGGATGCGACTAGTATATTTCACGAAATTTTTTTACGTTGTGCTTTCTTAGTGATAAATGCTTTTCTAGACAAAATTATATGGATGAGGGTACTAACTTTCTTTCTGTAAAAAGGGGGAAATTATTTTTCAATACTAACTTTTTTCTCTTCTTTTTTAAGGCCAATTATGAAGAATGTGTGCCCCTCCATCTAAGAGAGCAAGAGAGGGTGAGGCAGCCCCATCAGTGCCAGCCCCCTATACAGTCTGGGCATAAACCAAAAAGAGAATGGGCCATAAGGACGGAGAACCCTGCTGTCTCATCTGTGCAAGCCCATGACATCGCTGGTTCGACTGCACAAGTCCATAGCGTCACAGGTCCTACCGTACAAGCCGCAGCCCAATCTGCACAAGAACATAGCGCCGCCGCCCCGTCCGCCCTCCAACACACGCTACCTGGACCATCCGGCACCCAAGTGCTGCCAGGATTTGCAAATGTGAGCATTTTTCCTACCTATCTTGTATAAATATATATCTATTTCTTCCAATGTTTTTTAGTCTTTTCTTTTCACTATTTTTCAACCCAATATAAACTTATCTCAACGGGATATTAAAATATTATTTTCTCTGTAATCTCACACCCCTTGTTTTAAATTTCTCTGCTCCCCCCTCCCTGAGAGATATCTAAATATAATGCATTTTTTTGCAAAGAAACCGCTCTTTTTTCTAATCTTTGATATTTTCTCTGTTGCTATTGCTTCGATATCTCATAAGCGAATATTTTTAGGTAATTTTCTAGTTTTTACTGCTATCTCTCACCACTATGAAACTCAAAATGCTATTTTTCACAATTGAATATTGTCTAGTTTTAATCTTTGGCTTAAAGCTCCGCACAAGCATATAAATAGATCTGTTTCACCGCTTTTCCTGTCTTGTTCTTTCATTAGCGGTTAGGCCGCCAAGTCTAGGATTTCAATGCTTTTACATAATTCTGTGTTTATTTCTGAAAATAGCGGAATTGTTTGCAAAATTAGCGTTAGATATTTAGGAAATTGGAATTCTATGTAAGAGCGAAACAAGTTATATTCCCAAAAATAATATTGCTATTTATGACATTGCTGAAAAGGGGGGGGGGGCTAGTTGCCCTCGAATCTTTTTGGTCACTTAAAAAGTGCAGTCAATTACTGCTAATGCTCACCATTTGAAACTCTGTGAATGCTATTCCGTTCACAATTGAATATTCAATAGTTTTAAGAGAAGAAGAAGGAACTGAGAGAGATTATTCCCATTTATCTATCTGTCACATATCGGCGTTCTAATTTGCGCAAGGATATTTTTAAAATAGCTTTCAATCTTACAAAACCCTTTGCCAAGATTCTAGCGAGGGGAAACCAAGTTGACAATATACGGAGTTAACGGTTCCCGGCATTTAATTGTGTATTTTCCTAGCTGTTGAAGTTCAGTCTTGGAAATCGGAACACTCGCGCGACGGTTTACAATAATTGGGAGCTAGTGATGAGTTCACCGAACCTGTAGAACTGGGAATTAGAGAGAAATAGCGACTTATGCCGTCTAAGCGAATATTTCAACTTTTGGCGGACATTATGTAAAGGGGCTGGGAGCCGGTGGGCCCGAGAAGCGCAGGTCGGGAAGCGCCGCTGGGCCCGAGAAGTGCCGCGGGATGCGCTGCGGGCCCGAGAAGCGCCGCGAAAAAAAAGTAGGGCTGATTTGAACACTTTGAAAATAAGCTATTTTTTGAACAAAATCAAATTGCCGCCTTCTATGTAAAGCGGCGTTTTAGATTGTAAATATCTTATATTAAGTTGGAAATTGACTGCTTTCAGTTGAATTAACCAAATGCTAGTATGCACATACTACTACTACTACTAAGCGTTGACTTTTAAATAATAATCCAAATTTTAAAAACAGTAGGGATGATTTGAACACTTTGAAAATAAGCTATTTTTTCATTTATAGGTTGCATTGGTCCCTATTCAATGTCACCATCGTTCTCATCAGCTGGTGAAGGAGAGGACGCATCGGTGGACTTACAGAGCAATTCACCATGGAGCGACTCTGTACTGGAAATACCGTTAAATATTGATGAGTTTATAAATGATTTTTTTAATGTAGATAATAGCGCAGTTGAGCAGGGGGACTTGAGCCCAAAACACCTTACAAATTTTAGAGGATTTTACAAACGAATTAACAGGGAAACCCTTCTCCTCCTCCTCCAGCCTCCGATACCCTAACGAGTCCACTTCAAACAACTGAAGTGGAGCATTCATAAACCCAAATATTGTTGAACAACTTGGGGGAGGGGGTAATATACAAGAGGGGGAGGGGGGTACAACTTTTCCAGACTTTCAATTATCTAATACAATTTTAAATGCAATAGTTGTTTACACTGCGACTTTTGGTGATCCTTTTAATTCACTAATGGGGGGAAATTTTGTGTTTGACCCTGTAGAAATTGTGCATGCATATGTAGATAAAATTCGTGCACTACTGGAGAACCAAATTCAATTGTGGGGGAGGGATTCAATTAAGGTTTCTATTGTTCTAAAAGTGTTCTATTTAAATGAGGGGAAAAGCGAAGTTTATTATCATTATATACATTCCGAGATGCGTTTGATTTACCCGAATTTAGAAAAATTTGAGGGTGTTTTTAGCGAGTGGGTAGGTCAAATTATTGCGCATCTCGAGAACTTTAACGAAAACGGTAGTGGGTCTGTAGTTCTATTTATTGAAAATTTAAGTGTAAATATTTGTAAATTTAAGAAAGATTTTATTTTAAGAGGGGGGCATGGGGGAGGGAGGGAAATTGAATTAAAATATAATCCAGATCTAGAAGGTTGTCAAGGTGTCCAGCGGATCTGTTTTGAAACAGGTCAAAAATGTTTCAGGTATGCTTTCCTCATATCAGCATTCGATTCTCTAGCACGTGACGCTACCAAGACGAATTTAGACGATTGGGCTGTACATGGAAAGGATGGGTCCAATTTCCCCATTGTAGATTTCTCTTGTTTAGAAGGAAAATACCCAGTAACGCTACGATCTATTGATATGTTTGAAAGGGCTAATGGCCATTTAAATATCGGCGTTACTGTGGTTCAGTATGAAACTGAATTTGAAGATGGGATTCGTTTAAAAAAGAAGGGGGTGGTCTTCCCTGTAAGGGGCCCGTCAATTGATTTGGTCAGACACTGGGTTTGGTTGTTATACACACCACCTAGTGAACCGAATGCAATTAGCCATTTTAATCCGATTACAGACATCAGTAGAGTTCTGGGGGAGGGTAAGCATAGGGGGGAATGTTTCTACTGTCCGACATGCCTCTCTCGATTCCGTAGTGATATAAAACTACGGGATCATATGAAGCATTGTAGCCGACATGGCTACCAGACAGTGGAAACGGTTTCAGGGGATAGGTCCATTTTACGTTTTAAAAATTTTCAAAACACCCTCCTCCAGTGCAACAAAATATCTTTGGACTGTGAAGCTAAGCTGGTGGAGGTGAACGATCCTCGATTTCCAAACCGAGTCAAAGAACACTAGGCTATTGCAGTGTCCTATGCTCATGCGCAAAGAGACAGTTCTAACACCATGCGGTTGTTAGAAATAGTAGAAACATTGGATGAGGACGAGTGCATGGTCAAGGCATTGACTAAACTAATTGGCACGGCTAATGGTGCTATTTCTCGTTTGAGAAATACCCTTACCCAATGGTTTTGTCTGCAGAGGATCGTCTCGCGATTAAAAATCAAAAAATATGTTGGGTTTGTAAGGGGGAGTTTGTAGAGGGGGATAAGGGGACTAAAGGGAAAAGAGGGGGGAGGGGGAAAGTCAGAGATCATAATCATTTGTGGCAGGAAATATCCTCGGGGGGTAGTAATTTTAGAGGGGTTGCGCATCAATCGTGTAACTTAAATGTTAGCCAGCAGTTTTTCATCCCTGTTTTTATTCACAACTCTAATTATGACTTAAAATTTATTTTACCGGCACTGGCACGTATGCATAGGGAGGGAGGGGGAGTAGACAGTCCATGGGTAAACAGTTCATTTACCTATAACATTATTCCCAAATCGGCCGAGAAGTTGTTGCTTCTCGAGCTGAAATGGCAGGCAGTGGATAATGGGCATACGTGTTGGAATAAAATCAGGTTTTTAGATTCCTTTAGTTTTTTCCCAAGGCATTGAGTCAATTGATTCAAGTGCAGAAAAGCGACAATTTTGATAGCTTTCCCTTGCTTAAACAGCACTTTCCAGACAGTGAAATATATGACCTGTTGACCTGCAAAGGTGTATACGCATACGATTATTACTGTTCTGGCGCTCGCTTAAGCGAGGTGAAACTACCTCCAATTGAAGCTTTTTACAATTCACTGACCAGCAGTGAATGCACAGCCGAGGAGTATGAGTTTGCCAAGAAGGTGTGGTCTAAGGGGGATTGTAAAAATGGGTGGGATTATTGTAGACTGTACTTGGCCAGTGACGTTCTAACTCTGTTGGATATAGTCTGTAAGAACACAGACCAAATCTATTCAGAGTTCGGGTTAGATATAGGCTATTATTTTTCCACACCCCATTTGGTGATGGATTTGATTTTAAAAATTAGTAGGGAGGAAATAGGCCTAATCACCGATGTAGATCAGCACCTTTTTGTAGAGCGTTCAATGAGGGGAGGGTATGTTTTTCATGGGGACCGCGTCTTGTCAACCGATCCGAGCGGACAAAGCACCGGTGCAAAGTCAAATGCAGTGTTCTTGGACATGAACTCATTGTACCCCTCGGCAATGTCTCACTACTCTTTGCCGTGTTGGAACTATCAATGGCTTGAGAATCCTTGTGAGTTCCCCGACATTACCACCGTCGAGGACAATGGGCCACAAGGATGGTTCTTTGAAATTGATGGTCACATTCCTCTGGCGCTTCACGACTCCGTCAAAGATTTTGTTTTTCCCTGTATCAATCGACCCGTGAGCAGGGACTCGCTGAGCCCCTACAATCGATCATTGGTTGAGGATATGGGGATGCACTGGACTCCCTCCAAACAGAAACTGATTGCTGATTTGGACCCTAAGGAGAATATCGTTGTTCACCATGTGCTTTTGCACTGGATGGTGAACAATGGTTTCAAAATCCCCAAAATACATAGGGTCCTGCAGTTCAATCAGCGACCATACTTGAAAACGTTTATCGATACTTTTGTCGATAAACGCTCTAGGGCAAACTCAAAGGTAGAGAAGGAAATGTACAAACTCATCCTAAATTCAGCGTTTGGCAAAATGTGTGAAAGCGTACGTAATAGATCTCGCTGCGACGTTGTGACTGACCCTCTAGAGTGTGCACGAATTATTGCCGACCCCAATTTTACATCGTTCACGAGCATAGAGACTGGCATGGTTCTTCTACACAGGCGAAAGCGAAATATGGTACTGAACAAGAATATAGCAGGCGGCAGTTCAGTACTGGAAATTTCCAAAAGCTCATGTTGTCCTTTTTTTTACAATGTGTGCAAGCTGCAATGGCCACGGGAGGGGGAGGTTCAAGTTTACTATGGGGATACAGATTCTCTGCTGCTAAAGGTAAATGGGACCGAAGATTTATTGGGTGATTTAGAAAAGGGGGAACACATCAGCTCGCGGATGGATTTCACCAACTGGAATCCATCACTCTACCCCGAGTTGGTGAAACGTCAAGCCCCCAACCAACTATTAATGTTAAAATCAGAGACGGGGAGTGATTTGATATCCAGGGGGATGTTCCCGGGCCCCAAAGTTTATTGCGTTAAAACTCATATTGGGGATGAAAAGCAGGCGTGTAAAGGGGTGCCTACACATTTTGTAAAGAGCAATTTCAACATGAGCGTGTACAGAGACTGTGTAGAAAGTAGCCTAGTGCCGAGAGCTCAAGTGCTTGCAATTCGCTCTCTACAGTATAGAAATTATACTGTGAGAGTGGAAAAGAATGCAATGTCATGTATATCTGACAAAGTCTATGTGCTCGAGAATGGTGTGAGTGTCCTGCCTCATGGCCACTACCGTATTTCAGACCGAGTTGAATGCATAGACTATCGCAATCAACTTGGTCTGGATAAATTAACCTAACCTGACTAAACAACTAACCACCACCACCACCAACCCATTCATAAATTAACTAACCACCATCACCAACCCATTCATAAATTAACTAACCATCACCACTCCAGCCCTTTCATAAATTAACTAATCTAACTAACCAACCTTAACCTAACCTGTAGCAGCAGTGACCGGACAACTATTGTACAGTTTTTTTTCCACCGCGGTTCCCGGGGGGTGGGGGGGGGGCCTTCCCGCCACCGGCTCCCGGGGGGTGGGGGGTCCCGCCCCGCGGCCGGCCGGCCTTCGGCCCTGCGGCCCTGGGGGGTGGGTGTGGGGGGGCCCCACCTTTAAATTCACTGTAATGTTCAACTGTGCTAGTTCATGTTCCAAGTGTTTTTAATTTTTTCTGTTGTTTTCAAGTTTTTTTTTTTGTTGTATAGAAAAGTGTCTGTGTTTGCTCAGCTCAGTGTACCGATAAAGTGTTTTTAAGACAAAAAGTGTTTTTAAAGACAATAAGTGTTGTTCTTGTTGATGGACAAAAAGTGTTTTTAAAGACAAAAAGTGTTGCTCTTCATGGACAAAAAGTGTGTTTTTTTTATTTATGTTGTACATAAAGTGTCATTTTTATCGTTGTCAATTTGCAGTTCATGTTGAACAAATAGAGTTTTCATGCAGTGCCGAAATAAATGCTGCCATGAAATATTGTTGTTGTTCTTGTTGAACAAGTGTTATTTTTATCATTGTTCATGTTGAACAAATATTTGTTTTCATGTTGCCGAAATAAATGCTGCCATGAAATATTGTTTTTTTGTTGTTAATGTACTAGATAGATCTATGGGAAAATTATTGCTACTACTTATTCATTGGATACGTATGATTTACAGTTAGTTATAGTCCAACTGTTGTCAACAGCATGTATCAATTTAAAAACACCCTTCAGGTCGTTTCTGTGTGGCCCCTCAATGTCGGGGAAAACAACACTTTTAACTAAAATAATTCAAAATTGCGATAAAATGTTTTTGGAAAAGCCGAAAAAAATCTACTATTGCTATAGTATTTGGCAAGAGTCCTATGATCAAATAAAAGCTATTGCCACAACCATAACAATACAATTCATACGGGGACTTGATGTTTTCAATAGCATTGAATCGAACTCTTGGTTGATTATTGATGATTTGGCTGAATCCATTGAACAGTTCTCACAGGAAATGATACAACTGTTCACCGTTCGCTCCTATCATGAACACATTTCCATAACCCTAGTTCTACACAATCTGTTTCATCAGAGCAAATGTATGCGAACCCTTGCTTTGAATTGCACCATCTATATGAATTGCACCATCTTAGGAAGGCCATACTCAAAAATGGTGTTGACAATGATTTCATTAATCTAATATCTGAACTTTGTTTAAATTTAACTGAGGGCAATGTTCAACTGCCAGAAGGTGTTAGACAACAGACAAAGCAACATCTTTCCACTGTACGCGCCTTGGCTTGTAAAAACAAGGGGAAAATTTTTAAAAGAAAACGGCTCCTTCAAGCGGGCGGTAGCTTTTTCACACTTTTACTGCCAATAATTGCAGGACTTGTAAACAGTTATCTCTAGAGAATGGCTAAACCCTATAAATTGACACCATTTGAACTTGTCCTCTCGCCCGTCGAACATTTTGAAGACAATCTAGGCAAATTCATTAATGATGAGAATATTGCCGATGACAAAAAACTGCTTTTACTTCAAGATGCATTGCGACGTATGGACAAACATAAACCTTATCGTGAGAGACCCACCGCCGCCACCGATCCCTCTAAACAGGAAACATCTCAAGATTCAGCAGTGCAATCAAAGGAGAAGGAATTGAATTCAATTGTATCGAAAATTGGAAACCTATTGCCACTGACCTATCGAGAACAGAGTAAAAGAGTATTATCATATCTCATGTTGGAAACTGCTGAACATCAAGTTCAAGTCGACAGCACAGGGAAACGAAATATAATTCAGGGAAAAAGTTATAATTTAGTTGATTTAATTTGTGATATGGTGACGAATCGTAAAGGACTTTTATCCTTTGACAATAATCTATACACCTTTCTAAGTGCATCAAACTTTCCCAAAAGTCTTATTGGCAATAAGCAAATGCTAAAGAAACTAAGAGAATGTAGTCCTCCAACAACACCAGCACCAACACCATTTAAAAAAGAAGAAGAAGATTCAATATTTGAAAATACTAGCAACAGCAGCAATGATTTTACAACACCTGTGGCTGCTAGTCAAAAGCGAAGACGAATTGATTCACCCTCCAGTGTGCAAAAGGGGAGTGGACATTACACTACGTGCTTGCGTTTAAAATGGATGAAGTTCTGAAGGGTGTCTATGAATATATTGGTGAAGCGGGAAGTTTAAGTTCTCCCAAAACGCTTTCTAAAGCTGTCTCCGGCACCACCACATTGAAAAAAGCAAAAGAGTATCTAGAGAATGAACCGAGTTACACACTGCATCGGAATCACAGGCTTAGCGGCAAACAATATCGACAAACTAAAGCCTTTTTGCCTCTGCATATAATGCAAACGGATCTTTTAACTTTAGACACAGTTCAACAGCGTCACAATGCACCCTACAAATATATTCTGGTGGCAATCAGTGTCTTTAGTCGCTATGCATATGCCATTCCACTGCGATCAAAGAGAGGTGTTGAAGTTGCTCAGGCCCTTGAAAGTATTCTTGAACAGGATTCATATAGAAAAATTCAATCGGATCGTGGCAGTGAATTTGTTAATCCCCATGTGCAAAAGGTTCTTTTGAAATATAATACAACACTTTATCATAGTCACAGCCCGATAAAGGCTGCATTGGCTGAACGATTAATAAGAACGATTCGTCTATTAATTTCAAGATATTGTAGCCTGAAAAATACATCGGCTTTTATTCATGATTTAGATAAAATCATGCAGATATACAACCATCGATCTCTGTCCAACTCAAGCCCTCGGGATGTTCACTACAATGAAAATACATTTGATGCTTTTTTCTAAAGAAATATTCCAATGGTGAAAAAAGAAAAAACAAATGTGAAGAAGAAATTCAATGCTGGTGATACTGTTCGAATTAATAGAACCACCAATATTTTTGAAAAGGGGAATTATTTATGGAGCACTGAACTTTTTAAAGTGTCCAAAATCTTGGACACCGAACCCACGACATATCGACTGCGAGACACCAAAGATGATGAGATTCTCGGCGGTTTTGATGAATATGAACTGCAAAAAGTTAGAAACACTAGTGAAATTTATCAAATTGAAAAGATATTAAAGAGTCGTACACGCCATGGCAAGAGACAGTTGCTTGTTCGCTGGCTAGGATACAACTCAGATTTTGATTCTTGGGTCAGTGCTGAAGACATTGACAATGCCCAATGATTTCTATGTGACTTTCATGTCCAATGTTTCCGATCCTCTCTACAATGACTTGAATAGAACAAGTGATTTTTGGACGAAACTCTCCCCCACCATCAAATTCGAAGACAATGGAAAGTATGAAGTGGCTCTTTTCGACTGTATTCTCAAAAATACCTATGACATCCTGAGAAAAGATCGTAAATATGATATAAAAATTAGACCCTATGATTGGCCGCCACCACCTTCCTCAAGTGATCAAGAACAAATTCAAAAAATCAATTGGATGAATTATCCATATATTGAATTACCCTACGAGGAACTCACCTGTATGAATGATTTATGTCGTTCTATTAATAAAAGAATTTCCGCTCGTAAAAAAGGAGCTTTTCATTTCAACTATTCAAAGGAGGAGGGTAAGATCTACATTAGTTCACCTATTGCCAACGAAAAGGTTATTCTCAATGATAACCTAAAGGATGTTCTTGGCTTTAAGCTCAATATAATCAATGGTAAAAGTCCCGGAAACACTAATTTCATTTTTGCTGACTACCCGCCTGCCTTCTCCACAGACACTTGTATATTTCTCTACGCTTCATTTGTGGAAACATCTCGGGTTGGTAATTCAAATGTTCCCCTCCTACGAGTTCTTGAACGAAAAACCGATCAAGAACATATTCACCACTACAATATAAAGCATCTTCAGTATATTCCCGTAAACACTTCCTATTTGGAACTCTGTCAGTTAACACTAAGAACCGAATTGGGTGATCCCATAGCAATTTCAAAAGGTTTGGCTGTGATTACATGCCATTTTCGTCCCATCGTTCAACAGCAAGATGTCTAATAGAAAAGTGGTATTCACTTGTCCTGATATTGACTGCTATGTTAATACTCTTGGACCAAGACAACAGGGCAATGGAATGGACTATTACAAGGGTCGCTCGTCAATGTCTGGCTACGGTCTTGGCAGTTGGTTTGCTAAGCTGTTTCGCTCTTCACTACCACTGGCTAGAAAATATCTCTTACCGGCTGCGACAGATTTTGCATCATCTACACTATATGATTGGGGCTCTGGCAAGGATTTTAAAAAAAGTGCTTTGGAAAATCTTAGGTCCAGTGCGCGAACCCTTGGCGAGAGATTAAAACAAAATGGTAAAGGCTTTAAAAGGTCAAGAAACAATGCATCACTCATCAGTCTCCACTCAGGTCGGAAACGAAAGACACCATCCCTCTTGTCAAAGAAAAGAAGGAAAAAGCCGACACGTAGTGTAAACAGAAGAAGAAGCCCCAGGAAGAAAATTGTTAGATCAAAACTAGATTTCTGCTCCTAAGATGTCCTACCTGCCGCATAAGGATTAACAACCTTCAATCACCGCCTCATTGAATCTATTCAATGCTGAAAATGTTGATGTGAGTGTCAAGAATGGATACTATGAACAATTTTATCCTCAACAACCCCTCTCCGATAATATCCACTTTCAAATTTATTCCAATGAAGACTACTTTATGGACATGTCTTCGACATTTATAGATTTGCAAATGAAAGTCCGGAAATCCGATAATACAATGCCAATTCGGGGCGATGGAATATCCTATGAAAATTGTATATTACATAATTTATTTCGTCAAATTAGTGTCTACATCAATGGCACGCTGGTGAGCACTAGCAACAATCTCTCAAATTATACAAGCTATATGCAATTCATGCTGATGACACCCAAGTCATACAAGGAATTGAGAGGCACCTCCAATGGATATGAATATATTACTAATATATTCATACTAGACTGGCACCGGATAAACTTGGCATTTTTCATTTGAATTGTCAGGGGTTAAATAGTACATTGGATTATTTGTCGGAGCTGTGTGTATGCTATCTGATTTTCATATTCTTGCACTTACTGAAACATGGTTAATGAATAATAATTCTGGACTATTGGATATTTTAAATTATAATATGTATGTTAAGAACCGTACTCACCATCAGCATGGAGGACTTGCCCTGTATATTAGAACTGATTTGAATGTGAAGGTTAGGGATGATTTGTCTGTTAATAAAGAGATGGTTTTTGAGTGTTTTGTTACGGAGGTTGATAAGAATGGTGACCCATTTTTTATTGCTGTTTGTTACCGCCCCCCTTCAGCTAGTGTAGATTGTTTTTTAGAATTATTAGAGCAACAAATGGACCTTCTAACTCGTAAGAACATGCCGTGTTTTTGTGTGTGGAGATTTTAACATTGATTTGAAATTGTTAGCATCTAATTTAAAAGCCCGGAATTTTTTGAATTTAATGTTAGGTTATGGGATGCATCCTGCTGTAAATATTTGTACTAGAGTGACGGATTCATCTTCATCTCTAATTGATAATGTATTTTTGAATGTTCCCCATGATTCGTCGAGTGTTGTGTTAAATGATGTTTCGGATCACTTTGGTTTGGCTATATTAGTTCCGGGTATATTTAAGAATATTAATATTAATTGTGATGCTCGCCCTAAGCCTAAGAAATTAATAGTTGATTCAAATACTATTTCAAGATTTAAGCTTAGGATAGAACAGTTAGACTTTAATTTTTACAAGAAGAATTAGATTTAAATTTGAAGTTTGAGCTTTGGTATGGTAAGATTAAGGATACGTTTTTGGAATGTTGTGAAGTGTCAGTTTGGGTCAGTTTGGGTTTAGGAGTCATCATTCTACAGAGCATGGAGTTTTGTTTTTAACAACTTTTATTAATGATGCTTTAGACAAGGGTCTGAAGATAGCTTCGATATTTTTGGATATTACTGAAGCATTTGACTCTGTTGATCATGATATACTAGTTCAAAAGCTATATAGTAGTGGTGATAGAAAAGCTATTAATGTGATAGTTAGTTTTCTTAGTGGAAGGACTCAGTGTGTCGTGATGGATGGAGTTACATCTAAAATTGAATATATTTCGATTGGAGTACCCCAGGTTCCGTTTTGGGCCCTTTGTTGTTTTTGGTTTATATTAATGACCTTTGTAGAGCTTCAAGTAATGTGTCTTGTTCCTTAGACCTTGATACTTACGGTACTAAAGGAATTCTACCATGTTTTGCTGATGATGCCCATTTCACCGTAGCTGCTAGAACTGAAAATGAGTTGATGACTATATTGAAACAAGGTATTTCTTCGATTGAAAAGTGGATGCGAGTAAATAAATTGAAACTGAATCATAATAAGTCGAATTTTTTGATTTATGGTAGAATTACTGGACATTATCCATGGATTAATAGTATAGAAGTAGGGCACCATACTATTGTAAGATCTACTAGTACTAGATACCTTGGTGTTATAATTGATGAAAGCCTTAGTTTTAAAGACCATATTGCATCTGTTAACAGCAAATTGTCTCGTAATATTGGTATTATGCGTAAACTTAGGCATCTTTTTCCGTGTTAAATTCTGAGAATGTTGTATTTTTCTATGGTTCACCCATATCTCATTTACTGTTGTATGGTTTGGTCGAAAACATTCGTAACTCACCTCCATCCGCTCTGCGTAACACAGAATATGGCAATTAGAGTTCTTTATGGTAATCAAATTGACCTATCTGTATCGGTGAGGCATCTTTACCGCGAGTATAAAATTCTACCGTTGGCAGGAATATGTGTATTCTATAATGCTCTGTTTATGTTTAAATATTTAGCTTCGGAGTTACCATCATGTTTTTCAGGAATGTTTAGTCTTGCGTCTACTACTCACGATCATTTGACACGATCTTCTCAGTTGGTGCGAAGACCAGCTATGGTCACGTCTAGGTCTAGGTTTTCAATTCGCCATGTTGTTCCGTTAGTTTGGGAGAGTTTGCCAGAGGATTTGAGGAATGTTGGGGGTTTGCAGGTTTTTCGTAAGTCGCTAAAGAACCATTGTTTTGATGTGTATATTTTGAATGGATTATTCCACGCCACTTAAGTTTTGTTTTTGAGGAGGGTTTAGTTGCAGCTGAATATGATTATAATCATTATAATTTTTTTGGGTGTTGTTTGGAGGTTCGTTGGTTTTCGGGTCCGGTAAGTTGAGCTCTAATTATGTTTTTTTTTTTCTATTTCTTTTTTTTTTTTTTTTTTGGTTTCTTGGTTTTTTTGATTTATTAGGTGGGTTTTCTCCCGCACAAGCATTGCTTCAGGGAATCGATGATGTATATATTTTTTTTTAAAATAAACCCATTGTTACTTTAATACTGATAGTACAGATGCACTTAAAAATGCTACAACTAGTGAATTACATCTAGTTGGAAAAATATATCATGAAATATTTAATATACCCCAATGGCTGCCGCCCAATGTTAAAGTGGATATAAAACTAACGCTTGCACCCTCCAATTTCATATTGAGAAAAGAACTTGCTGCCAATCCTGATGTAAGTCTCTCCCTCACCTCGGCAATACTTCATGTACGCAAACAACAGGTCATGAGTTCTGTTGCTTTGGCAGTGGAAAAACTGAGAGCCAATGGAAATAATATTAAACTACTTGTTCCTCATACAATCACCAATCAACGTCATATTGCCATGGGCTCACGCACCTTCACCGATTCATCCTTTATCAATGGCGAAATTCCGTCAAAACTCGCTTTGGCATTTGTAAAAAGCGCCAGTGCAATAGGATCGTGGACTGAATGCCCACATAAATTCGAGATGTTTGGACTTTCATCTCTTGTGTGCAAAGTAAACGGCATCCCACTCTACAATCTATCTTTTGATAAATCCTATAGAACATTGTATGAGTTGACCATGCAAACCCTAGATCATGACTCTCAACTATTTGAAAATGGTATAACCGAAGATATGTTTGCTAAAACACATGGTATCATTGTTCTGGATTTGTCTGGCACACAGGATATGAGTATAGTACGTACGGGGAGTGTGCGTTTAGAGTGTACATTTGCCGACCCATTGGCTGAGAGTATTGCACTAAATCTCACTAAATCAATATGAAACCTATTGGGAAATCACTCCCGAAGGCAGTGTTCTACTAGACTTGGCGCCATGAACACCAGTCAAATAATCAATGTATTTAATATGGACCCCTACATGTCCCAGTACAAATCCTATTGTCTACCCTCGGACTTTCTAAGAAAAATTCAAAGTGTCAATAATACCTTGATTATTGTTAATAGCAGTCCGTCGACTGTGCTGACGGGTCATTGGCTGTGCATCTTTCAAACAATGAAGACGATAGAATTTTTTGATCCTCTTGGTCTACCCTATACATTCTACACACCCCCACATCAGCAACTATATTGAGAGCAGTGGGAAAACTATTATTCAAAATCGGAAGAGGGCGCAGGATCTAACGACTAAAAGCTGTGGCTTCCATGCACTACTATATTTTGTGTTCCGATGTCGTGGCTATACTTACAAGCAGTTTCTCCACATTTATAGTGACAATCCTCGTCTGAACGACTTTCTAATGGAAAATATCCTCTCAGACCTATACAGTATTGATTTCAGTGCCCTAAGAGTAAAGTGCTTAAAAAATGTTTGTGAATTTGTTTATTAATAAAATGCATGTATATATATACAACAATGTCTTTAAATCTTCACTTTAGATTTCTTCTTCTTCGATGTATAGGCAACTGTCGTGAACCACTAATGCCGGTAAATCATTTGGATTCACTGTATATTGATCTTGATTGACTGCAAAGTCAGGGTCACATTTTCTACAGTACAATGTAACTTCACTCTTGTCATATCTCTTTGTATAGTCAATGATACTATTTGCATTCATATTATGAAATTCACGAGTTTCAATCTGTCTATTTGAAGCAATATCACATACAATGTTTTCAAATGGTGAATCACATTCGGTAACTGCCAAATAAAAATCACTTGGTTTATAGTCATAGTAGGCAGTGTCGTCACAACGATGACGTAGAAACCAAATTGTCCTGTTACCCCAACAGTTGAATCGTAGACCAGATTCCTCTTCCCAGAATAGTTTAAATCCACGACGATACCAATCTCGTAGAAAAAAACTAAAATCACGTTTAGGATTCTTTCCAATCATAGCGGGGTAAGTATTCTCCCACTGATCACATTTATCATAGTGACAATTGGAGCACAAGTGCCCTCTAGGGTGAGAGTCACACACCTCCTCAAGACATGAATTACATCCTTTAATTTGTACTGCATAGCCTCTATGTAATTTACAAGGATTACATAACTTGCACTTTTCACTATAGTCATCAATAATTGTACAATTCTCACATTGAGTCCAACTGCCAAGAGTGTACATGCACAATGGACATATATAGAACAGTTTTTTTTTTTTTTTTTTTGGTTTCCAATGTCACTTGACTCACTCACAGCTAAAACGAAACTGATCGTTCCTGCCGATGGATAAATTCAGTGCGGGGAATGGGGAGAGGAGTAACTCTGTGACGTTACCTCTTTCGAATGACGGGGGAGCCATCTACATTGAATCCATTGGCAATGTTTTTTAAAAGTATATCCACGATATGATTCTGCTTTGTTCCAATTAATATATCAATAAATTGACTATAAGCATTTGAATCACATTTTTAAAAGTTTCATACAATAGTCCAATGGGGGAGAATCACTCCTCATTATATTGTCAAGTGTTCCCTGACGAGAGAATATCCTGCGTTGAAGAGATAACTCGAGAAAATCATCATCCAAAATCAAATGTTTTTCCATAAACACTAGATTTGATCTAATTCTCTCTTTCTCAAATTTATTCATTTTTCAATCCTTTCACTCTGACTGCTGACTCTAGACTGACCCTGATTCGTTAGCCCCATAACCAGAAAAGAAAGGGAACATTTTCGATTTCGAAACAATTTTATTGAATAATTACAACAACAACAATAATACATAGCATGTACAATTAGCGATACAGTTTATTGTCTTCGATATGTTTCACCAATGCACTTAAAGCACATTGAAGTCTATTCACATGTGCTATATCAACTTTTGCAGCGAAACATAATTGATCCTCCATTTTAAATTTGCTCAAGGATATCACATATCTTGCATATACTTCATCCCATTCCAGACAAAGCCGTGATCCTCTCGTGATTTCCACCGCAGTGTTTGGTGCTCTTGTATTATTACCATCAACTCCACTATCAACTTCTAAGAGGGTAAACATTCCACTCGTCATCATCAACACCCAAATATATATCCAAATGAGTAAAGTCAAAACTGTTCTCACTCCTTTGAATTCTATTCACAGACTAATAAAACTATAGCAAAAATCCTTTCCTCATATTCCCTCCGCCGCTAATATGTAACCGACTCGCTGATTGGCTGAGAAGGAAACACGGGATCTAACTGTTTCCAGGATTCCATTAGGTCTTGCGTGCACATGACCAAAACAACAACAAGATCTTGAAGGAAGTGTCATTGACCCGGTACCCCATTAGACTCAAAAATCCATCAAAGTGAGAAAGTTCCTGTTTTTCCATTCTCACTGACAAAAACCATAAAACAGACATAAATTGCTGTTGACATCCATTAAAGTGAGAAAATTCCTGTTTTTTCATTCTCACTGACAAAAACCATAAAACAGACATGAATTGCTGTTGACATCCATGAAAAACATCAAATAAATTGACCAACACACATAACCATCCAAGAAAACATCCATCAAAGTGAGAAAATTCCCGTTTTTTCAAGTGAGAAAAATTCTGTTTTTTCATTCTCAGTGAGAAAACCATAAACCACGTGGTCCTCGTGGGATCAATAGGGGCCATTCTACTGTTGTGTGCCCCCTTTTTACAGGTATGTCAGAAACCTTCTTCTTATGGCTTAGGATAGAATATCCTACCGTTATTTTAGAAGGTCAAAAGTATGTTTCCATTTGTTTCAACATTTTTTTAGGAACCGTCGTGGGGAGTTTGGCAAAATCCATGGGACCCTGCCCTCAAACAACTTTTTAATTATTCGTCCTCTAGCAAAAACCTTATATCTAGGTAAAAAGTCTGATCAAACAGTTCGTGGTAAAGAACTAACTAAGGAGCGACCCTGCTCAATAGTAACCAAAATTCTAAAAAAAAACGGAATTTTGATACCAATAGGTATATCAAAAAAAGATTTTTTTTATGCTGATTTCAGATGTATAAGTTTTATTAAGTTTAGTCATACCCATCAAAGATTACGAGCCTGATAATATTTGCCTGACTTTCGAAAAAAAGGAGAAAGATCCCCTAAACTTCATAGAATCTTAATGAAAATCACACCGTCATATTCAGCGTGTCAGAGAACCCTACTGTAGAAGTTTCAAGTTCCTATCTGCAAAAATGTGGAATTTTGTATTTTTTGCCAGAACTTTTTGCCATCACAGATGGTTTTTGACCCATTGAGCCTAGAACATCGGGAGACGGCTCATTCTGACGGAAATTAATAGTTCTAGTGCCCTTTGTAGGTGACCAAAAAATTGGGGGCAGCTAGGTCCCCTCCCACGCCGCTTTTCTCCCAATGTCGTCTGATCAAAATTTTGAGATTGCTATTTTGTTCAGCATAGTTAAAAAGCCTAATAACTATGTCTTGGAGATAACATGACCCCCCACAGCCCTTGGGGAAAGGTCTTTAAGTTAAAAAATTTGTCCATTGTTTACGTATAGTATTTGTATAGTATTAGTATTTCCGGAAGTATGCATACTTTTTACGGGTGGAGAAGGAAGGACGAATTTTTGCTGGGGGGCTTTGCATGCGGAGACTTTTTCATGGAGAGAGAATTTTCGAGGGGTGAACTTTTCAGAGGAACTTATGTACTGGGGAATTTGCAAGAATTCCCATACGAAATTTCTTTATATTTCTTGCTTTCTCTTTTCTGACTCAATTTTACGCGTGGAGGTGTTGAGGGTCAGTGGCGGATCCAGGGGGTGGGTCAGCCCCCCCCCCCCCCAACGTAGTCTAAAGTAGGGTAATTTAATTAATTAACTTAAGTTTGCGTTAATTAATCTTGCTCCTAACGCAAGTTTATCGAATCAACCTATTTCCCCCTTCCCCCCTTAAAAAGTCCTGGATAATATGCCCTTGTTAAGGGTAATTGTCTGGGACAAATTTTCACCAGGACTGAACTGTCCAGAGGATATTTCGGTGGGAAGTTCCGTGGAGGTGGAGCCAAAATTTTTCATGGAGAGAGAATTTTCGAGGGGTGAACTTTTCAGGGGAAATTGTGTACTGGGGGAATTTGCGAGAACTCATATACAAAATTTCTTTATATGTCTTACTTTGTCTTTTCTGACTCAATTTTACGTGTGGGGGTATTAAGAATAATTGTCCGGGCGTAAATTTTCACGAAGATTGAATTTTCCAGAGGATATTTCCGTGGGGACGGGGATTTTTCCGTGGAGATGGAGCCAGATTTCCTGTCGTTATTTAAAAAACGATCAGGAATTAAATAAAAAAATAAGTTTTTTTAAACTGAAAGTAAGGAGCATTATTAAAGCCTAAAACGAACGGATACTATTATGTATACGAAGGGGGTTGCCCGCTCCTCAAACACCTCGCTATTTACGCTAAAGTTTAGATTTTGTCCCAGTCCTTTAAAACGACTCGTGAAACACAAGGGCCGTTAATTAGAACTATAAGTAACTTTTTTTTAATGCTGAAAAACTAGCTTGAAGAGTGAGGTGTTGAGGAGTGCGAAACCCCCCCTCGTATACGTAATAATTTCTGTTCGTTGTAAGTTTTAATGTTGTTCCTTACTTTCAGATGAAAAAAACTTTTTTTTTCTTATTTAGTTCCGAGTAAGACGAACATAGCGCAATCTAGACATGGCTAGATCGCTAGATGTGTCTCTTTCAATTGTATCGTTCTCGAATTTTGTCCAAATTACTATTAATAGCTGCTATATTTGGCACTCCGAGAAGATTTATATAGTTCAAGTTTTCCAACTTTGCTGTCATAAACGGCTAATTAAAAAATTGTAAGGTTAGTTTAATATGGTTGCCCCTCAAAGGTCAATAATTGACAAAACTTCAATAGATTATTTCTGGTTACTGCAAAAAGGCTTGTTTCTGTCTTATCCGTAATGAACCTTTCAAGCTAATTACTTTCAAAATCTTATTGCCCATCCAGTTTTAAAAAGTTTTTTTCCAAAATTTTCTTTTAATGAATTAATTGTATTGTTTCTAGTACAGCTGTTTAAAAATATACTTCTTTCCCCATGAAAATTAGATATCGAAGTGTGTTTTTGGACGCACTGTTGCATTGATCAGGCTTCTTTGACCAGTTCTAAAGAAAAAAATAAAGAAAAGTCTAGTTGAATCAGGCGACTTTGAGCATGTGTGTAGGTAGGATTTTATTTTCTGGAGCTGTAAGCAAGCGGTGTCAGCCTTTCTTTTAACCCTTTGACTGCGTCAAGCCTTTTGATATTTCGTGCCCGCTGTTCGCAATAATCTCGTGCCCATTATTATAGTCACATC
The DNA here is from genome assembly GCA_027921565.1 of Artemia sinica. Lineage (NCBI taxonomy): Eukaryota > Metazoa > Arthropoda > Branchiopoda > Anostraca > Artemiidae > Artemia > Artemia sinica. The sequence goes on along the minus strand of JAPEVW010000028.1, from coordinate 3,329,387 downwards.
TATCCATAAAGAAAGCCAAATATCATTAATGGCAAGGCAATTTTCTCGATTTTAGCGTCACACTTGTATTTAAAAAGCAAAAAATTTAAATTGCAAGAAGTCCGTTTAAAGAGTTTGCACCAACAGTAGTTTGTGTCCAACTGTTCTCTATTAATACCAAGTCTTCTTTACTTATGTCAGATTCCTTTCCCAGATAGATAAACCGCTGTTCTAAGTTTTCATCTTTTCTAGTTTTAAAAATTATGACTTAAAATTTGACTCTGATTGGTCAGTCAAGAAATTTATGCTTGAAAGTTTAACAGTGTTCAACTCGAGAAATTACGAACGACGAACGTAATTGGCGCTGTAGTCTTGCGTTATCTTGATTTTTATTGAAAACTGTGGCTATAATGTGGCACGGGCATCAGTGTTGCATATGTATTCGTGTAGAGCAGTTTGACGAATTTAGATGAGGTGAATTTCGACGTGTTTAGCAGTTAACAATCATATTTTTAATGTTTTAAAGAAGGATAGAATATTTATTCGCAAAGGGAAGAATAATTACTCAATTAAAAGAAAATTAATTTCAAAAACATGTACTTACAACACCTTACATAGAATTAGTAATTTCTTTTAGTATAAAAATCTTGAAAACTGGGTACAACACATAAAGATAAATTTCACGATTGACGTACCTAACGAGATTCTTTATGCTTTTTTTGCGTATAATACAAGGTCTTGTTGGATTCGGTTTCGATTCTGTTGCTGGCAGGAACGCTTTTTTTGCATATAATACAAGGTCTTGTTGGATTCGGTTTCGATTCTGTTGCTGGCAGGAACGCTTTTTTTGCTTATAATACAAGGTCTTGTTGGATTCGGTTTCGATTCTGTTGCTGGCAGGAATGTTGAAAAATGTCTAGGTGTTAGGTGTAATTGTGAATTAGCACTTTCTGGACGCCTACCATATTGATTGCATTGTTGGGGTGTATGATATGCACAAATTAATTGCTTTGTTAAAAAATTTTGGAAGTCTCCTTCTGGATGTTGATTTCCAGTTAAATGTTTGTAGAGTAGGCCAATAGAAGCATTTAAAACTGCTAAACGCATGTTAACTCTGCTGACGTAATTAATACTTGGCAATCTAACTATGGCCGTGACTTGGGGCCTTAGGGGGGAAGTTTGATTAGCAAATGTCTTAATATTTTGGAGTATATTTTTGTTATTGATATTTAATATTTTATATCTTGATATATTTTTGGATCTGCATATAAAATTTAGAGGCCATAAGGATCTATTTAGAATATGAACTTAGGCGTGTTTCCTTAAACTGTTGGAAATCGCTGCTAGAATTGTTTGCGAATTTCTCTATTAAAATATATGATATACTTATTTAGCCTAAACAACAGTCTACATACAAAAATCAGTATGATTCACCCAAAACCAAACGGTTGACGTGGGGTGAATCAGGTAAAACAAACACTTAACATCATTTAAATTCACAATAATAAGAAAAAAAAGAATATATATATATATATATATATATATATATTTATATAAAAAAAAACAATAATACTGCGGTGGCAGCAACTACCCACCATGTCTGAACTGTGGGGTCACACTCACCAACCAACAAACAATTACAATTTCATTTAAATTGTATCAAATTTCCCTGTTAAACAAACAGTTAAAATTCATATTTGATTAATAATTTCTCTTTCAGTTTTCCTTTAAGGTCAATAAAAAAAAATTCTTCATTTCATTTTCCAAATTATTCCATAATTTTATACCCTTCGTAATAAAAGAAAACATGGACCTGGCAGACACTAGAGGTTGAGTATTATAGTTATTTCTACCCCCTAATATTGTGGTTATGTATATTCCATCGGCTATACAAATAAACCATTAAAACACTCCGGCAGCATAGAATGTGTTCTTGATGAATATTTACGTAGTATTACAATTTTTCTGTGGAAGGTATTTTCTTTTCTGATCAGAGGTAATAAAATTTATTATCAGAAATTGTTTCTGTAGCCAATGTACGGATATATATTGAAACTCGGCTATAACTCTGATTATCGTCATTTTTGCTGAATGTCCCATTTGTTATTTTCTAAGGGTGTGCACTTTAATAAAGTTTTACTACTACTGACAGGAATTTACTCCAACAGAGCTATGCCAGAGGGGAATAATAAGTTTTGTCTACTTTTACTGTAGATAAAAACGTGTTTCCCTTATAATAGCAGGAATAGAACTGTGGAAATGAAAAAGAGAGAATGGAATACGTCAGTTACGACACTTTTTCTTAAACATTAACGATATATAGGATGCTGTAGCTGGTGTTGGAAAGCAATATATTTATTTGTATCGTCTTTGACAATCTTGCTGATCATAATCTATTTGCATGTCCATAGCTAGCCACGTATGCTTGGGAGAAAGAGTGGGGTGTGCAAAGACACCCGCTAGAAGTGTCAAAATATTCATGATTTTTTCTTTTTTCTTTTTGCGGTTCTTCGAATCCCCGCCCCCTCCGTAATTAATATGCGCAACCGTTTTTTGCTTATTGTCATAGTTGCAAATAGATTTAATCCGTAGAATGAGGTAAGAGGATTTTTTCATGGGGGATAGGAGTCAAAACACGAAATTATCTTTTCTTAGAAGAGTGTCTAGTAAATTGTCTTCCGTTTCTCGTAGATTAATATGGCATCTCGCAAGAAAATTTTACTCAAGGTGATTATTTTGGGTGATTCTGGAGTTGGTAAAACTTCTCTTATGAACCAGTACGTCCACAGGAAATTCTCAAATCAATACAAGGCAACAATTGGTGCAGACTTTGTTTCAAAAGAGGTGATGGTCGATGATAAGCTGGTAAACCCTTCAGGTAAGTTACCTTAGATTATGTTATGCAGAGCATTACTATTATAAGTAAGTAATTATGACGGGACTAGACCCTCAAGGTCCAAACCGGCGATGCTGATCTCCGTTTCGTGTGGCCCTTCAGCCAGGAAGTGCAATGGGGGTTGGGGGCCAGCCATCCTGTGCTTTTGCATACCCTTCCTGCTTACCTTCCCCAGATTTCTCCAAGTACCCATTTTACAGAGTCTCGCCACTGTCCCCCATTCCAAACCAAATGACTGGTCACGCCAGGAATAGAACCCGAGCCTCTCGGACAAAGGATTCCCAACTCAGCATGCCAATCATTTAGCCAGGACGACATTCCTGTTGTGGAGTTTAACGTAGTTGCAATTCTGGCTGCTTAAAATATTTATATTGACAGTCCTAAAAATAATCAATAGAAGTGATGGTAAAAAAAAAAAAGAAAAAAAGAAAAAAAAAAAAAAAAAAAAAAAAAAAAAAAAAAAAAAAAAAAAAAAAAAAAAAAAAAAAAAATTATTAGCTGGTAACCCTTCAGGTAACATACCCCATATCATAATATCATATTTGTGGATCTTAGTGCAGTTGCGCCGCTAGCTGCTTAAACCGTTGATGTTGATATTACAAACTAATGGGAGTGTTGTTTATGTCAAGCTGGTAGCCCATCAGGTGACATACTTTACATCATATTGTGCAGAACATGCCAGTTGTGGAGATTACTGTAGTTGTACCCCTAGCTACTTAAAACTTTGCATTAAAAATTTGCTTATATGTATTTTGTTACTTTTTTGTGAATTGAACAAAAGTTTCGGGGAATGGGTTAACCCGGTAACCCCCCCCCCCCTCCCTGAATACGGCCTTGAATAGAAGTGATGACTGTTGATAAGATGCTAGCCCATCAGACTGAGATGTCTTGCATCGTGTTATGCATAGTATCCAAATCGGTAGTTACGTCCCAAGTGGAAAAACACGAAAACTGGTTGAAATAAAAATCAATACGCCGTCAAATTGCATTATAAGATAAAGAATGAATTAATGCGAGAATGAAAGAGAAGGGCCAAAATAAGAAAAATATGCAATTTTCGAATATACAAGTCTCTTGAAATGATTTTGATAATGGTGATGATGTGGTGAAGCTACGGGTTCTTGAGAGACATCTGGTAGACTAGTAGAGTCACATAAAATTGTAATAGTCTCTTCCCAAACATATCATTTTAGCCACCATCTTTGAAAAAAATTAAATTACGTAAAATAAAAAATCTTTAAGTGCAGTCATCAGTTCTTCAATTAAGCGATATTTTTACCTGTCCTTTGTCGTGTCATCACTGGGCCTTTTGATATTTATATTAATAGAATAAAATGTCAATAAAAATAGTAAAACATAAAAAAATGTGGTGATGACGCGGCAATGGACCGCTTAATTGAAGATTGATGTCTGACCATTCATAGCTGCAGGTAAGCTTATAAACCTGCTTCTAATAATTTCCATTAAGTTGTGTTTGTAATGTTAATTTTCTTTCCTTTTACAGATATGGGACACGGCTGGACAGGAGAGATTTCAGTCCCTTGGTGTTGCGTTTTACAGAGGAGCTGATTGTTGTGTTTTAGTATTTGATGTTACTTCTGCCAATAGTTTCAAATCTCTAGACTCGTGGAGAGACGAGTTTCTCATTCAAGCTTCTCCCAGAGATCCTGACAACTTCCCTTTGTGGTTCTTGGGAATAAGGTAGGGTGATTTTAAAGTTTGGCTTAAATATGCTTTTTCTGTCACTATTTGTAAGGGGAAAATATGCTTTTGAGATAGTAGATATTGTAGAAATATTCCCTGAGCACAATTTAGAAATACTACTGCAACGAGCACGTCGAACAGTAGCTATTCGTAAGCCTAGGCCCCGGACCCTGTCTATATGAAAAAAAGGAAACACATCAGGTCCACCCCTGCAAAAATTTGATTTTTCTTATTGTTCAAGGTGGGAACTGTAAAACCCTGCTATTTTCTTTTTGAAAACAATGATTTCTATGGTGAAATTTTCCTTTCAGTGGCATTTTAAGAGGTATCTGGCTATTTTCAAAATTTTCTATGAAACTTTGGGAAAAACCTTCGGGGAGGGGAATTTTACAGTAATTATTGTGGGAACTTCGGAGCTCCTCCCCTTCTTTACTTGTCTAATGTGGTTCACTGCTACCTTTTAGGGTTATGCAACCTGTGATTGTCAAGTAAAAATTGACTTAGTTGGAACTTAATTTATATGAAGATTTTGTTTAATGACTTTATCTCATTAAATCTATTGGTCAAGGATTTTCTAATCCTTGTTCTGGAACAATTTTTGGAATTTGATGAACGATTTTTTTTCTATTATTTTGTAACTATAAATCTTGGCTATAATTATCTTAAGCCACTCCCTTATCACCAGCATTATTGCTTAATATTAGAATAGTTTCTGTAATTTTAATCGACTGAGTTCAAAATTGACGAGGGGCGGGCTTGTTCCCTAGGAAGTTATCAGAGCTCAATATAAAATATGTTGCAGAATTCAGATCATATTTGAACCGTGTTTGACTAAGGAAGTGCTGGCATTGAACAATAGAAATCCATATTTTGCTCTTTAAAATGAGTTAGTATTTTTGTGTTCGAATGTGTGTTGAAACATAAACACAGAAAGTCAGAGCAGTCTATTAAAGGCTTTTTTTTCTCTTATCGTAGAAAGATATAGTGTTGTAGGAGCATTGGAAATCCGAGTGAGAGATTTAACAGAATGAAACGGTAAATCAAAAGGTAGAAAGCACAAAGTAACCGATTATTAGTAGAAAAAATTTAGCCATCATATCTTTCCTGTTTTTAATCATTCTCATTAGGCTAGATTGACTAAAAAAAGAAGACTGGAATACAGTCAACTAAAATTCTTGCCTACTTGGAAAAAGGTCGAGAATAAAAGTGATTACTTGCTAAGAGACCATTTTTCCACTGTTTAGTAACTTATCATTAAGTGATGAATTATAAAAACTGAATATTCGTTCAAATTTCTAATGTTTATGGAGCAACACCTACTTAGGTTTTTTTTGTAAGGGGAAATGGAAGGTAAGGGGTAAGGGGAAATGGAAGGTAAGGGATAAGGGAAATTTTTTTGGTAAGGGAAATGGAAAGGCTACGACTCAGAAAAAAACTTCCAAAGGTTAATTTTATGGAAGAACGCTTAATTATAGGTGAAATTGTAAGATAATCAATATTTTAGTTGGGAGGGGGGTGGACCCAGGCTTTGGTAAAATCAAATATTATGTCGTATCCTTTTAACAAAACAAAAACGTGAAATGTGTGTTCCCTACATTAAAGGGCTTTATCTGCTATTGACCAAGTGAGATCTTTTCAATCAAGCGTTTTAAGTTCCTTATATCCTCTATACATTCTAGGTCCACTCGTTTAATGGACATGTCCCCCCCCCTCCGTCGGAAGAAGTCGTCAGAGAATATACTTTTGATGGCATGGTTCTTGTTTTTTTTTTGGGGGGGGGGGCTTCTACATGGATAGCTTGGATATACTTGTTTTTCTTTATCCGGCTTAATCTCCAAACGTCAATTAACTTCGGAATACAACATTATGTCTATGCATAAATAGAAAAATGTGTTCCTCCCTAACATTTCTTATGCTTATTTATTTTGCTTATGCTTCTTATGCATTCATTATTTCTTATGTTTCAATTTAGGTTGACGTCGAAAATCGAGCCGTTTCCACGAAACGAGCTCAACAATGGTGTCAGGAGAAGAACAATATCCCTTTCTTTGAAACTAGTGCGAAGGAAGCCATTAACGTTGAACAAGCTTTTCAGGTAGCCATTGTTTCTAACACTTTCCTCTTATCATAGTATCTGCTTGTGCTAATTATAACTTCTTAGTGCTAATTATGCCAGTTGCTAATTATACTATACAAGTTTTACTAATTATAATAGTAATTAGTAAGTTTCAAAAAAAATTCACGCTATTTTAACCTATCGTACTTTCAGTGTCGTTAATAGCTACGAGAATCAGACGATTTAAGTTCCTAGTTTCGTCCAATGATCTGATTTAAATATTGACTTCATATATTTAATTTAGTAGACTGGTGAATATCTTCACTTGTCTTGCGGCATGACAGAAGTATATCCACATAACTTATCAGTAAGTGTTTTGGAAGTATAAATAATTGAAATTAAAGTAACAAAAATAAACTTAGGAATGTGCCGACGCGTAGGTACCCAAAGTACTCACCCTTGGGGGGGGGGGGGGGGGCTATATAAGACCAATCCTGCTTCAAAGTTCTTTTGGGTTAATATCAGGGGGGAAACTTGGATATTGGCGCCAAGAAGACAGTCAAACTCGTCTAACAATATGCGCAGTGGCGAAGTTGAAATGGTATAAGTGTGAATACGCTGTCCAAAGATTGTATGGAATAAGATGTTGAACTGAAATAAAAAAAGAAAACAATGGAAACTTCTGCTATGTACGTCTTATACACATACCACACATCTGGTCATACATCTTGTTATGTACATTTGTACATCTTAAAACAGAATCTTTATAATTGTTAGCTTGATATAATAATAGTAGAGAAATATTTCAAATTAAATAAAAAAAAAATCGTTATAATTGTTAGCTTGATGTAATAATAGTAGAGAAATATTTCAAATTAAATATAAAAAAAAATCGTTATAATTGTTAGCTTGATATAATACTTTGATAATTGTCCGCTTGAATTGAGGATAATTGTCATCCTCAAAGACATAATTACTGGACCTTTCAACTACGCGTAACAAAATTGTCATTTCAAAATTTTGATTGGATGTGTCTTGGGAAATAACGGGGGTGAGGGGGGGTAGGTTGCCCTCCAATCACTTTTGACTTGACTTTTGACAATGTGAAAATGCAGTGGTGTTTTATGATCCTTTTTTCTAACAGAGAATCTTCTTCAGATATTTATGATTAAATTTAAAAATCCTAATGCGTGGTTTGATGTTGCTGCTACCAAACATCGACATTACAAATTGATCATCGATTTTGAGGACGCTTGAACGTATAAATAAAAATAAATCTAGGGAAATGAATCTAGTTTTCATTTTCTCCATTTCCTTATAAAATATGTTAGATCAATACTGAAACCTTATTACTGTATAATTTTCCTAGCAAAATTGTTGTAACTAGCGAAATAAATTTTTCTCAAAAAATTGACAAAAAAAAAACAATAAAGTGACTATGCTGAAATATGACTATGCTGAAAATAGTTGCGAGATATGTAAAACTGTGGCGTAAGCGAAAGCCAAATACTACCAGACTTTAGTTTCCAGCAGGAAAGCCGAGACAAGTCAGGTATTCAGTAAAAAGTACTACTACTATGACTAGGAGTAGTCAGAAGTAGTATAAAAACTGGGAGTAGTTGTGGCAAAAGTGATGGCTGCAGTTGTTGTGATCCGGTTGTTGCCACAACTAGAGCTGGCTGTGGCATGATTACTATCGCAATTGGGAGTAGCAATATGGCAAATTTTTCTATCCAATGTTCCATTGCTACTGGTCTATAGTTTTTCCGTGAGTGACATTTTTTACAATGCTACATAATTGATCAGTGCAGCTAAATTTTAGTGATTAAAGTATAACTTTTTATGATGATTCATTAAATGGCCCTGAATGATTATGAACTGGAGGGGGGGGGGGTGCACTAGACTAAAAAGCTTACGTGATTATAGTTTCAACGGGATGTAATGTGTCTACTTTTCTACTAAAAATATTGACCAAGCTAGAGGTGATCCATTTATATAAGTTGGTATCTTTGTCCTTAGGGTTACACTCACTGTGTCACCCCTAGAGGCATAGTTTTGGACTATTGACTATTCTGGTTAAAACTACCCTCTTGAAATTTTGGCCGGAAGCCATGTCGGGGCTACTGGTTGTAAAACAGCTGATTGTATGTCAATTTTATTCCTTCTCGTCTCTTAAAGAGGTGCAGAACTTGGACTTTGCGGTCGAACGGGTGCTCTTCTTACTTTCTATAATCCCTGAGACCACACTGGCTAATCATGATGAAACAAAAAAAATCGCGAAGAAAGGAAGAAAACGAGGACAATTAACAGCCAGTGAAAAAATTTTGAAAATTATGCAAATATTTCGGTCAAGACCTCCGCTTGACCGTCCTCAGTGCAGAATAAAACTGATAAAATATATAAAAAACCAAACCTTAAATATAAAAACACAAACTAAAATTGGACGACCCTTTCCTAGTAACGGTGAAAGGGTAACTGAATAAAAAACACAAGTCTAAATGGCATTTCAGAATTTCATTTTGAAAAAGCACTTTTAAAGGCTGATCGCTTTCCAGTTTGATTGTTATCGGAGACTCTATTCGATTGCACAATATCACTTTGTGGATGTATGTAAAAACGATCAAAATTAATAATTTTGTCATAAATGGGACTTGCCTCCCTGAAAACTTGAGTGAGACCTTTAACGGTGGCAACGATGGAGGCCTCGTCAAACAAAATGAAATAGTGTGGACTCTCGTACACATATTGCGCCAAGGTGGAATCAAAGACCTCAGGCCTTTGGCGTACCCTTTCACCGTTACTAGGAAAGGGTCGTCCAATTTTAGTTTGGTGTTTTTATTTTGAGGTTTGGTTTTTATATTTTTATCAGTTTTATTCTGCACTGAGGACGGTCAAGCGGAGGTCTTGACCGAAATATTTGCATAATTTTTCAAATTTTTTCACTGGCTGTTAATTGTCCTCGTTTTCTTCCTTTCTTCGCGATTTTTTGTTTTATTCTATAATCATCGATTGTACATGAGGCGGGATAGAATAAGGTATGGGAGATGTGTCGCTCTTTACCAGTCTACACTAGTGTGTAAACTAAGATTCATTCTTGTTTGAATCAATCATAGTCATAATTCGAATCATATTAATTATATGATATTAATAATAGGATCTAATTAATCATATGATTAATTCAAGAAGAAAATCTTTTGACAGAGATAAATAGATGAATTTGTACCAAAGCCATGAGAACTATACTAGAAAAATATTAGAACATACCGAAATAAAATAAAACTTTTGTTAGTTGGGTAAAAAGTATATCATCCCACTGTAGGGTAAATACTCGCTTTCTGGACAATATTTGTCCATTATTGGTCCGTTAACCCATTATAAAAAAAAAATTGAGATCTTCCTATGTATATGGCTGGTTCACATGGAACTAATCCTTGTTTAATTCAAATCTCGTTCAAGCCTCATGCAACTCGGCCCTCATTCAAATTACCTTAATTACCTTAAATCAACAATGTAACTAGAAAATGTATTTCAGCCTGTTTTGTCAGAAGCAATTGGAGTTGACTCCAATTAAATAATCTTTATTCATCGATTAATACTTGCTTGAGTTTTTATTTTATGCTGCTGTAATGCAATATTATATTCCGCCCCCCCCCCCCCTCTTATAAAAAACCAACAATTTATCCTTTTTTCTTAGATATTTGAAATTAGCGAAGCTGATTTCGCCATTCAACGCCGTTTCTGATTATAATTATAAAATTCATTATTTTCAAAATTAAATTAGTTACTATGGCCTAGAGTTAGTTCTTTACCATTTCGTAACAATTTATTTTATAATAATAATTATTTTTGTTCAGTACAAAAGGTTTCTATATACAGCAATTTCCTTTAAAATGAGCCATTAGACAGCTCTTTATAATGAAAACGAACTGTTTGATTTAATATTTCAGCTACTATGGCTTACAATTCGTTCCTTATTGTAAAATAAATGATTACAAACATGAAAAAGCCTAAGGATTTTTCTTCTTTGGAATAAAAGAGACAAACTTCAAAAGATCAAGTAGTGGATAACTAAATAGAATGTATACAAGGATTTTTTATTTCAATGATCGTCTTTTAATGTAACTACCGCTGCAACCCGGATGATTACAAACAGGAAAATCCTACGGATTTTTCTTCTTTGAAATAGTAAGAGACTAGCCTCAAATAATCAAGTAGCGAACTAAATCCAATGTATGTAATTGGTTTTTATTCCAATGATCGTCTTTTAATGGAAAATTTTAATATATTGACCTTAAATATAACTGTACTAGACTATACTATACATTAAGTGGCCTATAAAATTTAGTATAGGCAAGAGGTCGTTCTTTACTGTATATATTATAATTTGCCAAAGCATTTCTAGCCGACTTTTCAACAGCATCCGCTCTTTCAAAGAGAATTTTAATCTGTAATTTTGAATACTTTTCGTGATCCTGGTAAAACATGCGTAAAATGTTTCTCAATTTACGAAGATCAGCCTGCATTTTTGCCATCTTCTTGTATTTCTGAATGTAATTTTTCCCTTTGTCCTTATGCGTTCTTCGGTACAACCTCGCAGAGAATTTAATTTTTTCATTATAGCTATTGTCACCCCAGTATCTACCCATTATTCTGGTAGCAACTTTTTTCTTATATAGATTTTTCGGTAATCTTCATCATTGTGATAACGCTCCATGATCTTTTGTCTAGCCTGCTCAATTGTTGCTTCTCTATAAAGTTTATCATTTTGATAACGCTCCTTGATGTTTTGTTTGGCTGTCTCAATTTTTGCATGTCTATAATCTTCATCATTGTGATAACGCTTATGAGAGGCAGCCTGGCCGAGTGGTCCAAGGCACTGGTGTTAGCCACCAGTCTCTTCGGAGGCGTGGGTTCAAATCTTACCGCTGGTATTATGTTTGAAAGACTGCAGTGTGAAAAGACATCAAAAATGTAGTTTTTAGTGGAAAAATTTATTCTCTTTAAGAAATAATATATTTTAGTTACTATAGATTTTTAACCCAATTAATTTCCTTTAAAATGAGCCATTGAACAACTATCTACGATGTTCCAGTGCCAAGCTATCTCTGGAAACAAAGAAAAAAAAGAAAAAAAAATATGCCATTTGTGGAGAATCCTGTAGTAGCTGCCACTTTTCTTGATTTTCAAGCCAATATATTTCCCTTGCTGTTCAAGCCAAGGGACAGAAATTTTACTATACAGGGGTTTCGGACAAGGCGGTTCTAATGGTGTACTTTTTGTTTTGATCTGACTCCCTTTTTAGGAGCTATGGGTTTTTATGTTTCTTAACATTGGACGTGATCGTCTCTTACTAGGTTGCTAGCTACCGCTGCAACCCGGATAACTGCTACCGTTACAATTGCATCTTAGCCCCTGTCCCCCTAATGCATGTATATAGCCCCAGGCTATATGCAAACTTTGATAATTTTGTTGGTTTGTATTGTTTTTTGCACTTTTTTCTCATCAACAGTTCGTTCATAATGCCAAATATTACTAATTAAAAAAGCAAATCGGCAACGTTTTTTATATAGCCTATGGGTACATTCAGTCATTAGGGGAGCTGGGACACAATTACTTGATAATGATCATTATATTTGGGAAGAGCATTGGATGGTAATTTGAATTGTATGTTTTTCTTTCAACTATCGAATTAATTGAAATTTCGCCAAATTTAGCGCAAAAACTTTAAAAAGCTTGATTTCACTTAAAGATTAAACCATGTAAAACTATTAAACATCAGATCTGATATGAAGTTTACGGCGTTGCAATATAAGTTGGAAACCGCGAGTGAAGCAAGAAGCAAATTTTGAGCTTCTAATCAGTGCTAGTTCGAGCTTCTTTGATAGGCTAATTTGAATGAGTTCTGAGTCAAACAGGGGTTGAGTTGAGTGGGGGCTGGGTTAGAAGAGGATTGAATTAAACGGATGTTGAACTAAACGTGTGCTGACTTTAAACGGGGATTAAGTTGAACGAGGGTTGGGTCGAACGGGGTTTAGTTACACGCAAACCTATTTCGTAGCTGTGTTAGAAACTCCAAGCCAACCATTAATTTTCAGCTCTGAAAACAACCGTTTTACGTTTATACAACACGGCTGTCTTCTGTGAAAAGCTAGTATCTGCTTATTTAAAGTTTTTGAGAAAAATGAAAAATAACGTTGTTTTTTTGTTGGTTTGTTTTTTTGGAACAGGTTAATTAGATACTTTTTGACTTAACGCTCTTGCTCAGCAGGGTCACCAGCGTAGAGAGAACTGGTTGATAGCGCTGTCTCTCTTCTCCAAGCAGCCTTGTCAAGGGCTAAGGATGGTTCCTCATTAGGGTCGATGTTGCGGTTGAAAGGGCGTTGATTTATAACATCAGCCCATCTGGTGCGTGGCCTCCCTTGAGGACGTTTCCAGACATTTTCCGAGGGATTGAAGTCCGAAATGGTCCTTGCAGGGGTAGTTGGTGGGAGGCGGAGTAAGTGGCCGTACCATCTTGGAGAACGAGCTTCTACTAGGGTGGTGAGGTTCGGTAACTTCAAGGTCTTCAGGGTCTCAGTATTGCGGATCTTGTCATACCATTTGAAGCATTCAAATCGATGCAGGCGTCTAGTTGGGCGGCATCGACCTTTCTTAGCTGTGTCTGGGTTATCGACCATGTCTCAGAAGTGTATAGCATGATGCTTGAGACTGTGGCGTTGTAAATTCGGGCTTTTGTATGGCGACTAATTTATGGTTTGTGGAAGACTGCTCTCAGGAGCCGTCAGAATACAGAGTTTGCCTTGGCTGATCTGGCTGAGATTTCGGCGTCAAGTGTGCCATTTGACGATATAATTGATCCGAGATAAGGAAACTGCCTTACCACGTCAACAGCTTGGCCGTTGATCGCAACAGTTGAGGTTGATGCCGATGCAGTCTTTTCTATGGGTATGATCTTCGTTTTCTCCCAGTTGCTTTGCAGCCCAACTCCGGAGGTAGTGGAGGAGAGTGTCTCGAGTGCAGACTTAAGTTGGTTGAGATTTTCGCTAAGGACAGCAACATTGTCGGCAAAGTCAACATCAGACAAAGTCCTCCCGGCCTAACTTATGCCAAAAGGGTGGTCACGGTGTGTCTCGTTCAAAATGTGGTCGATGACGCAGTTAAACAGTTCAGATGCAGCAGCACATCCTTGCCGTACACCATTTTTGATGGGGAAGAAAGAAGAAAGCTTCCCGTTAACAAGGACGGCGCCTTCTGTGCTGCTGTAGAATTCTTTAAAGAGGGTGAAGAATTAGATAAACAGTATTTCTTCAATTAACTTCCCTAAGTCCATTTCCTTCTTGTGTTTGCCATTTCGTTTTCTGCTGGACGTAGATGTTAAGTTTTTGATTCTAGTGTATCCCCACTGGGTTTTGGCCATGGAAAACCGGTGAAATCTATTGTTACCCGTGTAAATACAGGGTAGAAAACTTCTGATTCCTCCATTGGACTCACCGTGTCAAGATTAGGGGATGACCATTCTTAGTTCAAAAACGAATTTTGGCAGTCTACAGTCGAACGGATACCTTGAGTGAGTATTTCTCATTATACAACCCGAGTCTGATGAGGTTTTTATGAGGAGGTATGCAAGGACGGCTTTTGCCACCAAAAATCTAAATATTTCTAAATCCTTATCCCTCCAAAGACCAAAATCCCAAATTTTTCTGGGTTGCTGGGCATTTTTTATTCAAATTTTCGGCAAAATTCGTTTTTTATCATTAGACAACCCGCCCCCCCCCCCCCCCCCGTCCGTCCGAGAAAACTCTAGGTGCGTACCTGTTTCGAGTCATCACAAGAGAGTATACGATAGGTTTCTTTATTTTATGCCTGTCGTCCGTCAGCCTTTACTGCTAGTTGTAAATGGTCTCTTAATAAGCTTGCATTTCTTTCTTTACAGACCATTGCTCGAAATGCGTTAGCTCAAGAAGCCCAAGAAGATCCATATAATGAGTTCCCAGACACACTTAGAGTTGGGAGTCAAGAACCCGGAGGATCAGCTAGGCAGGATTCCTGCTCTTGTTAGATGACTGACACTTAGAGATTATTCTACGCTATGTTTTTTGTTCTAGGCAAGAAGGTGTTCCGATTTATTAATGAGTAAGTTTATGGGCGAACGCTGGGGAATGTTTCTTTGGGGTGTTTTAGAACGTTAAGGGGAAAGGCTTTGTGTAGGTTCTAGGGGAATTTTTTGTTGCAAATATAATAGAAAAAAAGAGAGAATCGAGTTAGAAAAAGAATTGATTAGACAAGGAAAAGAGTTGAGTTGCAATTATATTAAAGCTTGTGGAAGAATATCATGCTAAAATAGATGGCACTGTAAACTCCTAATTGGAGATGTCTTAAATTGTAAGGACAGATACTTTATTCGGAGAGGGTTGCATTTAATCCGCTAACTTCATGCCAAAGAAATCACCTTAGTTTTAAGTTTTTCTTTACAAATGACACCGGAAAGCTAAGGAAAGCCTACATTTTTTTTTTTTTTTCATTTAACTAGAAATTCATCCTACTTGCCTAGGATATACTCTTTTTTTTTAAATATTCCGGTTGGTTTCCGTTTCATCGATTAGTCCTTAGATTCGTTTTAATAGGAGTAGTTGGCAACTTTTTGTTTTGCTTAGGCCTTATTGGTATAGTAATTATTATGTGGTTATTATGGTGCATCTTTATTTTGCAGTTTTGTAAATCCAGAATGTCATTCTGCCAATTTTATCAAAGATTGTAAATACAAAAGGACAAATGCCATTATAAAAGCCATTAAACAAAAAATTCAAAATAGATGGTGCTGTTAACTGATTATTGGATATATATTAAATTTTAATGGAAAATATTAATTTATTTTGAGAAGGGGTAGAAAGGTAATAATCCCCAAGGAATTTACTGAATTTTAAAATTGTGTTGTGTTTGTTTTCTCTTTCTATTCAAAGAGACCCTCGGGAAACTAAGACATTCCAGCACTATATTTTATGCATTGTAGTAACTTTAAAAAAAAAAGGGTTCTTGCTAATCGGTTAATTTCATCGAAGATTCTAAATACAAGAGTTTGTCAAATACAGTGCTAATTTGAGACATGCCTTAAGTTTGAATGGTCAATATAAAGTTATTCTCTGAGAAAGATAAAAGATAATAATTCCTAAGTTTCATTTCTTTCTTTTTTAATTTCTTGTTCTTCGTCTTCATAATTTGACCATTTGGACAAATGGTTAGTAAATGGAGGGAAAAATAATCCTCTCAAAATATTTGGTTTTTTAAACTGCTAATTTGAGGCTTGGCTTAAATTTAAATGGCAAAAATTACTTAATTTCGAGAATTATTTTTTTTTAGACAGAGATTATTTTTAGACAGAGACAGAGATTATTATAGATTATTTTTAGACAGAGGAAAGAAGACAATAGATGTTAAATCTTTGAAACTTATTTTCTTTTTTTTAAGAAATCTTTTCAAAATAGATGATGTTGTAAACTGCTAGTTTGAGGCATGGCTTAAATTTTTATGTCAAATGCTTATTTATTTTGAGACAGAGGACAGAAGATAATAGATTTTAAATCTTTGAAACTTATTTTTTCTTGTTTTTTAAGAGATCTTGGCAAATTAGATAGTATTGCAAACCGCTAATTTGAGACTTGTCTTAAATTTTAGTGGCAAATATTACTTAATTTCGAGAAGGAAAAAAGAGAATAATACTCCTAAGAAATGAAATTGGCTTCAATAGCGTATTTAAGAAGAAACTGGAAAATTAAGGAAATGTAGACTTATTTTCTTAATTTAAAAAAACATGGACAGAACTGTCCATAATAGTAGTTCTCAGGAAATTTTTCTCGAAACTCAGAAAATGTTCCAGTAATCTTTCGTCATGTATGAAACCAAGAGAGGAAAGGATATAGTAAATGAAAAATTAAATCAAATAGGTGAGAAAACGAGGATTTTCTCAGCCAGTGGCAAATTATGAAGAAGAAGGACAAGCAAATATTTCGACAAGGACCTCCGCCAAGTCGTCCTCAGTACTCATATAAAAAAAATCTAACCTATTGAAGTGAACATAACAAGAGCAGAATAGATACTCCTCATCTGAATTTCTGCGCCATTACATTTTCTATAGTATTATCTCTTCGCTTACCTTCATGCTGCTACGTGGGTTAGGACGCGCTAACCCGGATCTAACCCGGTTAGGACGCGCTAACCCGACCACTAACCCATTAATCCGGACGCTTATCGCTAAGAAGGCAAAATAGGAGAAATTTCTTCATATGAAATTTAAATTTTTAGGAAATACAATGGTATAAACAGTTATCTATCACATCATTGGCTGATGCAAAGATCTTATTTTAATTGACTTCAAATGTCTGTATAATTGCTTTGAGAAACAGGAGACGATTTTGGTTTACTGTAGGGAGAATATACATGATTGGCTTTTTTGACAACCAATGAAAGCTCCGGAGTGATGGCGCACTATAAATACAAAGAAAAGATTATATTTTTTTAAGATGCAGGAAAATTGCTTAAGTTGGCGTAATTTTATATTTGTAACATTCTAAGGCCTTTCAGTCGACACTAACCGAAAAAGTTATATGCAGAAAATTTGCGTTCCTGCATATATTGACGCAAAAAATTGTTTCTCTTCTTTTCAAAGGATGAACTGCAAAGAGCATGGGTAACTTTCAAGAGTGGTAACCCGCTGCTAGTTTCGAAAAAAAAAAAATCATCCACACTGCGTTTGGCACATCTTGCGTTTCGCAGATGTTGCGTTTGACGTTTTTTGGCAGTTTATTTTAAACTTCGCGATTCTGTTTATTATTTCAGAAACTGTTATCAGACACTTGTTTCTACATTACTTTTGCCTTGTTGTTGCATTAAAGAAACGCTAATCTCTAGGAGCCCTTGGTGATTTATTTTCGATGCTAGCACTAGTTCTCACTTTTATAAGTTATTCATACTCTTTGGATGGATTGTTGAATGGGTGATTAACTTTGTTTTTAGTAAGATAGATGTTTTTATTTATTTCTGTTTGAATTGGTAAGAGGTTGTAAATTTACATCATGATTTCCAACTGCATTAATAAATTAATTACCTATACTATTGGTAAGTGGTATTAGTGGTCTGTAAATCTAGAGGAAGCACGTGTATTTTCAATGCAAATACACCGAAGATATAAAACAAACTGACAGGCTCGCTAGCTCAGTAGATAGGGCATTCGACTCAATTTTTGGGTCGTGAGCTGGGTGTCGAGCTTTTTTTCCTTTGGTTAAATGGTGAAAAATTGAGAAACGCTCTTTATTACTAAAAGTTGCATTTATGGATTGAATTTTAGCGCATGCAGATAGGTCAAGAATTTGGTTAAGAGGGGGGGGGGACTTTTTTGGCCTTAAATGAGTATTGCCAAAGTCTACCTTGTTTTTTTTTCAAGGCTTGGAGATAGAGTTTATACCTTCGCCAACATTTTCTTTAGAGTTGGGGGGGGGGGGGAGATGACCTCAAGAATTTTTTGGGGGAGAATTTTTTCCCATCCTTACAAAAGAGTATGCGCTACGTTTTTTATGCCTTTCTTCCGACAAGCATAAACTGCAAAAATATTACTGGTTTCTCAGATAGGCTATCTGATTTATAGACTTTTAGGCTAAAAAGTTGTTGCCAAAACGACTTTCTTTGAACCCAAAATCTTGGTAACAAAATTCTGGCTTTTTTCTGTTCATTTTTTTTCCTAAGGAAGGTTCTATTTTACATACTGTCAATTTAAAGATGTTTGCTAGCATAGCACCGTTCCTAGAACTTTGCACTTTGTATCTAGTTACATAAATCGTGTATCTATCTAGCTATTGGCCTTCAGTTGTTAGTTTATTTTATGTTTTTGTATGTATGTTGTATGCAGTGATGTATATACAGTTCATATATAATAACAATGGGTTATATTCTGTCCTTTTCTATTTTATTTAGTTTTTGTAAATGCTTCTTAAACAAAAATGAAACAATAGCCTTGAAAATAGTTATTTACGAATGTGGTTGGCAGGGGTATCCTGAGGCTCATTTTATTGGGGGCGATCTTCGTAAATTTTACCGAATCGCTAACTGATTTATGCCGAATTTCTTTTTTCTGCAGAAATCAAGAATTTTGCTAAATTTCGGCCGATTTTGCAAAATTTCTGCCGAAATTTTCGCCTTTGGCGAAAATTTTACCGAATGGCAAATAAGTTGGGGGGGGCCTCCCCCCTCGGGAAGCACGTGGTCGTTGGTAGTTATTACGAGTTTTTCCATAGACACTTGTAGACATGGATCCATAACAAAGGGAATTTAAATTTCCTTAAACCTGTTCTAGTGCATTGTGACAGCTGCTGGAAATGTCCACTGCTGTTAAACCACTAAAGAAAAAAGAATAGTGGCTATCAGGACCATAGTACCTGAAGAGGTATTACCACTAATGATTCTTAAACAAAAAAAAAGAATTACTTTAAAAAAAAGAATAACCGATGGGGCTGGGTTTTCTTTTGCATATGTTATATGCAGTGGTTTATATATACATGATTTATATACAGTTTATATATATAACAAAAATGGGATATATTCTGCGCTTTTTCTGTTTTACTTAGTGTTTGTCAATGCTTTTTAAACAGAACTAAATTTTCGAATACCGTTGAGGGGCGGTGGGTTGCCTTTGATATTGCAGCTAAGTTTTTTTTTTTTTAAAAAAAAACGTCTTGGCGATGCGAACAAAGAGTGAAAAATTGATCAGAGTTAGTGCTTTAACATGAGTTTAGTAAGCCAAATTACAAATTATAAGGATCGCCGTGAACATTTTTGAAGAAGCGATTTAATTCTCCCACTGAAATTTTCCTATCCAAAGTTTGCGAATTTTGGAGTAAAAAAATACACACACACATAAAAGAGGCCAAAAAAATTGTCAAACCACGTACACAGCTGCTGCGAAATTCAAAAGGTGTTTTGTGGCACTTGTTTTGAACTTAGAATTTCCGCCCAATCCCTTATATCAAGTAAGTTCACCACACCTGCCAGCTCTATTATTTATTAGTTATTCAGCTCCGTAAATTTGAAATAATATTCTGAGTGGCATTTAAGAATAGATTTAAAAAGCATTTTTTGAATGACTATAAGGTGTTTTTTTTTTCCTAATGATTAAGGTATGAAGGTATTTTGATTTTTTAATCGGTTTAGAGTCAAAGGCTTGCAGGCGTCTTTTATCAGGCACCTTGTTGCCCGTTGTTTTTAGATGATGTTTATTTTATAGCAGTTTGTAATTAATTTAATTCAATTTGATTGCTTGCATCCATTTTTCATCTATCTTGGCTGGTTCTCATGACACTTAAAAGTTTCTTTTTTTATAATATACTTGTCCTCTTTTCTCCCTCATATCACAGTCTTTTTTTGCCTTATCTTATATGTTTGAAAAAATTACCTTATGCAAAGAACTAGCCTTCAATTACATTCAAAAAAAGCATTTACTTTTTTCAACATTTCCTTTATTTGCTTTCATGTAAAATTATGGTATATGGTATGCCATAATACCATAAATTATGGTATATGCCATCTTTTGCATTACAACAAGGGATCTGCTGCCAAAACTTAGGAAAATACACGTTATAGTATACAACCCGAAAATTTAGTTGCAGAAGGGGGCAAGTGAATAATATCCACAGTTCTATGCTTAAAACACCCGGAATGCCTGTTGTGGCATGTCACTCTGTTTACCTTGGTATTAAAAACAACAAGGTTGGGTTAGATTACTACTACTACCTAAAACTCAGTGTAGGCATCAAGCCGCCTGAGACCAATACAGCTACGCACGCTCCTCGCCCATCCCAATCTATTCAAAGGCTTCCTCTTTACACCTTCCCAAGAAGTTCCCAAAGCAATATCTAATGATACTCAAATAGAAAGGAAATGGGATATAAATGTGATTTAAATATGATGCTCAGAAGAAAGTTGGAAACGAAAAGCGTATTACTAGACTCTCATTGTTAAGATATGAAAACAATTATATTTTTGATTCGAAACCTCTCTTAATGGTATTATATATATACATTTTTTTTTTTTTTTTTTTAGTTTAAGAAAATTGGTTCAGAACCTTAATTCTGTGATCTCCCTATTGTAGTTTAAAGACTCAATTACATAATTTTTTTCCCCAGAGGTGAAATTGTTTTTGGTATCTATGACGCATGCGCGAGAATCCCGTTCAGTTACATATGAAACTAAGAGAGGAAAAAAAATAATAAATGAAAAATAAAATAAAAAAAGGTGAGAAAACGAGGATTTCGTCAACCAGTGGCAAAACATGAAGACGAAGACAAGCAAATATTTCGACAAGGACCTCCGCCAAGTCGTCCTCAGTGCTAAAAAAAAAAAAAAAAAAAAAAAAAAAAAAAAAAAAAAAAAAAAAAAAAAAAAAAAAAAAAAAAAAAAAAAAAAAAAATCTAACCTTTCGAAGTTTACCGACAACGACAGAACAGACACTAAATAAAAACCAGATAGGAATCAATGAAAAAAAATTTTTTTCAAGATGATTGAGCAAGAATCCTTTGCCTTGCAATAGCCTTAGCTGGTCTACAGTTTCGGTTTTCATTAGATATGCGAATAGGTTCTCTTAAGTTAGACTGGGCGAAAATATTGATGGAATCTTAAATTAAATTGTTATAAATTGGGCTTAGTGAAATATCTTCAGTGTCTCTATTTATAGCCAAATTTCTATTTATGTATTTTTTTTTTATCTCAATTACCTGTGTTTAAAAGATTGCGGTAGGTCATTTACAATAGATATTGAAGTTGCCTCCTCAAAAAGAACCAGATGTGTAGGATTTTCAAATATATGCAGGGCCTAGGCCGAATCAAAAGTTGCCATTTTTATTTTCCAATCTCAGGGACTTATCTATTGAAATTTTGTGTTCATGCAAACGTTCACCAAGTTGTTGATGGGTCCTACCAATGTAAAATTTCCCACATGAACATGGGATTCTGTAGACACCCACTACCTAGTACAGGGTCAGTTTTATCTTTGCTTGAGTTGAAAAAATGTTCAACTTTTTGTTCAGTTTTGAAAGAAACAGAGAGATTATGTTTATTTAAAATTTTTCCCAGATTGTCGCTAAGTTTTGAGATGTATGGTAAAGTGGTGAATTTTTTTTTTTTTTTTTTTCAAACGAAAATGTTGCAAAGCGAAATCTATGGTTATAAGACAAATTAAGATTACAACGGAATGACGAAACGTGTCATTATAACGTCTGAGAAGGATAAAGAGGAAGGAGGAACTGAATTCATACCAGAATTTCTTAATTCAATTGAAATTACTGATTTGCCACCCTATGACTTAAAACTATACGATAATTGGGCTATTGCTTTGTTGAGATTTAGATATTTGAGAGGGTATATGCAATGGAACATCCCTAGTTGATACTGAATTATATAACAACGTCATTAAGCGGAATATAAGTACTGGGGGAACACTGAAAAAGAATTTTGTTTTTCTATCTATGACGTCATGCGAAATTGTAGGATGAATGAATCCGATTAAGTAAATCAAAAGGCATGGGGAAAATGTCTGAGGTAGTGATGAACAAAAATAAAGCACAAAGAAATCGGTGGTTAGGAGGCAAGGCGTTGAACAAGCAGTAGCGAGAATCAAATTGAATTGCAAACGAAAATGTTCCACAACGAAATCTGCGTTTAGAAGACAAATTACAATGAAATGAAGGAACATGCTATTTTAGCATCTATGAAGGACAAACAGAAAGGATGAATTGAATTCACGCCAGAATTCCTTGATTCAATTGAAATTGCTGATTATAATTCCTGACAGCTAGAGCAAAGGGTATAGAACAAGCGACAGGGGGAATCCCATTGAATCGCAAACGTAAATTTTGCACGGCGAAATGTGTGGTCAGAAGCTGGAAAAAAATTTTTGTTGGCATCTCTTACGTCATGCAATATTACATAAGATGATGAATAATCCAAACAGCTAACAGCAAAGGTATGGAAAAAATGCCTGAGGTAATGACGAACGAAAATGAACAACGAAATCTGCGGTTAATAAAACTAGCGACGCTCATACCAAATCGTAAACGAAATTTGTGGTTATAAGAGAAGCAACAGAGAGAATTACAATGGGTCCCAGGATACAAATTCTATAAAATATATGATTTTGTGAAAGATAAACAGTAAGAAGGAATTGAATTCATGCCAGAGTTAGTTAATTCAATTACAATTTCTGACTTGCCACCTCATGACTTAAAACTAAAGAATAGGACAAAAAATTCTGCTAATGTGTAAATTGAGAATCTATTATATACAAGCCGAGCAAGCGTGCCGAGTGCCAGGGCCCGAGCGAAGTACGGGGTCCGAGTATGTATATATGGAACTCCTGAAACTCAAAAGTTTGGTGCACCAAGAAGCTAATCACGTGACAAAAAGTGAATGACGCTTCAATGCAATCAGTGCATGAAAGATTTGAACTGCTACTTTTAGCTTGTTCTTCGTCTTTATGTTTTGCCACTGGTTGACAAAATCCTCGTTTTCTCACCTTTTTTTATTTATTGTTTTCTTTCCTCTCTTAGTTTCATATGTAACTGAACGGGATTCTCGCGCATGCGTCATAGACACCAAAAACAATTTTCACCTCTGGGGGAAAAAAATTATATAATTGAGTCTTTAAACTACAATAGGAGATAACTGAATTAAGGCTCTGAACCAATTTTCTTAAACTTAAAAAAAAAAAAAAAATGTTTTACATAATACCACTAAGGGAGGTTTCGAATCAAAAATATAATTGTTTCCATATCTTAACAATGACAGTCTAGTAATACTTTCGGTTAAACATTTTATTTAAACTTTAGCGTAAAAAGAATGGGATTGAGGGGACAACAACCCCTTTCATATACAGGATTGTTTCTGCTCAACTTTAGCTTCGAATGGTGCTTTTATTTTCCTCTGAAAAAGCGTATATTCTAATTTAGTTCGCACAGAAATCCTGGATTTTAATGTCTATGCTCGGGCCCAAAGATTTACACATATTCGCTCTATAGACAATAATAGTCAAACTAGGCGTTTAATTTTATGTGGTATTGAAGCTTCGTAATTATTTTAGAAGAATATTGAATGCTTGGTGTCAACTCATTTATTCATCGCTATCAAGCAAAGAATTCTTCTAGGATAGTGCTTGAGACAGGGACTTGGGGGATGCTCAACAAGCAGCTATGTTTCTAGATTCTTTACATTTGCGGTAAGAAGAAAAGCTTTCAATTATGGTTAAAGTTTAAAAAGGTGACCACTCAGGAATTTGATTTGATCAGAAATATATTTGAGAATTTGAGCAAAAAAAAACGAACTGGTTTTTAAGAAAAAAATGGTATTTGTTCAATGAATGGCTGAACATAAGCATTAAGGATGAGCTCTAATGACACTTTATTTGAATGTGCATGCTGTAAAAAGATACAGTTTCCTGCAGAAAATAATACCAGATATTTTTTGCAAGCGACAGAATTATGTTTGTTAGAGTACGTAGGCGAAAGTAGTATCCTCGATATCGAACAATTAGCTTTACTTCTAAATCCAGAATCGTTACTACAGAGCGACTCGAATTTCAATTCTCCTCCTCAGCAGTAAAAGTCTATAGCCCCTGCTCTACAGAAACTGTTAATAGGCGAGTATTTTTTAAGTGTGATGATAAATATCTGGACGTTACCAACGCGGTCCCAGGGGTAAGTATCATAAATTATGAAAATTACACGTAGCTTTGATTATTTTCAGAAAGGCGTCAAATGAACACCATTCGTGAAATATGTACTTGGCCTATCTTGATTTGAATGTCTATATCTCAGTATCAGGCTCGCATTTGTAATCGATTTTGTAAGCCAATAAACTCTTATAACAATTTTGACGGAAATTTCATATAAGCTGTAAATAATTTAGCCAACTTAATTAAACTTTATGGGAGATTGGAGCTAGTGTCTTATTGGAAAAAATTAAATAAAAAAAAAAGTTTTTTTAACTGAAAGTAAGGAACGACGTTAAAACTTAAAACGAACAGAAATTATTCCGTATATGAAAGGGGCTGTCCCCCTCCTCAACGCCTCGCTCTTTACGCTAAAGTTTTTATTGTTTAAAAAAAATAAGAGTTGTGAGAAAGTCAAACTTTAGCGTAAAGAGCGAGGCGTTGAGGAGGGGACAACCCCTTTCATATACGGAATAATTTTTGTTCGTTTTAAGTTTTAACGTCGTTCCTTACTTTCAGTTAAAAAAACTTTTTTTTTTTATTTAATTTTTGAACGTTTTTGAATTGATGCAGGTTTTGATTTTGGCTCACCGTACATGAATTATTAAAACAAAATTTGCATATTAATTTTACTTTTATTTGGTTAAATGACTTTCTCGAAACTTGTTTAATTTTATTTACGAACGTTTTTATTAGTAATAAATATACGTAACTTACGAATTAACTTACGTAACGAACTTCTATATTCATATATTTTTAATACGTATATTAGGGGTCTTGCCTACTAGTCAATACCTCGCTCTTTAAGCTAAAGTTCGAATTTTGTTCCAATTCTTTGAAAATGACCCCTTAATCACAAAGGCCGTTATTTAGAATAAATAGCTCTTATGAAAGTACTAAAAAATATTTGGCTTAAAGAGCGAGGTACTGACTAGGGGGTGAACCCAATCATACACGTAATATTTTCTGTTCGTTTTAAGTTTTGATGTTACTCCTTATTTTCAATTGAAAACTTGTTTTTTTTTTTTATTTAATTTCTGATCTTTTTTTAAAATAATGCTGGGAAATCCGGCGCCCCCTTCATAGCAATGTCCCTTCCCCCATGAAAACATCCTTCATGGAAAGATCCCTCCCACATAACCCCCAACCCATCCACCCCTTTACTACCAGAAAAAATCCCCCCTGAAAACGTCTGTATACTTCCTAATAACCAATATTATATGTTAACATTGGGCAAAGTTCATAACTTTCAGCCCTCCCCCGGGGACTTCGGGGGATTAAGTCATCCTAAAGGACATATTTATCATATTTTGAACCATGCTGAACAAAATGGCTATCTCAAAATTTTGATCAGGTGACTTTGGAAAAAAATGAGCGTGGGAGGGGGCCTAGTTGCCCTCCATTTTGGTCACTTAAAAAGGGCACTAGAACTTATAATTTCTGATCCAATGAGTCCTCCCACGATATTCTAGGACCACTGGGTCGATACGATCACCCCTGGGGAAAAAAAAAAAATAAACACGCATCTGTGATCTTACTTCTGGCAAAAAAATGCAAAATTCCACATTTTGTAGATAGGAGCTTGAAACCTCTACAGTAGGGTTCTCTGGTACGCTGAATATGATGGTGTGATTTTCATCAAGGTTCTGTAACTTTTAGGGGTCTTTCCCCCTTTTTTCGAAAATCAGCCAAATTTTCTCAGGCGCGTAACTTTCGATGGATAGGACTAAACTTGATGAAAGTTATATATTTGAAATCTGATTCTTTTGATGTATCTATTGGTATCAAAAACCCGTTTTCTAGAGTTTCGGTTACCATTGAGCCGGGTCACTCCTTTCTTACAGTTCGTTACCACGAACTGTTTGATAAAGGAACATATTATTTTAACATCTGTGAAGGATAAACAGGAAGGAAGAATTGAATTCACGCCAGAGTTTCAGGGGATATATGCATTGCACATGCATGGTTATTACTGAATTATTTAGTAACATGATTAAAGCAAAAATGTAAATGCTGGGAGAAGCTGGATCTATGAAGTCATGCGAAGTTATACAACATGATGAATGAATCTGAACAGCTAAAGCAAAAGGCATGGGAAAATGTCTGACATAATGATGAACGATAATGAAGCACAACGAGATATGTGGTTAGAAGACATGCGACAACACGCATCACAGCGAATCACAAATGAAAATGATGGACAACAAAATCTGCGGTTGGAAGACAAAAGACAGCGAGGATAACATCTAATCGTAAACATTTTTCCAATAATTGTAGATGGCGTCAAATTCATATGCATTTAAAGAGCAACTCACTCCATTTTTTGCTAGGGATGGTTGTATTCTTTTTAGTATCTATGACGCATGGCAAATTATTCTCGATGACGGATGACTCTGAACAACGAAAGCAAAAGGCATGGAACAAGTTTTAGATTAGATTAGATTAATTTGTTTCAAAACGACCTAGTTAAACCTGAGCAAAAGGTAACCGCCAATGGGAAGACATGAATGCCCTGGCACCGGGGCGGTTATCACAAACAATTTCAACTTGCTTAAAAAATAACTTAAATTTCTAATAAACATTTCTAATAAGTGACAGGGAGAATCAAATTGAGTTGCAATCGATGCTTTTGCTTAACAAAATCTGTTTTAGTGTGATGTCATGCGTTATTGTATTAGATGATGAATGAATCCAAACAGCTAAAGCAAAAGCCATGGGGAAAATGTTCGATCAATGATGAACGAAAATGAACAACGAAATATGCGGTTAGAAGAGAAGCAACAGCGAGGATGGAGAGTGCAAATCTTATAAAATGTATGATTTTGTGAATGATTAACAGGAAGGAGGAATTGAATTCACGCCTGAATTTCTTAATTCAATTGAAATTTCCGATTTGTTAACTGATGACTTAAAACTGAAGAATAACAAGTTAATTATACTAAATCGTAATTTAAAAATTTAATATATAGACACCTGCCGAGTGCTATGTTAGCCCCAAAGGCATTGCTATTGGCCCGTCAACTATGCTGAACAAATTGGTTATCTTAAGATTTTGATTCGACGACTTGGGGAAAAAGGGGGCGTTTATGGGGGGCTAATTGCCCTTCAATCTTTTTGGTCACTTATGTCAAGCTCATTCGCGGCAAAAAAGTTCAAAAACCAAAAATTTCGTCCAATACACATAATGTCCAGAATCCTTTTACATAATCTTAAAGGTAATATGTTTGTTAGGTATAAAAACAGTTAGTCTTTTTAGTCTTAAGATATTAAAGTTGGATTTGCGTACTGTTTTGCATTAACATATTCATGCTATTTCCATCAACATAAAATATAATGCGTAGTCAAAAAATACGAAGAATTTTCTAATTCTTTATTAAATTTGTTAAATTCTTTATTACATCTTTATTTGTTGATAAATTGTTCAACAAAACTCTCAAGGTCAATGCACTACTCAAGACTGTGCTTCCGTTTTTAAACCATTCTTAGAGAAATCTAGAGACCCCTTTATGAGCCATTTTTTTTTTCTGTGTGTTTCGCTTCATCAGTGCCATTCAGATGGACGCCTTTCGACTGTTCTTTGAGATGTTTTTTTTTTGGGGGGGGGGAGGGGTCAGAAAAGACCAGGTTATGGCTATAATGTGAATGTGGACGTAATTCCCTGTCGAAATTCTTTTCGGAATTTCTTTTGTAACTCGCAAAGAATGCGCTGGAGTGTTGTCGTGATGGAAAGACGATTTCATGATGAAGCTTTTCTGGACACTTTTAGCTAATTTTAGCTAATTTTTTTAGCTAAATTTTAGCTAATTTTTAGCTAATTTCGCTCTCAATTTTGTCTAAACTTTTACATAATTTACTCTTATGACATTTTTTTTTGACCTTGTAAAAAATCTACAAGTGCTACTCCTTCAGTCCCGTAAACCGGTTGGATTTACCTTGTTGGCAGAAATTTTACGTATTATTTTGAAGACGTCTTCTAACAAAGCATGGTTAGGAAATATTTGTTGAGGAAACTTCTTGATTTGAGGTGTAATCAGTAAATAATTTCTCTCGAAGAAGTGCTATAAGTGCTACAAAATGACATAGGCAATAAGAAAATTAAAATAGCATCATGTAAAGTTGAACCAATATGCAAAAATGTTCATTGTGCACAATCAACAAAAAACAATTACTTTTAAAATATCAAAATTTAAAGGCTTTAAGAAATGAGATAAATTCTAAAACCTAAAAATAGTTCAAAGGTAAGACAGAAACAGAACATTAAACAAACAGACCGAAAGAACTAGACAAACAATACATAAACTGATGTTAGAAGAATATTCTTCTTTGGAAAATAACACATGTTAAAAAAACATAGAATTTTCAAGAATAAAAATCGAAACAAATTTATTAGATCTTAAATAGGTACTTGTCTGTTACAGCGCCTATGTATATAGAAGCTAAGTATAACCGGTTTCTTCGTTAGTTTCTTTCACCTTAGTGTGAGACAAGACAAAGAGATGTGACGGAATAAATGGGAAATATACAATTTGGGCTATATATTTGCATATTGGGGGAGGGGGAGTACAGTATTTGGACAGTGTGTACTTAGAAAACAATTCTTACTTCATAATATTCAGAATAATTGTACCTAACCCATTTTGTATACATACCCGCTATACTTTACCCCCATCCAGGGACGTACGCAGGGGGGGGGCTCTCCGGGCCCGCCCCCCCAAAAAATCTCACGATTTTTTTTCATTTTCCCATAATTTTTCTGATTTTTCTCACAGAATAATGGGTTTGAAGGATTTGCCCCCCCCCCGAAACAAATTCCTGCGTACGTACCTGCCCCCATCCCTAATACGCAAATATATAGCCCAAATTTGTGTTTCTAAAGCATCATATTTTGTGATATTTCATTAGGATTCGTAAGAGAAATAAGTTCTACTTAGATGAAGAATTTAACATAGGCGCTATAACAGACAAGTAGGCTACCCTTAAATAAAATTTTTTAATTTAGAATTTCATGAATCAAAATAATTATCCAGTTGCATATTACTTTCACACATTTCGGCATATTGACCTCAATATAGCATCAATGTTAGTCAGGGGCGTTTGTTGGGGGAGGCAGTTGATCCCCTCCCCCCAATAGTGTGGAGACCCCTCTTGCCCCCCCCCCCCAATAAAAATGCTGGAGCTACGCCCCCGATGCTATTTAACCAGACAAATATATATATATATATATATATATATATATATATATATAATATATATATATATATATATAGATATATATATATATATATATATATATATATATATATATATATATATATATATATATATATATATATATATATATATATATATATATATATATATATATATATATATATATATATATATATATATATATATATATATATATATATATATATATATATATATATATATATATACTATATATATATATATATATATATATATATTATATATATATATATATATATATAATATATATATATATATATATATATATATATATATATATATATATATGTATATATATATATATATATATATATATATATATATATATATATATATATATATATATATATATATATATATATATATATATATATATATATATATATATATATATATATATATATATATATAATAAAAGTTCAAAATAGGGATAAAATCCTTTTTAATAGACAGTGTATTGAAATTCACAAAAAATACCAGATATTTCGGTCACATATACAGTGACCGTCATCAGTAGTAAAAGTACTGATGACGATTTACTACTGATGACGGTCACTGTATATGTGACCGAAATATCTGGTATTTTTTGTGAATTTCTATACACTGTCTATTAAAAAGGATTTTATCCCTATTTTGAACTTTTATTTTATCGTCATGGAAAGGCAGTGTGGTCTCCGAAATTATATATATATATATATATATATATATATATATATATATATATATATATATATATATATATATATATATATATATATATATATCTATATATATATATATATATATATTTACTATCTTAATATGTGAGCAATAATTGTATATGTATGTAAGCATGTATGTATGTTCTTGAAAATGGCTCCATATTTTTTCGGGAAAACTACTCTCTTGGGATATTCTCGCATAAAAAAAAAAAAAAAAAACTATCTAGATAGGTCAGAAGTCTGAGAAAGATCATTAAGAGCCTTAATTTTGGTTTTTGCAAATGATGTCATGTACTATGTTAGTATATCATTTAAGCATCTCTTATGACATCATATGTGGCATCATATAAGTATTTTCTTATATGATGTCATGCATAGCATAAATAAGATTGTTCAGTTTCCAAGGCAACAGTTACTTATATAAAATAATGTCTGTTGGAAGGCCCAAAAAAACAAAAATTTGCAGTTGCAGTTACTTTAAATGATGATTTCTTTGGAACCAACACCTGAACTATCAAACGTGATAAGATGTGAAATTTGACAACCTGGACCATCAATTGTGACAACACCAGTACGGACAGCTAAAGCAAAGGCTATTGCTAGATTGTCTGAAGTAATCAAAATAAAAAAAAATGTGTCAAAAATGAAAGTGAAGAGCGAAGACAAAGACGGTTAGAAGGTATGCGAAACCGACAATTAGAGTGTGTTAAAATGAAAATGAAGAGCAAAGACGCACGCAGTTAGAAGACATACGACACCGAACAAGTGAGGGAGTCAAAAATGAAGAGCAGCGAGTCAATGAAAATCAACCTGGACAGTGAGAATAAAAACGTGTCAAAATTGAAAATGACAGCGATAATGATTGGGTTTGGGATTTTGACATGGGTAAGGTTATCAATGCCTACCATACCTCAGTTAAAAAAAAGTCAGTTAAAAATTCTTAGTTAAAAAGAATCAAATTTTCAGAAATGAAGGATCGGTTGCATTTGAAAATTTGTATCGACTATTCTTTTGCAGAGGCACATTTACTTCATTTAAGGCAACGGGATCAGTTAGGCTTGTAACGCAAAATTTCCCCGAATATAGTCTGTCTTATATAGGTTGCCGAAATTAAACAATTTCTCTTCAATGAATTGTGTCACTGAAAAAAAAAAAAAACTAAATCTAATCAACAGTGGCAAAACCAATTACTTTTTGATAAGAATTACTTTTACTTTTTAAATAAGAAAGCTTTGAGAAATGGAATAAATTCTATACGGTTGAAACAATTCAAGAGAGCTGGCATCATTTGGTTAAAATTAGTCTTCAAAATATTTAAAAGATAAAAACTAAGGAATCTACCAAAGCATTAAAGAAATTCTCTGAAATTAGAAAAAAAAACCTTATTTTTCCTTTAGCAACACATAAGTAAAAAAAGAAAAAAAAAATCAAATTTTCAGGACTGAAAAATCGGTTGGATTTAAAAATCGTTTATCGACTATTTTTTTGCAGAGGTACATTTGCTTCATTTGATGTAAGGGGATCAGTCAAGCTTGGGTCTCCAAATTTAATCAACCACAGCTTGTCCGTTATATATAGACTACTGAAATGGAACCACTGTTTTTCAATGGAATGTGTCTCTTGAAAAATAAAAACAACTTTGTGTAAACCGAGATCATATCAACAGTGCCAAAAACCAGAAAAAGAATTCTTTGAGAAAGGGGAAAAATTTATAAAACGTAAAAATAGATAGAGAACCCTGGCAATTCCGCCGTATTGCTAAAACTTGTCGTCAGAAAGATTTGGAGAAATAACTTGATTATCCTAATAAAAAAAATTGAACAATGTATTCACAGACTCATTGGTACCAATTCACAATAGCACGGGAGAGGAGGGATGTATTTTCCAAAATCTAGCGGGCAATTTTTTATTTTTCAATTTTTTCCAATGAAAAAATCCAGATAAGGTATTCTCAAAAGCAAGGAGGATGGGCCTCAATTAGCGCCAACTTAAAATGAAATTAGAAGAACATTATAATTCCTTGAGTAACAACTTCAATAGCAACAACTTCAACAGTAACAACAACTTAAACGTCATACTGTCAGGAATGAAAAATCGGTTAAATGTGGAACTATTTTATTAGATCTCAAATAAATTTTTTAGTTTGGAATTTCACAAATCAAATAATGACATATATTTTCGCACATTTCGGCGCATGAACTTCAGTATAGCATGAATGATGGTTAAAACAGACGGCAAAAACTAGTTATCCATTGGCGAACTTAAAGCCTGTTTGTACGTAGAAATACCTACAAAAAAGCAACAGAAAACTAGTTATCAATTGGCAAGTTGACTACCTGCTTATTCCTAGAAACTCTCAACAAAAACAGGATTTTGCACGTGTTTGAACCATAGCCTCATTAGTGTTTGGCAAGTCTACAAAGGCGCAGACAGGCACTTACAAATCAACAGTCGGGTTAAAAGAGCAAGACAAGTGAGAAATAGCCCAAGTTCGATTGTTAAATGACTGTTAACTCTGAATTAAAGAGAAAAAGAGAGTTTTTCTATCCTATAATACTAACAAATGCACTTTAATCACATTGGTTTATTTTATGGAGTCATTCATCAAATTTTTTTACTTTATCAGAGTATTCCATAAGGGTATGTCAGAAAGGAAAGCCAAGTAATCACATCTTTTTACCCGTTGTTGCATTTACCTTTTGCTGGTATATCAAACTTTGAGCCAATCACGTTATTCCTTAATCCTATGTAAAAAAAAAAAAAGGAAAGCCGCCTAACCACACTTCTTTTTTCTTTACAGATTTTTGAATTTACAACTTGTTACCAAGTCAAATTTTTAGCCAATCAAACTATTCTTTAAGTCTGTGTCAGAAAGGAAAGCCAACTAGTCACGCCTTTCTAGCCGTTTTGAATTTACCTGTTGTTGCCAAGTCAAATTTTTAGCCGTAAAATTTTGTGAAATGTTAAACAAGTAAGAAGAACGAAAAAGTCTTTGTCAAAGCTTTTATTTACAAGTACACTCAAAGTAGACCCGGGTGCTGCGCCGATGAGGGAAGACCGGCGGTGGCGGGGCCAAAAACAGCACGCCGCGCCGCCGGTAAGACGTCGGTGGCGCGCCGCCGGTGCGATCAATGTTGACCGCAAACATTAACGTTTTCATCAGTCTTTCTCAAATCACAGCTTAAATTTACAACAGATTCAAGCCTATTCATGAGTTAAAAACTTCACAAGTCGCTGGCTGGAAACTGGTCTTCTTTGTTATTCATCAAGAGAAGTAGAAATCTGGTAGAAACAAAATGGCTGTGGCGTTTCAGAACCCTTGCATAATAGTTGAAGTATCTATTAGCTTTGTATTCTTAACACAAATAATTATCAAAATTAGTAGTTTTTTGCATCGAGCATTACTGCATACAAAACTTCTAATACC
Source organism: Artemia sinica (assembly GCA_027921565.1). Lineage (NCBI taxonomy): Eukaryota > Metazoa > Arthropoda > Branchiopoda > Anostraca > Artemiidae > Artemia > Artemia sinica. The sequence goes on along the minus strand of JAPEVW010000028.1, from coordinate 3,295,631 downwards.
GTATCACAAAATTCGTCAGTTATCTGGGTCAAAACTTTGAATATAAGTTCGAACTTTGAAGCTTAATTTTTTCATAATGCCCTTTGCCAATAACTGATTTGTCACCTTTAAAACAGTTTTGAAATGGGGGCGACTTTGATATTGATCGTTTTTTTTTTGCTCTTTTAGATTCCTAAAAGTCCTTCCTTGTATTAAAAACGGGTTTTAAGAACAATTAAAAAAAAATACATTAAGTATAACTCACGAAAATCTTGTTAATTTTTAAATTATCTTAGGGGTAGGACAAAGATGTTGTACGGAGTATTTTTGCTCGGCTTCTTCCTTCTTTAATTTACATGTGTTGATTCATATTTCAAAACATTATCCAACTGTCGAAATATACCATACATAAAACATAAAACAATATTTACAATACACAAAAGAACATACAATTGTAAGCAGAAATATATGTAAAACACAAAAGCACATCAACCTGTCTTACCAATTTTTTTCGCAATAATTTATAATCATTTTGAATAGGATAACTTTAAAAAATTCACCTTAAAAAATAATCAAGCATCAGTTCCCAATGACGAAATGCGGATGACCCACCTCGGTACTGGAAGGAAAATGGAAGTTAATTTCCAATCAATGTGTTAGTCTCAACCAATTAGCTTGATCGAACTTAAATGAATTTATATATGGACGATATCAGAAAATTGAACAGCTTTTCGAAGAGCATGCATAGCAATTCAACGTGATCTTGTATGATTCGAACACAGTTTATATAATTAGGATATAAAACTGTGGATTCCACAGTCCACAGTCCACGAATCCACAGTCTATAAACTGTGGATTCGAATATGTTTCTCAATTATAATTAAACTAAAATGAAAACATTATGACGTTAGAAACTTTTAACTAAGACAGTGAACGTTTAGAAATTTTCCTTAGGGGTATTCTCATTGAATTTCCTTTCTTTTAAGATCGTGGCAACGCGTGACGGGTAAGCTGGTATACTAATGAAAGTCCAAATATTAATATGTGTAAAAAAAAAGGTGAATCAAAATTTTTTTCAAGATAGTGTGGAGAGACAAAAAATCTAGAGGTCAACTGGTCGAAAAAAAAATTCTTTCAGTCAAACTTGGAAGTCCATTGTAACTGCGGGATGTGGCTATAATTGTCATGAATAAAAATCAACTTATCCACTTTGTGTGGACTGAGGCTGCTTTCAATAAGAAAAGTCAAGATATTATTATTTGAATATAATAATTCCCTGCCCTCCCCCCTCCTCTGGACACCACCTTGATAGGATACCGTCTCTGCTTTAAATTAAAAAAAAATAACTTTTTGGCATCCCTGCTTTCAACAATTATAAAAAAAAAAAACAGAGTACTATCACTTAAATATAATAACTCTCTATGCCCCCCCCCCTCTGGATACCATCTTGATAGGATACCGTCTCTGTTTTAAATTAAAAAAAAACTTTTTGGCATCCCTGCTTTCAACAAAAAAAAAAAAAAAACACAGAGTACTATCACTTAAATATAATAACTCTCTATGCCCCCCCCCCTCTGGATACCATCTTGATAGGATACCGTCTCTGTTTTAAATTAAAAAAAAAAACTTTTTGGCATCCCTGCTTTCAACAAAAAAAAAACAGAGTACTATCACTTAAATATAATAACTCTCTATGCCCCCCCCTCTGGATACCATCTTGATAGGATACCGTCTCTGTTTTAAATTAAAAAAAAAACTTTTTGGCATCCCTGCCTTCAATTAAAAAAATTCGAGGTATTATCATTTAAATATGATAGCTCCCCCCCCCCCTCTGGATACTACCTTGATAGGATGCCGTCTCTGTTTTAGAAATTTTCCTTAGGGGTATTCTCATTGAATTTCCTTTCTTTTAAGATCGTGGCAACGCGTGATGGGTAAGCTGGTATAGGACTAAGAGATGGGAAGATAATTGATTCCTGTTAGTTAAAAGTGAATATGCTTTTGTGAAATTGTGAGCGCGTCATAAACTTGAAAAGTATCTGATAAATGAACTTACGTAAGAAATTGCAGGTAGGTCGTTAGTAACCCTTTGTCCATCCGAACGAGGTGCGTAGCGGATTATAGTGGGCCTCATCGAGTTCAAGGATTGTATTAAGTGCCTATCATTGTTGCCAGGGGCGACATCTAACTTCGCTCGCTTTTGCTCGGGGGTTTGAACATCAACGTCGGAGAATAAATAATTATTTTCAGTTTTCTCACTAGGTAGCTTGTAACCTTAAAGACTTAAATCACAATCATCTTAAAACACATAGAAAAAAAAGAACGCCACTTCTATTTGGAACTTAAAGTATCTATATTTTAAATATGAAGCATAATGAAATAACACCGTTTTTGATTATTTAATCCGCTTTTTTTATTTATTCAGAATATTAATGGCAGGGGCACTGTTCACCCACTCTACAACAGTATAGCTCAACATATGACAAAAGAAAAAATAACACCGTCCTTGATTATTTATTTCGTTTTTGTTATTTATTCAGAATATTAAACAGAGGGCGCTGTTCACCCCCTCTACAACAGCATAACCCAACATGGGATAAAAAAAAAAATGTGTGTCATTTTCCAGTTACGAACGCATGAGATATTTTGCGAGCTTGATAAGAAGCCTTTTAGCAAAAATACCCATTATACCTGGACAGCTGCTAGGAAACTCACGAAAGATATGTAGTCCCCTTGTCAATCATAAAGCCAGATGACAGATAGTTAAAAGCCAGCTATAACGAAAAATGTTTCGAATAAAAAGAATAATAAATATCTACTCACTCTAATCCTTTTGTTGTTCTCCATTGGAAAATGAATAAATTTAACTATAAAAGGCTTATTTCAAGTTCGTTTATTTCAACTAATACAGAAAGACCAATTGTGTCTTTATTTATAGCGAAAAAACATAATTATAAGTCCTCCAGGTGAAAACCAGTATTTTTACAAAAAAGACCAAATTTGAATATACGATATGAGGAAGTCAAGTTTTGTCTATTGAACCTAGAAAAAAGCATGTTCTAGTGATAGATGAATGAACCTGGTAAGGTGTGTACCGTTCAAACTGCACTGTATATTCTTATGTAATTCCTTATACATCTCTGTTTGGGCTAGAAAATGTGTGTTGCCTCAGAAACCTGTCTGGTAAGGCATGTACTGTCTGTAGTAATAGGTGACTGACCGTGGTAAGCTAATGTAACGGTTAAACTGCACTGTATATTCATGTACCCGTGAAACTGCACTGCATATTCTTGTACCCCTGAAGCCTTATAGATGTTTACTGCTCATAGCGTAGCGTCGATCAAGCCTTTCGAGGTTTCTTACCGATGAATACCTGGAGTTAAAAAAACGCTTTCTCATCTCATCACAGAGATGAACTCAACTCATAGAGATATCTTTTCTTTGACAAAAATCATTTCCATTCGGCCCCACATTCCAAGTCCTTGACATCGACGTAGTAGTTAGTGTCATGTGGGTTTATGAGGCGGGAATCACTTTCTTTGGTATAACTAGGTAACCAAAAGTGGGATGCTGTTTTCTTGTACACTTTAGCAAAACGATTATAGAAAAGATTATAGAAAGAATCTGGGTGTATTCTGCCTGATATTGGTTGTTTAGGTCTTCGATATACTTCAAAACATACAGCAGGAGGGCAAAGAAAGCCTTAAAAACCGCTGACAGCAGATTTTTTAGCATGGCAGCGGCTCTCCCCGGCTTGTTGGCCTCTTTAAGACTTTTTGCACGGAAGAATAAAGTCAATCAATCCCAATGCTCCAAATATCGAGCTACAACGGCTTGTCTAGACAACTATCGAGTTTTTATATGTCTCAAATTCGATGTTCTTTCAATTGCATTTACTTTTACAATTATAAAATCTCACTGGCCCATTTTGGGCTGCGACAAATATAGCCGTATACATCCTGACAAAAATCTTCAATTTCTTTTGGCAATTGTTTGCCGGCAGCAATAGCACATATGTGAATGGAGTGGTATGAACAACCAAGTAAAAATAAACTTGAAAAGTCTTCTGACAGCTTCGCCTAAGCACCACCTTGCTCCCCCATCATAACCGACGCATTGTCTGCGGCAAATCCTATTAGTCATCTGACAGCTTCGCCTAAACACCACCTTGCTCCCCATCATAGCCGGCTCATTGTCTGCGGTAAATCCTATTAGGTTTGCCTTTGGAGCTCCAATTTCTTGAAAAACTAGTTTAGTTATGGCCCCGTAAACATTTTATGCTGTACATTGCTGAACTTTTATAAGTCACAAGAAGGAGTCTCTTCCAGGAAATCTATCTTCTCGATCATCACCATTCAGATCAAGATGGCGAACAGCTATAACCAGACTTTTTGTTACCCAAGTCTGTGCTTTCATCAGCTATTATCGAGAATTTCTGCTTCTGGATGATTTCGCGCAGGTCTTCGAAACCAACTTCGCCAATAACGTCGTTCACGAGATGTGAATGACGTTAAAATTTGGATTGCACCAAAAACAATTCAAATGTACCGCATTGTACAAGGACCTCTAAATTATACCAAAAACGGTACAATTGTACCGTGTTGGCAACGCTGGTCACAATATAATTATGCACTATCTGTGGTAACACTTGAACTTATTCTGTATCTTTACTTAGATAGTACTGTTGCGCTGCCTATGATTTTTGTTTCGGCTTTATGTGGCCTGCTGACATCAATGCTATTTATTAACATAAATCGGTGAACCCAGAAATCAATCAATTTCATAAAAATCATAAATAATATTTCAATAAATCACGTATGATAAAAGTTCAGTCCAGCAAGTTAAATCTTACAGAGTCGAAATCCATTCAAAATCACGAGCAAATGAACAGCATGATGTCCATTAGAATAGAGCTTGGTTCAATTATGAGATTGAGCACTCTGTGCTAGGCGTGGGGACTGGGGCAAGGGGAAGAGTGATATATGCTGCGACATTAGTGGTGAATATGGCTGAAAAAAGCTGAATATATATGACATTTACCTTCGCCCACCCGAAAGCTTGTTTACCCTACACTACTGTCGTCTGCAGCAGCTCATTGCTGACAATTTTAGTAAAAGCCAGGCACCAGCACTTACATGTAGGATTGTCTAATGTGTGTATATTGTTTATATGGCATTGCATATGTTTTCAGATTCACCAAGTAGCGTGTCTGATAAATAGTCACTTTCTTCATTACTTCTTGAATAGCACCTAATTCAATGGCACCCATCTTGCCCCCCCCCCCCGCAAAAAAAAATACTGTAGCTAAGCCCCTTGATTCATCATTGAACGCTTAGCCCTAACTAGTAGTTCTACACCGCCGAAAACCCTTTCTGCTGCTGCACTTGTTACTGGAAACAACAGAGCTTTTCTTGCCAAAGCTGCAATTCATGACACAGAGGCCATTCTAGGACGTGACAGACGGGGCACTTTTCACGGGCGCAGAAACTTTAGAGGTGCAAAATTTCCCTTAAAAATATAACGATTATAATCACTTTGTAATTTTCGAAACTCGATTTTTATTAAAAAAAAGTAGAGGGCGGAGTTAATAGATAAAAATAATCGATGAATTTATTAATTAATTAACAAAATAAAAATAAAAGTAGTGAGGCCTTTTTGGATTCTGACGGCCAATACCCATTTTCGAATCCCGATCCCAGCACTTTTTTTTAAACTTCTTCAAGATGCAGGTGTTTGTTGCGTAATACTATAGTAGACCTGTTTGTTACATAATAGAGAGATTTTTCTTTGATTGTTATGTTAATTGCTTAAAAACCAAAGGGTGTAGGAAAAAACCATCAGGGCCCGCCAGTGGGGAACCTTCAAAATACCGATATTATCATGCAAACATAGGCGTTACATAATAGTTTTTCTTTGATTGTTATGCTAACTGCTTAAGAACCTAAGGGTCCACGAGTAGGAACATAGTCTACATTGAATTTACTCCAACTACACAAAGGGCCCTTTGTTTGTTGGTAACATTGTTGGTAACACAGGAACAAAGGTTTCCCGTTATGTATTGTTTTTTCCACGAACAAAGGCGAGCCGTTATGTGGTCTTGTATTGATTTTCCAATGTTAACCGGGGATTAACGTTATGCAATGTTGTTCTAACAACGGGATAATTCTCTTTGTTCTCCGAGCTATAAAACCCGGTCTTGGACAAGGAAATTCAGCAGTCTTAAATTCGAGATGAGTTCCAACACACCTAGAAATTTTAAAAAGGATATGAGCCAAAGATACCAACAGGTAAGCCTCTATGCATATTAAAGGAGTGGCCCCCCTCCCCCCACCAAAAAAGGGGCAAAATTATAGGCCAATAAGAACTGATGTAAATTTCTATATGAAAATAACAATTACAACCAACCTCCCTCCTGCTATTGCATGGTTCTCTTACTGATAAATTTAACTCATTTTTTCTTCAAATTATACGCTTTTACCCCGACTGCAATTTCAGTGCGCTTTTCCGCTAATCGAAGCCTATTCTAGCAGGTGGGATGAAATTCCATTAAAAGATACATGGGTTAAAGCCTTTAATGATATCAATCAGCTACCGTTACTCAATTACACGGGGGCCATCCCTTTGTCTGGTAAATTGAATCCTCTATTAACGCTTAACCTGGACAAGCGGTTCACAAATAAAGTAATATCTTTCTCATCAAATTGATGAGTTTTTATTTACAATAAATCTTTGATTTGTGAGAGGGATGGAGTAGCCTATGATTACTATTTTCATATTCAAAAACGGCTAGCTCAAATATAACTAGTCAACATCTATTTGGGAAGGGGGTGGAGGGGCAAACGTAAGTTATTAGTCGCTAGTTAATTGCCAAAAAGTGTCGCTTCTAACATTTGCATTGTGTGATAACTTGTTTGCCTAAGCAAATTGAGTCTTTGCGTTAAATATTTATGTGAGAACGTCTTATATTTAAGGAAGACTGAACGTAAAAATATTATTATTTGTGTAAGAAAACTTGGATTTTTAATTCTATTGAAAATGTGTTTCCTCGTAAATACTTGTCCAGTTGACATTTTATTATTTCCAAATATTTAAGGATTACTCAAAGAGGAATTAGCGCAAAAAGGTGCCCTCCTTACTACGGTCGAGGAAGAGGCCCTCTTTAATCTCTATTAAAATTTAAATCCCTCTTAAAGTAAAGGGGTTACGCATGATTTACAAATGTTTGCCCCATAGTCTCATAGCATAACCACATTTTGTCTACGTGTGGGTCTGTAGAGGGGGGTGGGGAGCAATGGGGGTGAGTTATTTCTGAAAATTTAATTCAGCACATCCTAAATGCTCACATATTTCTATGAAAATAACATTTATTTCAACCCTTTTTATTTCATGAACAAGTAAAATTTCATTTCTATTTCAGGAAAATCCTGAGGTTCCTCCCCCCAAAGAAGCCAAAGGTTTGCGATGCTGGAGCAACAATGAAAAGCAGTGAGAATGCTACCTTCTCAAGACCTGTGACTCATTCGACGCCTGTGATGCCCAAACTATGTGAAGATTCCCGCTCCTCAAGACCTATGCCCCATGGCAGTGAAGGTCCCGAACCTTCTGTGCAAGGCGACACCGATATGGTCAGCCTTCACGTAAGTGAAATTCTTTGAAAAATCATAAATATTTCTTGAAGAGCTTAATGTTTTAGCGATAGAAACTTAATATTTTTCAGCCTAATGTATATTCTTGTTCAGGCTAACAAAACTACACCATTTCAAAGGGAGAAATAGCTGGGAACTGTTGGGGGACCAAACTCGCTATCTCTGGGAGGGGAGATGGCATTGCTCATCCTAAAAAGAGCTAAATTAGCATATTCTTTTCGGCTTAATAAAGGGAGAATAACTAGGATGTTGCTGGTTCTAAAAATAATGCATTGTTTTAGAGATTCAGCCTACCTTTTCACAAATAATAACAAGATGTTTTTAGATTCACCTAGAGGTTTTTTTTTGACGAATCATGCTTTCTATGGGTATAATGAGTTTGATATCTCCCCCTTGTTGTTTTTCAAAGAAACCTAACGATGTGTCTTACTGAATAGTATTTTAGTAGCGTTTTAGTGTTGTAAGAGGAACTTGTTCGCTGGCTCTAAGCGGGGATTTGAGGACCCCGGTTCTCAGATTAATGATATATTTCCTTTCAGGATATTATCATAAGTGCTTCAAGGGAAAATTAATTTTTATTCTTTTTTTCGTCCCCATTGATGATTATCAAGCTTGGGTCAAATAGCTGCTGGCTGATTTATTCGAAGACGGGGTTACCAGCACCCCGACAATTGACAACATTAGCACCACCCCCTTCGTAAGTCTATTTTTTAAGACTCAAAATTTCAAGGGGACCGTGTAATAACTGAAGCGTAAAGGTCAAGGGGAACTCTTATGGGATACCCCACATTTATTGGATAATTTCTGCTTGTTAAGCCTTTAGCTAGTAGTATGGGGTTTCCATACCCAAAAGCCCAAATAGCCCCTATGTATGGAATAATTTCCGGTCATTTACCTTTTATCTGGTAGAACGGGGTTTCGAGGTCCAAATGGTCACTTAGCCCCATGTATGGAATAATTTCTGGTTGTTAAACTTTGAGGTAGTAGTGGGGTCTCTATATATTCAAACGGCCACTTTTCTCCCCCTCCAAAAAAATTACTGACTAATAATATATTCTTTTTCAGACTAATACAAATTCTTTTCAGGATGAAATCAAAAGTATTTCAAAGGGGTAATAAGTTGCTATTATTTTTTAGGTTCACCTACCAACATTATCACCATCTCAAGGGACCTACAATATCTATGAGGATATTGAATCGTTAATGAAGATTGATCAAGCCCAAGAGAAAAGTGAAATGGAGAGGGGTTCAAGTGTGGGAGTGAACCCAATTAATATACCTGTTTCCATTTTCGATCTAGACGCTTTTATAGCTGATCTAGGCTTCAATTAGGACTATGAATAGGTAGAAGACAAACTACCACCCAGAAAGGTCGAGAAAGTACCAATCCCACACAGTGACTGTGATGAAAGGGAAGCAGGACAAAGTGGTACTGGTTCAGCTCTAGTATTGCCTGATTTTCGCTTAGCCGACACCGTTTTGCGTAATGTTTGTGTCTTTAGAGCTGAGTTTGAGGATGCCTTCAATGCCCTAACAAGTGGTAGTATTCCTTCAGATCCGATTGACATAGTCCATTCCTATGTGGGCAAGATTTGGGCCCTTCTTGAAAAATTTATACGGAAAGGGGTGGACAGGAAAGCATAAAAGCATCAATTGCCCTAAAAATATTTTTTTAACGAAAAGTCCAGAGAGGTGTACTCGCATTACCTACAAACAGAAATGCAAAACCTTCATTCGGAAGTGCATAATTTGAAGGTGTTTTTTCATAGTGAGTGGGTTGTATTTTTAATAGGGTATAAAATTGCAAGGAGATGGGAAGTGAATCAATAGTATTATTTATAGAAAGCTTAGATGTTAATGTAACTAAATTTAAAAAAAAGGAAATTGTTTAAGATTTAGAGGGTGAAAGGCGGTAGCGGGGTCCGCATGGCAACCCATAAATCCATGCGAAAGGGGTAATGTAAGGAGATGGGAAAGTGAATTCAATACAGGTAGTTTATTTAGAGGGTGAAAGGTAAATTTATATAAAATATTTCGAATGGACGGTCAAAGAGTCCAATGTTATCATCGGTTTCGAAACTTCAAGTATAATTGTCAGTCCTCATGGGGCAATTTTAAAAATCCACCTTTAAATCCATGCGAAAGGATTTAGTCCATATAGTAAGGACAATGACATCTTATTTTTGAACAACACTTTTTTACGGTCAAAGAGCGCTTCAAGTATGCAGTCCTCATGGCAACCCATCGAATAAAAATCCATGCGAAAGGAAGTAAGTAAGACATATTTGAACAATTTTGATGGGGTGGGGAGGGGGTTAGAGTTTCCCAAAGTACATTTTAACTGTTTTAACGGGGGCAATGTCCAGTAACACGTAAGGTTACAGGGAGTTTTGAGAGGGTCAACGAACGACTTTAAAGACTGGTGTTTCAGTGTTACAGTATGACATATAATTTGAAGAGGGGAAGGTTAAATTTAAGGAGGGGTTAATATATTCAGTGAAGGTTCCGTCCATTGAACAAATGAAGCACTGGGTATGGCGTCTTTACGAGCCTGCCAATGAACTTGACGAATTGGACTTTTCTTCCATTTTCTGATATTAGTCGGGTTTTAAGTCAACGGAAGAAGGAAAGTTCACGCCATTTTTGTCCAATGTATCATCAGTTTTGAAACAGAATTCAAATTAAAACATCCCACTTGAGGCACTATAATTGTCATGGGTACCAGTCTGTAGAGACTATTTTGGGTGATAAAGCCATCTTATGATACAAAAAATTTTAAAATTCACTCTTGCAGAGTGACAAGGTGGAATTAGAGATAGAAGCCAAAAACTCATGGACGTGTACGATCCATCAAACTCGAATCGTGTTAAAGAACATGAAGCCATTGCAGTCTCTTACGCCATGGTCATAGAGACTCAAGTAATACCATGCAGTTGGTAGAGGTATTTGAGACAATGGGTGGGGAATATTGTGTAGGCGTAGCTATGGTTGCACTTATTAAAACAGCAAATAAGTCAATTTTAGTACGGCTGCGCAACGTAAATTACCCTATGACTCTATCATTAGAGGATAGTTAGCATTTAAAAATAAGGAAATGTGTTGGGTTTGTAAGGGAAACTTTGTTGAAGCTTGTGGGGAAACGCCAGTCCGCGACCATGATCATTTAACTAATCCAGTTTTATCAGGGGTAGTAACTGTCGTGAACTGTCACATGAATCTTGTAATCATGTTTTTTAAATGTTAAACAGCAATATTTTCTGCCGCTTTACATAAAAAATTCCAACTATGATTTGAAATTCATATTACCAGTGTTCACAAGTCCATTTTGCAGAAAGATGAAGTTGTTGATGGCGCATGGGTAGATGGTTCTTTTTCTTATGAAAATCATACCCAAATCATTTGAGAATTTGCTGCTCTAGAATTCAAATGGAAAACAGTTGAAAATGATAACATGTACTTGAAAGTTTTAAAAATATGTTTTTTAGATTCTTATAGTCTTTTCCTTAAATCATGAAGCAAATCAATTCAATTACAGAAAAGTGACAATTTTAATAGTTTCACAGCACTTTCCAGATGATAAATGTATGATTTATTGACGAATAAGTTCATATACCCATATGACTACTACAACTTCTCCTCGAGGCTACGTGAGGTAAAATTGCCACCCATAGAAGTATTTTTATGATTCACTTTACGGGCGTCAATGCACCACTGCCAGCTATGAATTCGCTAAAAAAGTTTGGGTCAAGGGAGGGCATAAAAACAGGGAGGATTATTGTAAAAATATACCTGGCAAGTGATGTATTGACGTTGTTGGATATTGTCTGTAAAAAAAAGGGATAAAATATATGAGGAATTTGGGTTGTATTTGAGGTATTATTTTTTCAACTCCTCATTTGGTGATGGAATTAATTCTTAAAATCAGTAAAGAAGAAATAGTTCTGATTACCGACATGGATAAGCACTTATTCGTAGAGAGATCTATGCGGGAAGGGTATCTTTTCAACGGAGATCGTATCCTGGAAACTGACCCGACTGGACCGGACCGGTGAAAAGTCGGATGCGATTTTTCTGGATATGAACTCACCCTATCCGTCGTCATCGTCTCACTACTGTTTGCTGTATGGAAATTACAAATGGCAGGACAATCCTTGAGATCCATGTTTCCCCAACATTGCCACTGTTTGAAGAGCATTTACTGCAGTGGTGTTTTTTTTCGAAATTGATGGTGAAATGCCAGTTGAACTTCATGACTCGGTAAAGGATTTTGTTTTCCAGTCCATAAAACAGACCGGTGCCTAGGAATGCGCTGAGTCACTCTAATATTTCTTTGGTAGAAAATGGGGATATGTATTGGACACCTTCAAAACAAAAACGTATTGCCAACCTTCATCTGAAACGAAATATTGTTGAACACCACGTTTTTTTTTGCGGTGTATGCTGGTGGTGGATGAAATTGATGGTGAAATACCAGTTGAACTTCATAACTCGGTAAAGGATTTTGTTTTCCAGTCCATAAACAGACCGGTGCCTAGGAATTCGCTGAGTCCCTCTAATATTTCTTTGGGTAGAAAATGGGGATATGCATTGGACACCTTCAAAACAAATACGTATTGCCAACCTTCATCCGAAACGAAATATTGTTGTACACCATGTTTTTTTTTGCGGTGGATGCTGGTGGTGGATGAAATTGATGGTGAAATAACAGTTGAACTTCATAACTCGGTAAAGCATTTTGTTTTCCAGTCCATAAACAGACCGGTGCCTAGGAATTCACTAAGTCCCTCTAATATTTCTTTAGTAGAAAATGGGGGTATGCATTGGACACCTTCAAAACAAAAAACGTATTGCCAACCTTCATCCGAAGCGAAATATTGTCGTACACCACTTTTTTTGCGGTGGATGCTGGCCAACGGTTTCAAGGTCACAAAGATTTATAGAGCCATCCAGTTCAATCAGAAGCCATGCCATATATAAAGACGTTTATTGACACCTTTGTCAGTAAACTCTCTGAGGCAAAAACGAAGGTTGAAAAAAATTTAAACTTATTTTTTGGCAAGATTTGCCAAAGTGTACACCATAGGAGTCATTGTGGCATTTTAACTGATCTAAAAGAATATGCCCGAATGATTGCCGATCCGAATTTAACATCTTTGACGATCATAGACGAGTTCAAAGACCCAATATGGTCCTATTAATTAAAAAAAGAAATGTCATATTGAATAAAAATATTCCTGCTGGTTGCGCAATTTTGGAAAATTTCAAAAAATCATGTTGGAATTTTATTACAATGTATGTAAGCTCCAATGTCCGGAGGAGGGAAAAGTTCAAGTATTTTATGGGGATACCGATTCATTTTTGTTAAAAGTTTTAGACAAAAATGTATTAGAAGATTTTGAAAACGGTGAGCACATTAGCTCTCAAATGGACTACACCAACTGGGACAAGTCCATTTACCATGAGCCAGTGAAGCGCTAGGCTCCAAATAAGGTATTATTTTTCGAATCTGAGACGGGGAGTTCCTTGCTTTCCCACGGTCTTCTTGCAGGCCAGACAGTGTACTGTGAGCAAACGCACAATGAGGAAATCAAAAAAGTTTGCAAGGGGATTCTGCGTACACATTGTGAAAAGAAAAATTTCGACATGCATGTTTATAGAAACTGTGTAAAAAATAATTTAGTACCAAGGGGAAAGGTCATGGTGATTCGCTCTTTAAAGTTTAAAAACTACATAGTTAAAGTGGAAGAAAATGCCATGGATTTTGTGAATTTTTGCGTGGATTGTGTCAAAAAGTACTACATCACGGCCAATGTCTTACTTCAGATCAAGATTAATATTAGAGTATAGAAATTTTCTAAGTCTGGAGAAAATTCAATAGATGGTGGGAGGAGGGTACGACCAGTCTCCAGCTCAGCAGTGTTTTTGAAGTGTTTATTGTATGTTTGTTCCGTGTTTGCGCAAGGCATAATCGTTGTTTTAAAAGTGTTTAATATTATAAAATTATTTTACCTACTTCCAGCAGCCCGGCCTGGGCCCGGCCTTCAGACCACCGCAGCAGGCGTCGCTTCCTCCGGGGTATCCGGTCGCATCTGGCCCTCCAGGTGGGATCCTTTTCTAAGTGCCTTTTAAATATTCTAGTGTTTTTATGATAGTTTTCCACTGCTGCCTATGTAAATATGCTTAATTGAGTATTTAAATATGTCCACTTAAGTGACTATGTAAATAAATATCAAAATATTTGTAATACATTTATTTATATTAAAGAAAACATGTATTCTATTTTTTGTCCTTTAATGTTTATTCAACAGATTGAGGTTAGCCTCGGTTATTTGTATTTTGCCAGCAAGGAGAGTAATATGTGTCAATTTAAAATCCCATTCAGATCATTTCTTTTTAGACCATCAATGTTTGGAAACAATACTTTTAACAAAGATAATTCAAAATCGTGATAAAATGTTTTAGAAGATCCAAAAACTATCTACTATTGCTTCAGTGTTTGGCAAGAATCCTATGATAAAAGAAAAATTCATAAGGGGCTTGACGTGTTTCATATTCATTGAACCAAACTCGTTTCTGATAACTGAATATTTAGCTGAATCCATCGATGAATTGTCTCAGGAGATGTTACAGTTATTCACCGTTCGGTCTCATCATGAAAATAATTTTTAACCGTTATTCTCCAAAATCTCTTTCATCGGAGCAAATGTATCCGAACACTGGCTTTGAACTTTGCTTACTATATCATCTACAGGGTTGTTTCATGATTCTAGTTCTCTATTAACTTGAAACAAACAAATTTATCCCAGTGAACCTAAATTTTTACTCTCGGCATAAAATCAAGCTAAAAATAAAACCTATGGTCACATTTTATCGAATCTCAATCAAAAACACACCCGAGAAGTTTCGTGTAGTCACTGATATTTTTTACAATGAAATTACTGTATATATACCAGTAAACAGTAAAAAAGGTCATTAGTTGCCATCATGATATTGAAGAAACTACATGAAAACAGACATTGCTTTTCCGCACTAGTAATTCAAGACCGCGGCTTAGAAAGGCTATACTCAAACACGGCATTGATAATGAATTCATTAATCTCCTATCTGAGCTATGTTTAAATTTAAACTGAAGGCAATGTTCAACTCTACAAGAAGCAGTTAAGCAACGGACAAAAAACATAGTTCACTTTGACGTGCCCTAGCTTTCAAAAACAGGGAAAAGGATTCTAAAATAAAACGACGTGTTCAAGGGGAAGGTAGCCTCTTTTCATAGTTACTGACAATAATCGCGCGACTTGTAAACTCTATCCTTTAGAGATAGATAAACCCTATAAATTGACACCAGTAGAACTCGCGCTTTCACCAATATAGCACTTTAGAGATAATCTTGGTAAATTTATTAACAATGGCACAGTTACCGACGATGAAAAAATTAATTTTGCTTCAAGATGCCGTTCGATTTGTCGATAGGAATACACACTAGCGTGCAAGATCGCTCAAAATAAAATGTCATGGATCAATCCCAACCTCAAAATTCTGAAATTTGAAAACCACCAAAACAAGAAGAAGAAGATTTATCTAAAGCTTTGTCGAGTGTTGTAGACCTATTACCTCAATCGTATCGTGAGCAATCTAAAATCACGCAAAGCGACATACTCTTGACCAATCACGCTGAAAACGAATATGTACAAATTGATGACAAAAAGAATGAAGTTATAATTCAAGGGCAAGACCTAAAATATACTTGATTTGTTATGGGATTTGATTGCAAATCGTAAATGACTTGAATCATCTGATAGTCATTTGTATAATTTTTAAACTCATCAAACTTCCCAAAAAGTCTTATTGGGACTAAGCATATTTTAAATCGGTTAAGAAAATATGGTCAAATAGCTGAAAAAGATGTTTTTAAATCAGTTTTGGAAAATACTAGCACGCCAAGTGTGGATGATGGTTTAAGAGGTACCAAGCGAATAGGTCTTAGTATCAGTGCATCACCTATTAGAATGCAAAAGGGTAAGGGACACTTCTGAACACGTTTACGTTTGAAATGGCTCAAGTTATGAAACGTGTTTGTGAGAATATTGGTGAGCGGGAAGTTTAAGTTCCTTCACAACTCTTGCTCGGGTCACTGAACTTGAAAAGAAGCAAAAAGTTAAAGACATCGAAAGAGTATTCACAGAGTGAAACAAGTTACACTCTTCATCGACTCAGTTCTTCACAAAACATAGAGTTTTTGCGATAATCATAATCAAAAAAAACTAAAGCCTTTTTCCCTTACCAACCAATATAATGCGAGGCAAAAGTGTACTTGTTCGTTCGAAAATATATTACAAGCAGATCTTTTGACACTAGACGAGGTTCAAAGACTTCATTATAGTCTATAAAGTATATTTTACTTGCAATCAGTAATTTTTAGTCGCTATGCATTGAGGTCAAAGAAAGGTAATAATGTTGCTAGAGCCTTTGAGTCCATCTTTTGAACGAGATTTTATATAGGAAAATTCAAACAGATCGAGGAAGTGAATTTCTAATCCGCATGTAAAAAGGTTTTATTGAATTATAATGCAATGCTCAATCATAGAAATAGTCCAATAAATACAGCATTGGCTGAACGTTTTTTTAAGAACTATTCGACTTTTAACTCGAGATATTGTGCATTGAAAAATACTGCTGCTTTTATTCATGATTTAGATAAAAATCATTTTTGACTTATATTAAACGTCCTTATCGATCCCTCTTCAAGCTTAGTCCTCTTGAACTTCATCACGGTGAAAATATATTTGATGATTTTTTCTTAAACAATATTCCATTGAAAGGAAAGTGAAAAGAAAAAAAATTCAATGTTGGTGAGACAGTTCGAATCATCCAACGAGTAATATTTTCTAAAAAGGGAATTACTTATGGACGTTTCAAAAGTGTCAAAAGTCTTAGGCACTAAACCTATAACAGTATCGTCTACGTAATTTGAAGGCTGAAGACATTCTTGAACATTTTATTAGTATCAATTACAAAAAGTTTAAAGACAATGGAATGTATCAGATTGAAAAGATATTACAGAGTCGAACGCGCAATGGTAAGAGGCAGTTAATGTTCTTTGGCTAGGATACAACTATGATTTTGATTTTTTGGTTGCCTCTGAAGACATCCACATATCCTATAGGTAAAACCGCTGCCAATAGAGGTGGCAGGAAAAAAGTAAGCAGAAGGGGGGATGAGATTTGTTAGCAAGAGCAGTAGTACACGCCCGGGTTTGCCCCTTAAATTGCCAGGGGACAAGGTAAACAGCCAACGCCTCTCTTACTTCTCTGCAAAACATGATCGTTTAAAAAACAATTTTAACCGTCTGCAGCGCAACATTTTATAAGTTTATCCTATGAAAGTTTGTATAAACAATTTTTTTTTTAGACAAACAAGTGTCTGCATCAATGGGAGACGTGGTGAGCACGATCACCCTATTGATAAAAGTTAGACCAGGTGACTGGCCAATGTATGGTGAGGAAGAGGAATATTAAAAAATCAAGTTTTTTTTTCTGATTTTATATCCGCATTTCACCTTAAAATACAAGAATATGGTAGCCGGGAAAAATATCAAATTATTTGTGTAGTGCAATCAATAGAAAAATCTCTGCTCGTAACAATGGTACCTTCTACTTTAACAACTATTCATAGAAGCATGCTAGGTTTTACATTAGCTCTCCCATCAAGAATGAAATGATTCGTCTCAACTATAGTCTGAGAGATGTTCTTGATTTTAAATGGAATATAATCGAGGCTAAAAGTGCATTGTTTTGGTACCGTCATTTGGATGGAACGTACCTACTCTGTTTTTTTACCGACTATCCAAACGGCATTTCTCTTCGGACAATTGTATATATCTTTATGCGTTCTTTGTTGAGACATCTAGAGTCGGCAATACCAATATCCCCTTCCTATGTGCTCTTAAATGAAAAACATTTTTACGAACACACATTCACCCTTACAGTATCTTTCAAACAGTTTCAAAAATCATCATTGTTCAAACAGTGCAGACGAAAAAAAAAACGTTTTCTGGATTTTACAAAATAAAAGCTGTTACCATTGAGAGAATTTTTGGAAAGTTTTTATGAACTTAATTTACAATAAATTAACAAATGAAAGGTCGATTAAAGTGATATTGCGTGGGACCTGTCTGACTAGTTTTTTAGCAAGAAAGCTTGTATTAGACATTTCATTTTTAACCATCGATTGGTGCGAACTATAATTAGGAATATATACATATATATCAGTTCGTTATTATATATCTATAACATATATATATATATATATATATATATATATATATATATTATATATATATATATATATATAGTCTTAGATATATATGGCATATATATATATATATATATATATATATATATATATATATATATATATATATATATCTTATATATTATATATAATATATATATATCTATATATATATATATATATATATATATATATATATATATATATATATATATATATTTATATTATATATATATATATATATATATATATATATATATATATATATATAATATATATATATATATATAACATTTTGTTTATATATATAGCTGTTAAAACACTATATATACGTCATATTCTTTATTCTTTATTCATTATTCTTTGAGAGAATATTTTCCTTTTGAATTGACAGCTCTTGAAAATCATCATTTAGAATCAAACCTTTTTCCAAAGTCACTAGATTCTGTATGATTTTTTGCTTCTCAAAATCCAACCATTTTTAATCTTGACACTCTCACTATCGATTATAGACTAACACACAGTGAAGGTTCTTTTTTGTGCTTATCACTAGTAAAAATATCCAACAAGAAAAACAATGAATGTAATAGTAATAAACTCACTCCTTTTTTATATATTGTTCAGATCATTCCACGGTTAGCCGACAACCCTTTTATATTTTCTTCTGCTACGGTTCCCTAGCTTTCATTTCACCGCTGCTAAGGCCTTGAATATCCAATCGTCTATGAGCATCCATTACTAAAGAATATGCGAAGACCAATATCCACAATGTTGACACACTGAACTCTTATTCAATGCTGAGGTAATTGAACCGTTAGATCTAACAAGTCACATGTTGATGACGTTCAAAACCTGTTTTTACTGGATTATAAAGGTCCCCTGGAACCAAAATAAATCACGCGAGATTACGTCATCTTCATTTGTAAATATGGGACTAAGATCAATTTGGACTATGTCCTTACCTGGAGCCCTGAAGGTTTTTCCCTACATACTTAGGTTTTTAAGCAATTAACATAACAATCAAGAGAAAACAATCTCCTATTATGTAACAAGCAGGTGTACCATAGTATTACGTAACAAAAATCTGCACCTTGAAGAGGTTTATAAAGAAGTGCAGGGATCGGATTCGGAGGGGGGTACTGGCCGTCAGGATAAATTAAAGATAATTAAATAATGATAATTAAATAATAATAACTAATTAAAATAATCAATAATAATTAAAATATTTAAATAATAAATAAAAAATAATCAAAAAATTAATTATTAACTAATTAATAAATTTAAAATAATTGTGTTAATAAATGAAAAAAGATGTCAAAAGTGGGCCAGAAAATTTTTGGGGAGACAGGGGGGGGGTAGTCAAGATTCTGCCCAGGGTGCAAGAGAAGCCAAAACCACACTGTCATGGCAGCCGAGTCAGATATCTTTTCTGGTAGGCAATGGTCGGATTGATTGCATCGGCCAGGAAAGGAAGATATAAATCTACTTGACGCCGAATTGCATTATCATGGTCATCCTGTTTTCATCCTGCCACAAGCCAAATCATCAAGTTAGTCTGTAAAATTTTGAAGTTGTAATGTCTTTCCTTAGAACATAAGTAGGACTGGAATTTGGGCTACAATTGGTTACCTAAAAGTTTTTGAGCAGCACCAAGCCACAGTCACTAAGTAAGTATCATATCTGAGTTCCTCTTATTTTTTTATGTTCAGTACTAATTTGAACCAAAGAAAAAAAGAGAGATTACTGTCCTATACTTCTCTGTTAAGTTACGTGTTTTAATTAAACTGGCTTATTTTTGTCCCATATCATGCCAAAGAGAAAAAGTGAGATTAATGTCCTGTATTTCCCTGTTAAACTGTGTGCTTTAATTAACTTATTTATTTTGTGACGTATTTTTGCCAATTAATCACATTATTCATTAATCCTGGAAAGAAAACATTCGAACCATTTTAAAAGCGGTGAATTAGTTCTTTAGGCTAACTAACACTGATTGATAAATCTAGACTAAGAAGGGATACAATCTCCGGAGAGATAAATATGCATGCCTTCTAAAACATTAAGGTTTTTTCGGGAAATATTGAACCAACAAAAAGGAATGAAAATTATTTGAGTCTCAAAATTTTTAGAAGTAAACTCTCTGTTTATCTGTGGCATAACTAGCTTACGAATCACCGAAGCTAATGGCAAAGGAATTACAAAACTCGGTATAGTCAACACGGTGTAATTCAACTGATGTCCACTGAATTGACCCAAATTTTATACCCAATTCATATTTCGAGCTAAAGTTGTTCCAAATTTAATGTGACATACAGAACTATTTCAATCTAATCTTGATGAAATTTATAGTTAATGCGACAATGAACCCAGGCTTTGTTATTATTGAATAACTCCTATAGCAAACAATTTGCCATTATTCGCTGAATTCTAAAGCATTAAAAGCTAATACTGATAAAAATTAATACTTACAACAATTTGAGTGGTATTTGCTGTTCTATAGATATTGCTGTTCTCTGAGTAGTGAAAACCCAATACTCCGAGTTTTACAACATTTAAACCGACCAGAACCTCATATATATTACGACCATGCATATCTTCATTACGACCAGTACAATGAAATCAAAAAATTGTTTCTTCAGGAATTTCACCTACTTTACACAGAGGCGTAAGAATTCTGTCAATTGACAGATTACAAATTATTGACAGATTGAGTCAGTATACCGGTTTCTTAGCCCTTTTTTCTATGAATTTCTAATTGCTATCATTTTCAAATATCTGTGAAAGTACATCTCAATCAAAACATCAAGGAATATAAAGAAACACCGCAAGGTGAAACTTTACCTCTAATATCTACTTAGCTGATAAAGCTGAGAGGTTGGGGAAACACGTAGTTACTAAAATTTTGACGAATATACACAAGTACCAAGTGAGGATAGTACAGCTAATATAAAATATTTTTTAGTATTGGAGTATGCATAAAGTTGAAACTAATAAAGTCATAGGCACCGAGAAAAAATTTCAATATAGACATCCAGAAGAATCCTTGGAAATCCAGCGATATCCTTAAAAATCAAGTAGTGATGGTGTTATAAATCCAAATGACCATAATATGAATAATTTTTTTTTTCATTTGGATTGAATGAAACCGGTAAAGGATTGAAATTTTAATCGCTTAGCACCGAAGGGTAAAATCTGAGGGAATGATGACTTCCTAAGAGATACATACGTTTTTTTATTTATTTTTTTTGGAGGGATATCTTGAAAACAATTAGTTAAACTGTCGAAGAGAGTGAAACCTGACCGGATGAAGACTGCCACCCAATACCTTTGAAAAGGATTAGATAGTATCGGGAATATGCTTAAAGTCGAAATTAATAAGGTCGTATACATTTTAGGCAATGATACGACAGCCCTTAGAAATCCATATCCCCAACCACCAGGGACCTCAGCCATCAAGGACCCAAACAACCAAGGACCCCAACCTCTAAAGGCCCCACTACCCTTTTCTGCAACTTTTTTGGACCCTCCCCCATTTTTTAAAATACTTTTTTAAGTTTAATTTGTTTTTTAAACTTTTTTTTATTTTACATATTTCTTTTAACATGGGAATTTTTTTTACTTTTTTATGTAAAGGTTTTTGATCACCTGTCTGTGAATTGTCTACTTCTCTGTAAAGTGTGACTTCTTCTCTTTGGAGTCTTATGGTAACAAGAACATAAAATAAAATATTAATGCTAAAACTAAATCAACAAGACACAAGAAAATATTTTTCAAATTGGCACTTTCATTTCGCTTTATATTGTCACACTAAGTTCGCATAAAATTCACATAGCTACACCGAATCGAAAAAATTTACACATCGTCAGAATATCCTTTTAAAAAACTTAAGTTTGTACAGAACACTTAAACAAAAATGATAATCTTCAACAGATACGCAATGAGGTTTCCTTTACTTTCCTTTTACCAAAGCTTTAATTCTTTTTTTTCCACAAATTATTCTGTTCTTTTACTTTTCATAAAATATCAAAAGGAAGTAAATACATAATTTGAGAAAAGTTGTCACACAGCTTTCGCTTGTCATTTTTATCTTTCTATTTTTCCTATTTCAAAGAAAGCATTTCTCCTGTCCGGTTAATCAGCATAAAACCTAGCTACATCTTCATTTTGACTTGAGATCAATTCCCAACACCGTTTTATACTGTAATTAGATACTAATCTCTATAATCATCTTACTCTACTTATCTCTATAATTGTTTCAATACTCTCTATAATAACCTGGAGGCTTATTACTTGTTTTCCTATTGCTTCTCCTAAAACTACTTGATTTTCCACTCGAGCCTATTTCAACCTCTATTTCCCCTTTATCTACTTCTACACTAACTAGACTAGACTCCATATGAACCTCCTGTTATACACTAGAAACGGAGCTATCTTCCATTTTTCTGAAGTTACTACTGGAGTCTCCACTGGAAGCTGGTATACAGATGATGCTGAACCGATTCTCCTATGCCCACGATTCTCTAATTTTCAATTCTACAATTTTTGATTCCTCTGATATTGATTTTTTGTTATTACTGGTTGCTCAAGACAATTTTGAATTACCAAAAGTTTCGCACTCGGACGTTGACGAAACCTATAACTGTTCCTACTTTTCTCTTCGTCATTAGATTTTAATTTACTAGTGACAATATTAGGTTTCTTGGTCATATCAATTTTATCCTTAAAAATAGGATTCAAACGTAAGAAAGTTTCTGAATCCCTTACAGGCTTTATGAGGTGACCGTTTACTGTTCTTCTTACAGACGTCCTCGAATGTTCTTTTACCAAGACTAGGGAATCTTTCAAGATTTTAAAATGATATAGGGTCCACAAAATTTAAGCTTTAAACCCTTAATTTCCCTTGGATTCTGAGCTTTATCTTGGACATAAACTAAGTCTCATTCTCGCAAAACTGGTAGTTTTACAGCATTTTTATTATATTGTACCCTTTGAGATTTTCTCTGTTTTCCTATTTGTTCATCACAAATCCTTTAAATCGCGATTAGATTTCTAACTAAATTAACCATATAATCCTCATAATTATCAAAATAGTCAATTGAAGGCAATGAAAGTTGAATATCCAAAAATGACAAAGGGTGCCTACCAAAAATTATCCGATGTGGTGAATATTTAATTGTGGAAGAAATAGTAGAAATTAATACATTCTGAACGAAAGACAAATAAGTATCCCAAGAATTGGGATGATCCTGAGAATGAGCTTTTAATACGATTTTTTATCTTCACAAGATTGTCACATAACCCATTCGATTGAGGATTATAAATTGGCGAAAAATGATGTTAAAATTTCAATTTTTCACACATCTGTGAAATGACACTTGAACGGAAAGACTGGTGGGAATCAGTGCTCAAAACTTCAAAAAAGACCAGAGTATGCTATCACTGACTCGCAAAGAAAGTTAAACATAGCTTCTGCTGTTATCCCTGTCACAGCTTTCAGGATACAAATTTTGAAAAATGGTCAACTCTAATTAAAATATGAAATTTTCTGTTTTCAGTAGGTTCACATAATGTGCCCCCCATGGGACCAGCAGAGTCTACTGAAAACACACGGAATGGGTATTTTGGCTCTTCATTTTTTTTCTAACGTAGGTTTGATATTCTGGTGCATTTTGTTTCTACACAAGCACAAATTACAGTTTTAGCAATACTCTTGAACTTTTGCACTCATTCTATCAAATGTAAAGAAACGGCTCACTCGGTCTAAGGTCTTCTCCATAGACATGTGACCACCAATGAGTAAGTGAACAAGAGCCAGTTTTATTGCCAAATCTACTAGGACACTTCGCACGATTAGTTTTAGCTGTTATAGGGTACCCTTTGTCCTTGCCAACGCCTCCTAGCGGATAACAATAAAGAACACCTTCACTAAGAAAAAGGCCGTCAAAAAAAATTTAACAGCCAAGATGCAAAATTATTATCTATCATTTTCCCTGGCACGGAACTCTTTTCCGCCCTTTCGACTATTATTTTCTCTGGCACAGAACTCTTTTCCGTCCTGTCGACTATTATTTTCTCTGGCACGGAAATCTTTTCCACCCAGTCATCTCTTAATGTCAATGGCACGAAACATGCAGGGTTTTCGAGGTTCGGTACTCCACCGCCTACCTCTCTCTTTGCCCATGGGAGCTCAGACCTCCCTTTCCCAGGATCCTCTGAACCTGTTAACCGCTCAGACATTCCTTTCCCAGGATCCTCTGAGCCTGTTAACAACACCTGGTCCCTCTGTCGACCGCAATCCGCCCCTTTACCAGCCTCATCTCTCTTTACTCAACGCCTAACTAGGTCTGTGCCTAATTAATTATCAGTCATCTGGTCCATCGGTCAACCGTAGTTCGCCCCGTTCACAAGCCTCATCTTTCTCGACAAAACGCCTCACTGCTGTAGTGCCTTATAAAAATTTTCTCGTCATTCTTGATAATACACCTTTCTAGATCAGTGCCTTATAGTAGATTCTCAGTTTCTCGTCATAATTTTTTTGTCCTAAAATTTCTGCTTTAATTCCTAATATAACCCCTAGATCCTGCACTAAAAAAAATTAACTCTCCCCCTGGTCACGTTTTAAGTCAGGCCAGTTCTGACGGGGTCCTTCATTCTGTCCTGTCCAACTAAATTCAGCATCTACGGTTACTGAAAAAATTCCTGCTTTTCTTCACCAATTGCGTTTTCAATAGCTTCAAAACGCTATGCTTTCTTATACGTTTCATAAACAGAATCATAACTATTCAATAAAACAGCCTTCAATAAAACAATCCATGCCTATACTGTCAGAAAAACCTACTAAACTGCCAAACTCCAATCGATATGATTTTGTGGCAATCTCCACCCTCTTATAAAACTGATACACTGTTTCATATGATGATTTCCTCAATTCAGCTAAATCTTTGAATTTCTTTCCTGCTGTCTTTCCTGGTAAATACGCCTGCGTCATTTCCTTTTCAGGTTCCTCTAAATTTCTAATATTTGAGGAATATCTATCCTCAAGAAAATTAAGTAATAGACCTGTTACTCTAAGTTGTAATGCATCTATAACCTGCGAGTCTGTCCAGCCAAGCAGCGTTTTCACCGTTCTTAATTGGCTAAAAATAAGGTTTTATAAATTTTGCATTTTCAAGAACTGGAATGTTTCCCAGGGGATCCATTACTGACCCAATTATTCTTTGATTCAAATTCTCCTTGTTGCCCTTACCCTTAATAGGTGTATCCTTTATATCATCTTCATAATTATCCCCCATATTTACACTATTTTCTATAGTGGCACTTTCTTCGACCATTAAATTACCCACAGTAGTCAAAAATTTTACGATTGAAGTGGGATTATAATCCCGACTCTTAAGAATCAAAATTCAAAGGGATACTTAAACCTTTACTTCTTATTTCCTTCAAAAAGGATGAAGCAATATCTTTATCGAATT
This sequence comes from Artemia sinica, assembly GCA_027921565.1. Classification (NCBI taxonomy): domain Eukaryota; kingdom Metazoa; phylum Arthropoda; class Branchiopoda; order Anostraca; family Artemiidae; genus Artemia; species Artemia sinica. Next base: position 3,270,247 of record JAPEVW010000028.1, on the reverse strand, counting down.
CGGGCTCTGAAGGATCTAAAATTGGAATTGCGCTCATTTTAAAAGAAAAAGAAAAAATGAGTAAAACAAATTAATTAAGTCAAAGCTGTAAAACAAGGCAAAATCGCTATTCAACATTCCTAACAGATTTCCTACTCATATGCGAACTTAAAATACATGACTTACTTTCGTAAATTGTCCTTCGACGTTCTTCAGTTTTTTTTTCAAAAACTAGAATCTGGAGCGGGAACCTGGAAGCTGGAACTGAAGTTGGAACCTGGAACTGAAGCTGGAATTTGGAACCGGAGCTGGAATCTTTGACGATGCAAACAGCAACAAGTCTCAACTTCCAACGTCATAAAATGAAAAGTTTTTTTTCCACATATCAATAACACAATTGTGCATGACCTGAAACGGCTTTCAGTAGATAGTCTTTACGCCATAATTACAGTTAAAAAAGATAATTTTTACCAAAATTAGAAAGCTTAGAAACTTACGACGACAATGTAGGTGAGGGACCTAAAAAAAATGTTAACTTGATATGTAACAGCCGCAGATTGAAATGCAAAGAACTGTAATCCTCTCCGACAAAAACCGCTGCACCACTTTGTAAAGATTTTGGATTACCTGTCTGTGAATTGTCTACTTTTCTGTAAAGTGTGACTTCTTTTCTTTGGAGTCTTATGGTAGTGTTGGATTATTATCTGGGTTCGACTGGTGGAGGATGTCTAGGGACTCTAACCATCACAAAGCTTATGTTTAGAGTATAAAATGTTTATTTATATATAATACAGTAAATGTACATGTGACGAGCACAGATACAGAACCCGAACGAATTCAAGTAATCTAAAATGGTAACTTATATTTAGCACAACGTGCAGATACACTTCAGGACATTTGACAGAACTTCCCTTTTAGTCTGTCAACTTCTAGGAAGTGTAGCATATATTCAAAATTAAAAGTCATCAAGGAAATGGGCTTTATCTATGATGTGGACTTTTTGACAGATCCTTAGAATTTAATTATAGGTTTTGACCCGGAAAAACTACCACTAAAGTTTACATGAAATATGCTTAAAACAAAAAAAAATCACATTGAATATTTTTGCAATACAAAATGAGAATCATATAGATAGGTTAGCCGTGATTTTTACCACTAGAAAAACTATGTTTGTAGTAACACTTTTCTTTTCTTTCTTCCTAGAATTTTTTTGGACTTGGAAAATTTTTAACTTGTTTTATCTTTTTTTTTATTTATTCGGCTGTATCGATGGTAATCTATGGGCGGCTGCCCAAGTTGTACTACGCGGCTGTCCCAGTGGTAAGTAATTTTCGTACATTGGAAGGATAGACACTTGAATCACATTTTTTTTTAAGTGAAAATGAAATATTCGAAGAATATGTGCGCACGTGATAAAATCGTTGTTGCGTTGAATTTTTACAAGGAGAAATATTTGGGCTATGATACAAGCATTAAAGGGGATCTTATTGGAAATGTGTGCGTGCGTTGTCATGACAGCAAGGAGCTAAATTCCTTTGGAGTACCCAAAAATTTCCATCATGCAAATGGTGGATATGTGAGAGTGTCATTTATAGAGAGGTTAGTGCTCAAAGAGAATCCAAACATAAAAATAATCGTCGATGATGGGTGACAACTCCTTGCTACTGTTGGTGGTAACACTTTACCTGTTGAAAGATACTATCATAACCGTTCTGGTATTAGCAGTGTAAAGAAGACAAAAAGAAAACAAGCATACTGCTGCACTAACGTCTTTAACCATATCTTGTCTATGTGCCAAAACTGTTACCTGTGTAAAAATAATGTAATAAAAGACAGCGAAATCAAAGAGAAAAATAAAAACGGCATTGATAGACAATATGATTAAAGAATATAAAGATGAATTGATGGAAAATAAAGTGCAAGGGAATATTATTACTACAATTGATCATAAACCAACAGATATAGTCAATGAACCCAATAACATCAAGGACGAAACTATTGAACCCATAGGTCACACCCCACTTGTGTATGACTCAAAATGGATGAACGATTATTCTACTGATTACGAACTAAGACAAGAGAGTAGCTACACTATCAAGAAAGAACATGAAGAATTATTTTATGAAAGATATGTGTTCAAAGTTGTTCAATAATATAAATAATGTATGTAACATTTTTTTTATATTAATATTCAACATGTCGTTATTTCAATAAAAATATTTTATTCATTACTTTGATGATTTTACAACATTTCATAGAATCAAGAAACTATTCAAATGTTTTAGAATCTAGGCCTTTGCAGTTTGCATGTAACTAAAATCTTGCATTATCAAATAGTACAAGTGTTTTTTAGCGTCAAAGGGATTTTACAAGATTTGACAGAATCAAGAAACTATTCAAATATTTCAGAATGTATGCTTTTACAATAAAAATATTTTACTCATTACTTTGTTGATCTTACTACATTTCATAGAATCAAGAAACTATTCAAATGTTTCAGAATCTAGGATTTTGCAGTTTGCATGTAACTAAAATCTTCCATTATCAAATAATACAGGTATTTTTTAGCGTCAATGGGATTTTACAACATTTCACAGAATCAAGAAAGTATTCAAATATTTCATAATCTATGCTTTTACAGGTTGCATGTAACTAAAATCGTCTATAATCAATTAATACAAGTATATTTTAGCATCCAAAGGATTTTACAACATTTCTTAGAATCAAGAAACTATTCAAAAGTTTCAGAGTCTATGCTTTTGCAGATTGCATGTAACTAAAATCTTCCATTATCAATTAATACAGGTATTTTTTAGCATCAAAAGGATTTTACAAGATTTCAGAGAATCAAGAAACTATTCAAATGTTTCAGAATCTAGGATTTTGCAGTTTGTATGTAACTAAAATCTTCCATTATCAAATAATACAGGTATTTTTTAGCGTCAACGGGATTTTACAACATTTCACAGAATCAAGAAAGTATTCAAATATTTCATAATCTATGCTTTTACAGTTGCATGTAACTAAAATCGTCTATAATCAATTAATACAGGTATATTTTAGCATCAAAAGGATTTTACAACATTTCATAGAATCAAGAAACTATTCAAAAGTTTCAGAATCTATGCTTTTGCAGATTGCATGTAACTAAAATCTTCCATTATCAATTAATACAGGTATTTTTTAGCATAAAAAGATGTTAGAACATTTCACAGAATCAAGAAACTATTCAAATGTTGCAGAATGTAATATTTTGCAGTCTCCATGTAACTATAATCTTCCATTATCAATTAATACAGGTATTTATAGCATCAAAAGAATTTTACAACATTTCATAGAATTAAAAAACTATTCAAATATTTCAGAATCTATGCTTTTGCAGGTCGCATGAAACTAAGATCTTCCATTATCAATTAATACAGATATTTTTTAACATCAAAAGAATTGTACAACATTTCAGAGAATCAAGAAACTGTTCAGATGTTTCAGAATCTATGCTTTTGCAGTGCGCATGTAACTAAAATCTTCCATTACCAATTACTACTGGTATTTTTTAGTATCAAAAGAATGTTACAACATTTCACAGAATCAAGAAACTATTCAAATGTTTCAGAATCTATTTACTACGGGATAATGGAAGATTTTAGTTACATGCAAACCGAAAAACCGTAGATTCTGAAACATTTGAATAGTTTCTTGATTCTCTGAAATGTTGTAAAATCCTTTTGATATTAAAAAATACCTGCATTAATTGATAATGGAAGATTTCAGTTACATGTAAACTGCAAAAGCTAGATTCTGAACCATTTGAATAGTTTCTACTACTACTACTAACAACTCACAGCAGCACCGAGCCACCTGAGGCCAACACAGCTACGCCCGCTCCTCCTCCAACCCAATCTTTTCAAAGCCTCCCTTCTTACACCCACCCTCGAAGTTCCCATTTCCTTTAAATCTTTCTTTATGACGTCCTCCCACCCCAGACGAGGACGACCTGCTTTCCGTTTAGCCCTAGACGATTGGCCTAAAAGAACAATCCGTGGCAATCTATCATCCTTTATCCGCACAACTTGCCCTAGCCACCTCAACCTTTCTTTCATTATAGCCCTAGAGAGCGGTATTGAACCACATTTTTCGTATAGCCTATTGTTTGAAATACGGTCAGTCAGTCGGGTACCCAGAAAAATGCTAAAGCAATTTCTCTGGAAGACACCTAGCAAATCTTCATCCGCTTTTCTGAGAGCCCATGCTTCAGAGCCATATTTGCCCACTGCCATCACTGTAGCTTCTAATATTCTAATCCAATTCTAATCTAATCATATATTCTAATATTCTAATTTGAATATTCTTGATTCTGTGAAATGTTGTAACATCCTTTTGATGCTAAATAATACTTGTATTAATTGATAATGGAAGATTTTAGTTACATAAAAACTTTAAAAGCATAGATTCCAAAACATTTGAATAGTTTCTTGATTCTTTGAAATGTTGTATAATCCTTTTGATGCTAAGAAATATCTGTATGAATTGATACTGGAAGATTTTAGTTACATACAAACTGCAAAAGCATAGATTCTGAAACATTTGAATAGTTTCTTGATTCTGTGAAATATTGTAAAATCCTTTTGATGCTAAAATATACCTGTTTTAATTCATATTGTAAGATTTTAGTTACATGCAAACTGCAAAAGCATAGATTCTGCAACATTTGAATAGTTTTTTGATTCTGTGAAATATTGTAAAATCCTTTTGATGCCAAAATATACCTGTTTTAATTCATATTGTAAGATTTTAGTTACATGCAAACTGCAAAAGCATAGATTCTGTAACATTTGAATAGTTTCTTGATTCTGTGAAATGGTTAAAAGCCCTTCGATGCTAAGACAATACCTGTGTTATTTGATAATGGAAGATTTTAGTTATATGCAAACTGCAAAAGCATAGATTATGAAACATTTGAATAGTTTCTTGATTCTGGGAAATGTTTGTGAAATCAATAATGTATTGCATAAAAAAATTTTATTGAAATAACGACATGTGGAATATTAACATAAAAAATATTGTATATACATTTTTAATATAATTGAACAACTTTGGACATTTTAAATTTGTTCCATAAAATAACTCATCACGTTCTCTCTTGATAGTGTAGCTACTCTATTCTCTTAGTTCGTAATTAGTAGAATAATCATTAATCCATTTTGAGTCATACACAATTTTTACTGGGGTATCACCTATAGGTTCAACATGCGTTTCGTCTTTGGCATTATTGGGTTCATTGACTACATCTGTTGGTATATGGTAAATGGAAGTAACAATGCTCACTTAAACTTTATTTTCCTTCAATTCGTCTTTATATTCATTAGTGATATTGTCTGCCAATGCCCTTTTTTTATTTTGACTTTGATTTCACTGTCTATTATCACATTCTTTTTACACAGGTAACAGTTTTGGCAGGTAGACAAGATATGGTTAATGACATTAGTCCAGCAGCATGCTTGTCTTCTTCTTGTGTTTTTTTTACAATGCTAATACCAGAACGGTTACGATAGGATCTATCAACAGGTAACGTGTTACTACCAACAGTAGCAAGGAGCTATCCTCCATCATCGTCGATTATTTTTATGTTTTGATTCTCTTTGAGCACTAACTTCTCTGTAAATGATACTCTTTCATATCCACCATTTGCAAGATGGAGATTCTTGGATACTCCAAAGAAATTTAGCTCCTCTCTGTCATGATAACGCACGCATACATTTCCAATAAGATCCTCATTAACGCTTGTTTCATAGCTCAAATATTTCTCCTTGTCAGTATTCAACGCAACAATGACTTTATCATGTGCACACACGTTCTTGGGATATTTCATTTTCAGTTTTTTTAAAAAATATGATGCAAATGTTTATCCTTTTAATGTAGGGAAATTACTGATTTAATACATACAATACACTAGGTAGTGTCAATAACCAGCCATAGAGTACTACTGGGACAGCCGCTTAGTGTCCATGAGAAACCATAGAGTGCCATTGACAGCCGAATAGATAAAAAAATTTGAAATTTTTCGTCAAAAAAAAATTCCAAGTAAAAAAGGAAAAGTGTTACTACAAACATTTTTATTTTCCTAATAGTAAAAATCACGACTAACCTATCTATATCATTCTAATTTTGTATTTTGAAAATATTAAATGTGATTTTTGTTTTAAGTTTATTTCATGTCATTTTAAGACATGTAAGAAAAAATTTGCATAAAAATTTCAGTGTTATAAAACAGTATATAAAATAAAAATAAAAGTTAATAAAATTAATTAAACTTAAAAAAGCATTAAAAAAATGGGGGCGACGGGCCAAATATTTGGGGGGGGGGGGTATTGGGGCCCTTGGGGGTCTGGGTACTTGGTGGTTGGGGTCCTTGGAGGCTGGGGTCCTTGATGGTTGGGGGTCCTTGATGGTTGAGATATGGATGCCCAAGTGCTTTCACATCATTACCTAAAATGTATGCGACTCTATTAATTTTGACTTTATGCAAATTCCCAATGGTATTTAATCCTTTTCAAAAGGTAATTGGCTGGTAGTCTGCATCCCCTCAGATTTCACTTTCTTCGGAAATTTAAATAATTATTGTCAAGGTGTCCCTAAAAAAAATGTATAAAAAATTGTATCTCTTAGGGAGTCATCATTCCCTCAGATTCACCCTTAGTTGGTAAGCGATTAAAATTTCAACCCTTTACTGGTTTCATTCTATCCAATAAAGAAAATTATTCATGTTATTGTCATTTGGATTTATAACCCCATCATTACTTTATTTCTAAGGATTGTACTGGATTTCTAAGGATTGTTCTGGATTTCTATATTAAAATTCTTTTCTCGGCACCTACAACTTTGTTAGTTTCAACTTTATGCATACTCTAATACTAAAAAATTTTTATATTAGCTATACTCCTCACTTGGTACTTGTGTATATTCTTCAAAATTTGAATAACTACATATTTCCGCAATCCCTCAGCTTTATCAGCTATATAGATATTAGAGGCACAGTTTCATACGGCGGTGTTGCATTATATTCCTTAATGTTTTGGTTGAGATTTACTTTCAGAGACATTTGTAATCATAATAATCTGTAATCTGTCAATTGACAGAATTCTAACACCTCTCTGTAAAGTAGGTTAAATTGTTAGTTTTATTGTACGCGTCGTAATAAAGATAGGCATGGTCGTAATATATATATATGTATATATATATTATATATATATATATATATATATATATATATATATATATATATATATATATATATATATATATATATATATATATATATATATATATATATATATATATATATATATATATATATATATATATATATATATATATATATATATATATATATATATATATATATATATATATATATATATATGTATGGTGTTCTGGTCGGTTTATCATAGGCAGCGGAATAGCGCTAACTAAGTAAAGAACGATGTTGGCACAATGTATTATTTATTTCTTTCTTCTATACCAGGGTACTTCGTATCGAAGGAGTTGTTGTAGAAACTGGGAAAAGGGCTCATTCGATTGAAAATTGGAATGGCTAGTGCCCTTTTTGATAGTTGAAAGTGATTGGAAGGCAACTAACACCCCTTCTAAGCCCACCGTTTCCCCAAAAACAAATCTAGTCAAAATTTTGAGATAGCCATTTTGTTCAGCTTAGTTGATTTTTAGATAGAAATTATGTTTTTGAGGAGGACAATCCCCCACAGCCCTCAGGGCAAGGGCTGTAAGTAATGCCCTGGGGGCATATAAGGTTTTTATACGAGCGTTGTAAAGCGTTGTCAGCGTTGTCAGCTCGTAGAAAGCGCTGTCGTGAAAACTTCAAAAAAGGCTCATTCGATTGGAAATTCAAAGGGCTAGTACCCTTTCTAATAGTCGAAGTTATTGGAGGGCAATTAAACCCCCTCTCACGCCCACCTTTTCTCCAAACACATCCAATCAAAATTTTGATATATATCCATTTTGTTCAACGTAGTTGAAAGTTCTGGAAATTAGGTCATTGAGGATGACATCCCCCCCCCACACACACACACACAGAGCCCTCATGGCAAGGGTTGTAAGTTATGCCCTGGGGGCAAATAAGGTTTATAAAGATAACAAAAGGGGCTCATTCGATTGGAAATTGAAATGGCTAGTTCTTTTTTAATAGTCAAAAGTGATTGGAAGGCAACTAATATCCTTTCCAAGCCCGCCATTTCCCCAAACACATCCAATCAAAATTTTAAGATAGCCATTTTGTTCCACGCAGCTGAAAGTTCTGGAAATTATACCTTTGAGCAGGACAGTCCCCCCACAGTCTTCAGGGCAAGGGTTGTATATTATGCCCTGGGGGCATATAAGGTTTTTATGGAAATCTTTGTCGTAGAAACTTGAAAAAGGGCTCATTCGATTGGAAATTCAATAGTACCCTTTTTAATAGTCAAAAGTGATTTCAGGGCAACTAAACCCCCTCTCACGCCCACCTTTTCCCCAAACACAAACAATCAACATTTTTAGATAGCCTTTTTATTCAACGTAGTTGAAAGTTTTGGAAACTAGGACTTTAAAGATGACAAAACCACTCTCCCTCACAGCCCTCAGGGCAAGGGTTGTAAGTTATGCCCAGGGGGCACATAAAGTTTTTATTGAAAGCGTTGTGTAGAATCTTCAAAAGGGCTAATTTAATAGGAAAATGAAAGGGCTAGTACCCCTTTTAATAGTTGAAAGTGATTGAAGGGCAACTAACCCCCTCTCACGCCCACCATTTCCCCAAACACATCCAATCAAAATTTTGAGATATCCATTTTGTTCAGCGTATATGAAAGTTCTGGAAATTAGGTCTTTTAGGATGATAACCCCCTCAGAGCCCTCAGTGCAAAGGTTGTAAGTTATACCCTGGGGGCATATAAGGTTTATATAGAAAGTTGTAGCACAAACTTCAAAAAGGGCTTCTTTGATTGGAAATTGAAAGGGCGAGTGCCCTTTTTAATAGTCGTGAATGGAGAGTAATTAACCCCCCTCTCATGCCCACCATTTCCTCAAACACATTCAATCAAAGTTTAGAGATAGCCATTTTGTTCTCGTAGTTGAAAGTTCTGAAAATTATGTACTTGAGGATGACATACTCTCCAGGGCAAAGGTTTTAAGTTATGTCTTAGGGCATATAAGGTTTTTATAAAACAGAGTTTTCGTAAAAACTTCAAAAGGGGCTCATTCAATTGGAAATTGAGAGGGCTAGTGCCCTTTTTAATAGTCGACAGTAACTGGAGGGCAACTAACCCCCCTATCACGCCCAGATTATTTTGAGAATGGTATCAAGTTTTCCATTTTAGGTCAACTAGAGGAGGTACGAAACTAAATTAAACACTACTATTTGTGTCTAGATTTTTAAAAGGGTGTATGTTGTTTAAAAATTGCTGAAAATTTTTCTCTAGCATACAAATAGCAGGCCAAACTATATAGTCTTAAAAAACGAAAATATTTAAATTATGATTTTCTTTTTCCCTGAAAAGACTATGTCAATATAACTGCCATTAATGTTTGAACTGCCCTACCCCCGAAGTTTCTGTCTGATTCGTAATAAAGTGACAAAATTTTATATAAACAAAATTTTGATGCATTTTTTAAGGGTTTTTAACCCCCCTTCCTCCGAACAAAAATCCCTGGATATTGTCTCGGCTACGCCACATACTTAGAATAAAATTTCTGTTATGGAAGAATTGAATAAAAGGCACCAAATAACGAGAATCTGGCCTATACGCTTTTTCTTCTGTAGGGTTTTGACGCTCCAGTTGTTGTGTCTATGTCAAGTGTAAATAGCGCTGAAACAGGAGCAAAATTTATATTATTTATATCGTATTTATTTCATTTAGCGTATTTTAGTATTGGATTAGGAGCTGTCCAGTAAAAAGCTACATATTTTGTGGGGATGTCAAAAGGACATAACTGTCATTACTGGATAGATTTTTGCTACTATATCTGTTAGCAGTGGAGAGATTGTAAATTGGTAATATGAGAGAAAGTGTCTATTTTCATTTTTTACTGCGAGCCAACTGTGTTTTTGTTAAACACTTTAAGATCACATGCTGCTGCCTGCATTGACCTGGTTTTTGCCAGAAAAACCCTTATTCCAGCTTTTTTTCATTTGTGACGGAATTAATAGTAAATCAATTTATCTGATCAAGCAATCGACTAATTTATGACACAATTAGCAATCATGACAAAAATGGGCATTCCAATACAAAAAAAAGTCAGTAGTTTTTAGGGTTATTCCCTCTTCAGTTTTCCTCGTTAAGGAATGTTCAAGGATGCGTGGATTTGAGTTCCAAACGACAAATTCAAACACACATAACATATTCAACGTAAAACATATAAAAAAAAACAAACATATTCGGTGTTTTTTTTTTTTTAACTAATTTATATAATCTATTATAATCTAATTTATAATCTATTGTACGGCTTAATTAATTAAGACATACGGACGGATATAAACGATTAATTTTTAAATTAAACGATTCTTTCCCTATATAGTTTTCGTGGCAAATAATTAGTTCTTATAAATATATATATATATATATATATATATATATATATATATATATATATATATATATATATATATATATATATATATATATATATATATATATATATATATATATAATATATATATATATATATATATATATATATATATATATATATATATATATATATATATATATATATATATATATATATATATATATATATATATATATATATATATATATATATATATATATATATATATATATATATATATATATATATATATATATATATACAATGTTTTATTAATTTTTTTTTCCAGAGGCACTTTATATGGAAGGGGTCGTAGAATAAACTTCAAAGGGGGCTCATTCGATTGGAAATCGAGAGTTCTAGTGCCCTTTTTAAGGGTCAAAAGTGATTGGAAGGCAACTAACACACCTTCCACGCCCACCATTTCCCCAAACACAACCAATCAAAATTTTGAGATAGCCATTTTGTTCTATGTAGTTGATTTCCAGATAGAAATTATGTTTTTGAGGAGGACACTCCCCCCATAGCACTCAGAGCAAGGGTTGTAAGTTATGCCCTGGGGCATATAAGGTTTTGATAGAAAGCTTTGTCGTAGAAGCTTCAAAAAGGGTTCATTCGATTGGAAATTCAAAGGGCTATTGACCTTTTTTAATAGTCGAAAGTGATTGAAGGGCAACTAATCCCCCTCTCTCGCCCACCTTTTCCCCAAACACATTCAATCAAAATTTTGAGATGGCCATTTTGTTCAACGTAGTCGAAAATTCTGGAAATTAGGTATTTGAGGATGACAACCCCCTCAAAGCCCTCAGGGCAAGGTTGAAGTTATGCCCTGGGGGCATATAAGGTTTTTTATAGAAAGTGTTGTCGTAGAAACTTCAAAAAGGGCTTATTCGATTTAAAAAACATGTTTTTTATAAGCCCTTTTGCCTTGGGGTTCAGGCGAATCTTTTTCATGGTTTAAGGAGGCTAATTGGGGGAGGAGGTAATTGCTCATCTGGACTTTGAAAAATATATAGTCTTTTTTGTACTTTCACTGAGAAATTAAAAATGCCTCCCTCTAGATTTAAGAAAAGCCTTTGTATCTTCATCAAAATAATTCAAATAAATAAAAAATTAGTCAAATTATAGGATTTATATAATTAAGAAATAGGTGTCCAGAAATAGGAAACAGTATTTGCTGTTGTTTTGGGCAAGTGCACGCTCGAGGCGAATGTTATGAGTTTCCAGGAATAGGAAAACAAGATCACGTGTTTCTAACAGATGATGTCATGATTGATTGATTGTCACGAAAGGGGAATTAATTTTTTGTTTCTAAGGGGAATTATTTATTCACGAAAGGGGAATTAATTTATTGTTTCCAAGAAGAATTGTCTCCGGGATGAAGTTTTATTAATATCTTTGGAGTTCGACCAGAAATTGTTTCCGGGGCAAAGTTTATAAATAACTGACAGGTGATGGGAAGGTTAATTGTAACTCCGGCGAATGTTTTGATCTTAGAGATTAAGGTTGGAAAGGCATTCTTAGTAATTTGAAATGTGACAGCGCAGAGATGCAAAAACAAAGGGGACACGCTGAAATTACGTTTAGGGGTTATTTGGGCGAAACCGTTTTAGAAATTTTATGGAATTATTTCGGCGAAACTGTTAGAAGCATTCTAAAGATGATTTTAGAAGATGTTTTAGAAGAGGTTTTGAGGGTGAAACTCTGTGGTCGTTATAATACACAAGTTCCATTTGAACAGTATTGTGAGGTCCTCTACCCCAACCCGAAAAGGGCCCCGATCACCATACCCCAACCTAAAAGGAAGCCCCCGGTCCCCAAAGGGCCCCCGGGCTCCCAAAGGGCCCCCCAAAGGGTCCCCGGCGCCCGAAAGGCCCCTGAGCCCCTTTTTTAATACTTTTTTTTAACGCTTTACTATATCTTTTCAGAACAATTTCCTTTCTTAATGTCCCTCCTAAACCCATTTTCCAACTTGAAGTACTTATCTTTTTCACCCACAACTATACTTTACAGCTTTTGGATACCTCAACACCAAGCAATACTTTTCAAAGGGGTATTTCAGAGCAACTTTTTTTCTTAATGTCCCTTCTAAACCCATTTTACAAGTTGAAGCATCCATCCTTTTCACCCACAACTATACTTTACAGCTTTATGGATATCTCAACACCATGAAATACTTTTCAAAAGGCGTTTCAGAGAAACTTTTTTTCTTAATGTCCCTTCTAAACCTATTTTCCAACTTGAAGTACCCATTCTTTTCACCCACAACTTTACATTACAGCTTTTTGGATACCTCAACACCAAGAAATACCTTTCAAAAGACATTTCAGAGCAATTTCCTTTCTTAATGCCCATCCTAAACCCATTTTACAACTTGAAGTACCCGTCCATTTCACCCACAACTTTACTTTACAGCTTTATGGATACCTCAACACCAAGAAATACTTTTCAAAGGCATTTCAGAGCAATTTTCTTTCTTAATGTCCCTTCTAAACCCATTTTCCAACTTGTAGCATCCACCCTTTTCACCCCACAAGTATACTTTACAGCTTTTTGGTTACCTCAACACCAAGAAATACTTTTCAAAGACCATTTCAGAGCAAGTTACTTTCTTAATGTCCCTTCTAAACCTATTTTCCAACTTGAAGTACCCATTCCTTTCACCCACAATTTTACATACAGCTTTTTGGATACCTCAACACCAAGAAATACCTTTCAAAAGACATTTCAGAGCAATTTCCTTTCTTAATGCCCATCCTAAACCCATTTTACAACTTGAAGTACCCATCCATTTCACCCACAACTTTACATTACAGCTTTTTGGATACCTCAACACCAAGAAATACTTTTCCAAAGGCATTTCAGAGCAATTTCCTTTCTTAATGTCCCTTCTAAACCCATTTTCCAACTTGAAGTACTCATCTTTTCCCCCACAACTTTACTTTACAGCTTTTTGGATACCTCAACACCATGAAATACCTTTCAAAAGGCATTTCACAACAAGTTCTTTTCTTAGTGACCGTCCTAAAACCCATTTTAAAAGTTGAAGTACCCATCCTTTTCACCCACAACTTTACATTACAGCTTTTTAGATACCTCAACACCAAGAAATACTTTTCAAAAGACATTTCAGAGCAAGTTCCTTTCTTAATGTCCCTTCTAAACCATTTTACAAGTTGAAGCATCCATCCTTTTCACCCACAACTATACTTTACAGCTTTATGGTTACCTCAACACCAAGCACTACTTTTCAAAAGGTATTTCAGAACAAGTTCCTTTCTTAATGTCCCTTCTAAACCTATTTTCCATCTTGAAGCATCCATCCTTTTCACCCACAACTCTACATTACAGCTTTTTGGATACCTCAATACCAAGAAATACCTTTCAAAAGGCATTTCACAGCAAGTTCCTTTCTTAATGACCCTTCTAAACCAATTTTTACAATTTGAAGTACCCATCCATTTCACCCACAACTTTACTTTACGTATTTTTAAATACCACAACATCAAGTAATACTCTTCAGAAGGCATTTTCAGATCAAGTTCTTTATGTAATCCCCTTCTAAACCAATTTTACAAGTTTTAGTTAAAAGTTTAGAGTTTTTTAGCTTAGAGTCTTAGCTTAGAGTTTTTGTTGAAGTTCTAGTTTTTTAGTTTAGTTTTAGTTAAGAGTTTAGAGTTTTAGCTTAGAGTCTTAGCTTAGAGTTTTTGTTACAGTTCTAGTTTAGTTTAGTTATAGGTAAGAGTTTGAAGTTTTACCTTAGAGACTTAGCTTAGAGTTTTAGTTTAGTTTAGTTTTAGTTAAGAGTTTAGAGTTTTTTAGCTTAGACTCTTAGCTTAGAGTTTTTGTTAGAGTTCTAGTTTAGTTTAGTTTAATTATGAGTTTGGAGTTTTTAGCTTAGAGTTTTACCTTAGAGTTTTAGTTAGAGTTCTAGTTTAGTTTAGTTATAGGTAAGAGTTTTAAGTGTTACCTTAGAGACTTAGCTTAGAGTTTTAGTTTAGTTTAGTTTTAGTTAAGAGTTTCGAGTTTTAGCTTAGAGTCTTAGCTTAGAGTTTTTTTTTGTTAGAGTTCTAGCTTAGTTTAATTTTAGTTAAGAGTTTGATGTTTTACCTTTGAGTTTCAGTTAGAGTTCTAGTTTAGTTTAGTTTTAGTTAAGAGTTTGGTGTTTTACCTTAGAGTCTTAACTTAGAGTTTTAGTTAGAGTTCTAGTTTAGTTTTAGTTAAGAGTTTCGAGTTTTAGCTTAGAGTCTTAGCTTAGAGTTTTTTTTGTTAGAGTTCTAGTTTAGTTTAATTTTGGTTAAGAGTTTGATGTTTTACTTTTGAGTTTAAGTTAGAGTTCTAGTTTAGTTTAGTTTTAGTTAAGAGTTTGGTGTTTTACCTTAGAGTTTCAGTTAGAGTTCTAGTTTAGTTTAGTTTTAGTTAAGAGTTTGGTGTTTTACCTTAGAGTCTTAACTTAGAGTTTTAGTTAGAGTTCTAGTTTAGTTTAGTTTTAGTTAAGAGTTTAGAATTTTAGCTTAGAGTTTTTGTTAGAGTTCTAGTTTAGTTTAGTTTTAGTTAATAGTTTAGAGTTTTAGCTTAGAGTCTTAGCTTAGAGTTGAGGTTTAGTTTAGTAATAGAAAGAGTTTAGAGTTTTAGCTTAGAGTCTTAGCTTAAAGTTTTTGTTAGAGTTCTAGTTTAGTTTAGATATAGTTAAGAGTTTGGAGTTTTACCTTAGAGACTTAGCTTAGAGTGCTAGTTTAGTTTAGTTTTAGTTAAGAGTTTAGAGTTTTTTAGCATAGAGTCTTAGCTTAGAGTTTTTGTTAGAGTTCTAGTTTAGTTTAGTTTTAGTTAAGAGTTTAGAATTTTAGCTTAGAGTCTTAGCTTAGAGTTTTTGTTAGAGTTCTAGTTTAGTTTAGTTTTAGTTAAGAGTTTAGAGTTTTTAGCTTAGAGTGTTACCTTAGAGTTTTTGTTGAAGTTCTAGTTTAGTTTAGTTTTAGTTAAGAGTTCAGAGTTTTAGCTTAGAGTCATAGTTTAGAGTTTTTGTTAAAGTTGAAGTTTAGTTTAGTTATAGTTTAAGAGTTTAGAGTTTTAGCTTAGAGTCTTAGCTTAGAGTTTTTGTTAGAGTTCTAGTTTAGTTTAGATATAGTTAAGAGTTTGGAGTTTTACCTTAGAGTCATAGCATAGAGTTTTAGTTAGAGTTCTAGTTTAGTTTAGTTTTAGTTAAGAGTTTAGAGTTTTTAGCTTAGAGTCTTAGCTTAGAGTTTTTGTTGAAGTTCTAGTTTAGTTTAGTTTTAGTTAAGAGTTTAGAGTTTTAGCTTAGAGTCTTAGCTTAGAGTTTTTGTTAAAGTTGAAGTTTAGTTTAGTTATATTTAAGAGTTTAGAGTTTTAGCTTAGAGTCATAGCTTAGAATTTTTGTTATAGTTCTAGTTTAGTTTAGTTATAGGTAAGATTTTGAAGTTTTACCTTAGAGACTTAGCTTAGAGTTTTAGTTTAGTTTAGTTTTAGTCAAGAGTTTAGAGTTTTTTTAGCTTAAACTCTTAGCTTAGAGTTTTTGGTAGAGTTCTAGTTTAGTTTAGTTTTAATTATGAGTTTAGTGTTTTTAGCTTAGAGTCTTAGCTTAGAGTTTTATTTAGAGTTCTACTTTAGTTTAGTTTTAGTTAAGAGTTTAGAGTTTTACCATAGAGTCTTAGCTTAGAGTTTTAGTTAGAGTTGAAGTTTAGTTTAGTTACAGTTAAGAATTTAGTGTTTTAGCTTAGAGTCATAGCTTAGAGTTTTACTTAAAGTTGTAGTTTAGTTAAGTTTTAGTTAAGAGTTTCGAGTTTTAGCTTAGAGTCATACTTAGAGTTTTTGTTAGAGTTCTAGTTTAGTTTAGTTTTAGTTAAGAGTTTAGAGTTTTACCTTTAGAGTCTTAGCTTAGAGTTTTAGTTAGAGTTCTAGTTTACTTTAGTTATAGTTAAGAATTTAGAGTTTTAGCTTAGAGTCATAGCTTAGAGTTTAGAGTTCTACCTTAGAGTCATAGCTTAGAGTTTGTGTTAGAGTTCTAGTTTAGTTTAGTTATAGTTAAGAGTCTCGAGTTTTTAGCTTAGAGTCTTAGCTAAGAGTTTCTGTTAGAGTTCTACTTTAGTTTACTTCTAGTTAAGAGTTTAGAGTTTTAGCTTAGAGTCTTAGCTTATAGTTTGTGTTAGAGTTCTAATTTAGTTTAGTAATAGTTAAGAGTTTAGAGTTTTAGCTTAGAGTCTTAGCTTAGAGTTTTTGTTAGAGTTCAAGTTTAGTTTAGTTATAGTTAAGAGTTTGGTGTTTTACCTTAGAGACTTAGCTTAGAGTTTTAGTTTTAGTTTAGTTTTAGTTAAGAGTTTAGAGTTTTAGTTTAGAGTCTTATCTTAGAGTTTTTGTTAGAGTTCTAGTTTAGTTTAGTTTTAGTTAAGAGTTTAGAGTTTTTAGCTTAGAGTCTTAGTTTTGAGTTTTTTTGTTGAAGTTCTAGTTTTGTTTAGAGTTTTAGCTTGGACTTAGAGTTTTAATTAGAGTTCTATTTTAGTTTAGTTTTAGTTAAGAGTTTAGAGTTTTAGCTTAGAGTCTTAGCTTACAGTTTTTTTGTTAGAGTTCTAGTTTAGTTTAGTTTTAGTTAAGAGTTTAGAGTTTTAGCTTAGAGTCTTAGCTTAGAGTTTTGTTAGAGTTCTAGTTTAGTGTAGTTATAGCTAAGAGTTTTGAGTTTTAGCTTAGAGACTTAGCTTAGAGTTTTAGTTTAGTTTAGTTTTACTTAAGAGTTTAGAGTTTTAGCTTAGAGTCTCAGATTAGAGTTTTTGTTAGAGTTCTAGTTTAGTTTAGTTTAGTTTTAGTTAAGAGTTTAGTGTTTTTAGCTTAGAGTCTTAGTTTAGAGTTTTTGTTGAAGTTCTAGTTTAGTTTAGTTTTAGTTTAGAGTTTTAGCTTAGACTTAGAGTTTTAATTAGAGTTCTAGTTTAGTTTAGTTTTAGTTAAGAGTTTAGAGTTTTTAGCTTAGAGTCTTAGCTTAGTTTTTATTTAGAGTTCTAGTTTAGTTTAGTTTTAGTTAAGAGTTTATAGTTTTACCATAGAGTCTTAGCTTAGAGTTTTAGTTGGAGTTAAAGTTTAGTTTAGTTACAGTTAAGAATTTAGAGTTTTAGCTTAGAGTCATAGCTTAGAGTTTTACTTAAAGTTATAGTTTGGTTAAGTTTTAGTTAAGAGTTTCGAGTTTTAGCTGAGTCTTAGCTTAGAGTTTTTGTTAGAGTTCTAGTTTAGTTTAGTAATAGTTAAGAGTTTAGAGTTTTACCTTAGAGTCGTAGCTTAGAGTTTTTGTCAGAGTTCTAGTTTAGTTTAATTTTAGTTAAGAGTTTGATGTTTTACCTTTTGAGTTTCAGTTAGAGTTCTAGTGTGTAGTTTACTTATAGTTAAGAGTTAGGTGTTTTACCTTAGAGTCTTAGCTTAGAGTTTTAGTTAGAGTTCTAGTTTAGTTTAGTTTTAGTTAAGAGTTTAGAATTTTAGCTTAGAGTCTTAGCTTAGAGTTTTTGTTAGAGTTCTAGTTTATTTTAGTTTTTAGTTAAGAGTTTAGAGTTTTTAGCTTAGAGTCTTAGCTTAGAGCTTTTGTTGAAGTTCTAGTTTAGTTTAGTTTTAGTTAATAGTTTAGAGTTTTAGCTTAGAGTCTTAGCTTAGAGTTTTTGTTACAGTTGAAGTTGAGTTTTGTAATAGTTAAGCGTTTAGAGTTTTAGCTTAGAGTCTTAGCTTAGAGTTTTTGTTAGAGTTCTAGTTTAGTTTAGATATATTTTAAGCGTTTGGAGTTTTACCTTCGAGACTTAGCTTAGAGTTTTAGTTTAGTTTACTTTTAGTTAAGAGTTTAGAGTTTTTAGCTTAGAGCCTTAGCTTAGAGTTTTAGTTAGAGTTCTAGTTTAGTTTAGTTTTAGTTAAGAGTTTAGAATTTTAGCTTAGAGTCTTAGCTTAGAGTTTTTGTTAGAGTTCTAGTTTAGTTTAGTTTTAGTTAAGAGTTTAGAGTTTTAGCTTAGAGTCTTAGCTTAGAGTTTTTGTTGAAGCTCTAGTTTAGTTTAGTTTTAGTTAAGAGTTTATAGTTTTAGCTTAGAGTCTTAACTTAGAGTTTTTGTTAGAGTTTTAGTTTAGTTTAGTTTTAGTTAAGAGTTTTAGAGTTTTAGCTTAGAGTCTTAGCTTAGAGTTATAGTCAGAGTTGAAGTTTAGTTTAGTTATAGTTAAGAATTTAGAGTTTTTAGCTTAGAGTCGTAGTTTAGAGTTTTTGTTAGAGTTCTAGTTTAGTTTAGTTAAGAGTTTAGAGTTTTATCATAGAGTCATAGCTTAGAGTTTTTGTTGAAGTTGAAGTTTAGTTTTAGTCATAGTTTAGAATTTAGAGTTTTTAGCTTAGAGTCTTAGCTTAGAGTTTTTACTTAGAGTTCTAGTTTAGTTTAGTTTTAGTTAAGAGTTTAGAGTTTTATCTTAGAGTCATAGCTTAGAGTTTTTTTTGTTGAAGTTCTAGTTTACTTTAGTTAAGAATTTAGAATTCTACCTTAGAGTCTTAGCTTAGAGTTTTACTTAGAGTTGAAGTTTAGTTTAGTTATAGTTAAGGTTTAGAGTTTTAGCATGGAGTCTTAGCTTAGAGTTTTAGTTAGAGTTCTAGCTTAGTTTAGTTTTAGTTAAGAGTTTTACCTTAAAGTCTTAGCCACATGGGGGATTTTCCGGCGAGTTTGTTTAGGTTAGGTTAGGAGAGATCAAGTTAGGTTAGGTTAGAGTTAAGTTAGGTTAGCCTACGTACGCGCGCGTACGTAGGCTAACCTAACCCAACTTCTAGTTTACTTTAGTTAAGAGTTTAGAGTTCTACCTTAGAGTCTTAGCTTAGAGTTTTACTTAGAGTTGAAGTTTAGTTTAGTTATAGTTAAGGGTTTAGAGTTTTAGCATGGAGTCTTAGCTTAGAGTTTTAGTTAGAGTTTTAGCTTAGTTTAGTTTTAGTTAAGAGTTTTACCTTAAAGTCTTAGCCACATGTGGGATTTTCCGGCGAGTATGGTTAGGTTAGGTTAGGATAGATCAAGTTAGGTTAGGTTAGGTTAAGTTGGGTTAGGTTAGCCTACGTACGCGCGCGTACGTAGGCTAACCTAACTTAACCTAACCTAACCTAACTTGATCTATCCTAACCTAACCTAACCAAACTCGCCGGAAAATCCCCCATGTGGCTAAGACTTTAAGGTAAAACTCTTAACTAAAACTAAACTAAGCTAGAACTCTAACTAAAACTCTAAGCTAAGACTCCATGCTAAAACTCTAAACCCTTAACTATAACTAAACTAAACTTCAACTCTAAGTAAAACTCTAAGCTAAGACTCTAAGGTAGAATTCTAAACTCTTAACTAAAGTAAACTAGAACTTCAACAAAAACTCTAAGCTATGACTCTAAGATAAAACTCTAAACTCTTAACTAAAACTAAACTAAACTAGAACTCTAAGTAAAACTCTAAGCTAAGACTCTAAGCTAAAAACTCTAAATTCTAAACTATGACTAAACTAAACTTCAACTTCAACAAAAACTCTAAGCTATGACTCTATGATAAAACTCTAAACTCTTAACTAAACTAAACTAGAACTCTAACAAAAACTCTAAACTACGACTCTAAGCTAAAAACTCTAAATTCTTAACTATAACTAAACTAAACTTCAACTCTGACTATAACTCTAAGCTAAGACTCTAAGCTAAAACTCTAAACTCTTAACTAAAACTAAACTAAACTAAAACTCTAACAAAAACTCTAAGTTAAGACTCTAAGCTAAAACTATAAACTCTTAACTAAAACTAAACTAAACTAGAGCTTCAACAAAAACTCTAAGCTAAGACTCTAAGCTAAAAACTCTAAACTCTTAACTAAAACTAAACTAAACTAGAACTCTAACAAAAACTCTAAGCTAAGACTCTAAGCTAAAATTCTAAACTCTTAACTAAAACTAAACTAAACTAGAACTCTAACTAAAACTCTAAGCTAAGGCTCTAAGCTAAAAACTCTAAACTCTTAACTAAAAGTAAACTAAACTAAAACTCTAAGCTAAGTCTCGAAGGTAAAACTCCAAACGCTTAAAATATATCTAAACTAAACTAGAACTCTAACAAAAACTCTAAGCTAAGACTCTAAGCTAAAACTCTAAACGCTTAACTATTACAAAACTCAACTTCAACTGTAACAAAAACTCTAAGCTAAGACTCTAAGCTAAAACTCTAAACTATTAACTAAAACTAAACTAAACTAGAACTTCAACAAAAGCTCTAAGCTAAGACTCTAAGCTAAAAACTCTAAACTCTTAACTAAAAACTAAAATAAACTAGAACTCTAACAAAAACTCTAAGCTAAGACTCTAAGCTAAAATTCTAAACTCTTAACTAAAACTAAACTAAACTAGAACTCTAACTAAAACTCTAAGCTAAGACTCTAAGGTAAAACACCTAACTCTTAACTATAAGTAAACTACACTAGAACTCTAACTGAAACTCAAAAGGTAAAACATCAAACTCTTAACTAAAATTAAACTAAACTAGAACTCTGACAAAAACTCTAAGCTACGACTCTAAGGTAAAACTCTAAACTCTTAACTATTACTAAACTAAACTAGAACTCTAACAAAAACTCTAAGCTAAGACTCAGCTAAAACTCGAAACTCTTAACTAAAACTTAACCAAACTATAACTTTAAGTAAAACTCTAAGCTATGACTCTAAGCTAAAACTCTAAATTCTTAACTGTAACTAAACTAAACTTTAACTCCAACTAAAACTCTAAGCTAAGACTCTATGGTAAAACTATAAACTCTTAACTAAAACTAAACTAAACTAGAACTCTAAATAAAACTAAGCTAAGACTCTAAGCTAAAAACTCTAAACTCTTAACTAAAACTAAACTAAACTAGAACTCTAATTAAAACTCTAAGTCTAGCTAAAAGCTGAAAAAACTCTAAACTAAAACTAAACTAAACTAGAACTTCAACAAAAACTCTAAACTAAGACTCTAAGCTAAAAACACTAAACTCTTAACTAAAACTAAACTAAACTAAACTAGAACTCTAACAAAAACTCTAATCTGAGACTCTAAGCTAAAACTCTAAACTCTTAAGTAAAACTAAACTAAACTAAAACTCTAAGCTAAGTCTCTAAGGTAAAACTCAAAACTCTTAGCTATAACTACACTAAACTAGAACTCTAACAAAAACTCTAAGCTAAGACTCTAAGCTAAAACTCTAAACTCTTAACTAAAACTAAACTAAACTAGAACTCTAACAAAAAACTGTAAGCTAAGACTCTAAGCTAAAACTCTAAACTCTTAACTAAAACTAAACTAAAATAGAACTCTAATTAAAACTCTAAGTCCAAGCTAAAACTCTAAACTAAACTAGAACTTCAACAAAAAACTCAAAACTAAGACTCTAAGCTAAAAACTCTAAACTCTTAACTAAAACTAAACTAAACTAGAACTCTAACAAAAACTCTAAGATAAGACTCTAAACTAAAACTCTAAACTCTTAACTAAAACTAAACTAAAACTAAAACTCTAAGCTAAGTCTCTAAGGTAAAACACCAAACTCTTAACTATAACTAAACTAAACTTGAACTCTAACAAAAACTCTAAGCTAAGACTCTAAGCTAAAACTCTAAACTCTTAACTATTACTAAACTAAATTAGAACTCTAACACAAACTATAAGCTAAGACTCTAAGCTAAAACTCTAAACTCTTAACTAGAAGTAAACTAAAGTAGAACTCTAACAGAAACTCTTAGCTAAGACTCTAAGCTAAAAACTCGAGACTCTTAACTATAACTAAACTAAACTAGAACTCTAACACAAACTCTAAGCTATGACTCTAAGGTAGAACTCTAAACTCTAAGCTATGACTCTAAGCTAAAACTCTAAATTCTTAACTATAACTAAAGTAAACTAGAACTCTAACTAAAACTCTAAGCTAAGACTCTAAAGGTAAAACTCTAAACTCTTAACTAAAACTAAACTAGAACTCTAACAAAAACTCTAATGTATGACTCTAAGCTAAAACTCGAAACTCTTAACTAAAACTTAACTAAACTACAACTTTAAGTAAAACTCTAAGCTATGACTCTAAGCTAAAACTCTAAATTCTTAACTGTAACTAAACTAAACTTCAACTCTAACTAAAACTCTAAGCTAAGACTCTATGGTAAAACTCTAAACTCTTAACTAAAACTAAACTAAAGTAGAACTCTAACTAAAACTCTAAGCTAAGACTCTAAGCTAAAAACACTAAACTCATAATTAAAACTAAACTAAACTAGAACTCTACCAAAAACTCTAAGCTAAGAGTTTTAAGCTAAAAAACTCTAAACTCTTGACTAAAACTAAACTAAACTAAAACTCTAAGCTAAGTCTCTAAGGTAAAACTTCAAAATCTTACCTATAACTAAACTAAACTAGAACTATAACAAAAATTCTAAGCTATGACTCTAAGCTAAAACTCTAAACTCTTAAATATAACTAAACTAAACTTCAACTTTAACAAAAACTCTAAGCTAAGACTCTAAGCTAAAACTCTAAACTCTTAACTAAAACTAAACTAAACTAGAACTTCAACAAAACTCTAAGCTAAGACTCTAAGCTAAAAACTCTAAACTCTTAACTAAAACTAAACTAAACTAGAACTCTAACTAAAACTCTATGCTATGACTCTAAGGTAAAACTCCAAACTCTTAACTATATCTAAACTAAACTAGAACTCTAACAAAAACTCTAAGCTAAGACTCTAAGCTAAAACTCTAAACTCTTAAACTATAACTAAAACTAAACTTCAACTTTAACAAAAACTCTAAACTATGACTCTAAGCTAAAACTCTGAACTCTTAACTAAAACTAAACTAAACTAGAACTTCAACAAAAACTCTAAGGTAACACTCTAAGCTAAAAACTCTAAACTCTTAACTAAAACTAAACTAAACTAGAACTCTAACAAAAACTCTAAGCTAAGACTCTAAGCTAAAATTCTAAACTCTTAACTAAAACTAAACTAAACTAGAACTCTAACAAAAACTCTAAGCTAAGACTCTATGCTAAAAAACTCTAAACTCTTAACTAAAACTAAACTAAACTAGCACTCTAAGCTAAGTCTCTAAGGTAAAACTCCAAACTCTTAACTATATCTAAACTAAACTAGAACTCTAACAAAAACTTTAAGCTAAGACTCTAAGCTAAAACTCTAAACTCTTTCTATTACTAAACTAAACCTCAACTCTAAGCTAAGACTCTAAGCTAAAACTCTAAACTATAACTAAAACTAAACTAAACTAGAACTCTAACAAAAACTCTAAGCTAAAATTCTAAACTCTTAACTAAAACTAAACTAAACTAGAACTCTAACTAAAACTCTAAGTTAAGACTCTAAGGTAAAACACCAAACTCTTAACTAAAACTAAACTAAACTAGAACTCTAACTGAAACTCTAAGGTAAAACACCAAACTCTTAACTAAAACTAAACTAAACTAGAACTCTAACTTAAACTCAAAAGTAAAACATCAAACTCTTAACCAAAATTAAACTAAACTAGAACTCTAACAAAAAAACTCTAAGCTAAGACTCTAAGCTAAAACTCGAAACTCTTAACTAAAACTAAACTAGAACTCTAACTAAAACTCTAAGTTAAGACTCTAAGGTAAAACACCAAACTCTTAACTAAAACTAAACTAAACTAGAACTCTAACTGAAACTCAAAGGTAAAACATCAAACTCTTAACTAAAATTAAACTAAGCTAGAACTCTAACAAAAAAACTCTAAGCTAAGACTCTAAGCTAAAACTCGAAACTCTTAACTAAAACTAAACTAAACTAAAACTCTAAGCTAAGTCTCTAAGGTAACACTTAAAAACTCTTACCTATAACTAAACTAAACTAGAACTCTAACTAAAACTCTAAGGTAAAACTCTAAGCTAAAAACTCCAAACTCATAATTAAAACTAAACTAAACTAGAACTCTAACAAAAACTCTAAGCTAAGAGTCTAAGCTAAAAAACTCTAAACTCTTAACTAAAACTAAACTAAACTAAAAACTCTAAGCTAAGTCTCTAAGGTAAAACTTCAAACTCTTACCTATAACTAAACTAAACTAGAAATGTAACAAAAACTCTAAGCTAAGACTCTAAGCTAAAACTCTAAACTCTTAACTAAAACTAAACTAAACTAGAACTTCAACAAAAACTCTAAGCTAAGACTCTAAGCTAAAAACTCTAAACTCTTAACAAAACTTGTAAAATTGGTTTAGAAGGGGGATTACATAAAGAACTTGATCTGAAAATGCCTTCTGAAGAGTATTACTTGATGTTGTGGTATTTAAAAATACGTAAAGTAAAGTTGTGGGTGAAATGGATGGGTACTTCAAATTGTAAAATTGGTTTAGAAGGGTCATTAAGAAAGGAACTTGCTGTGAAATGCCTTTTGAAAGGTATTTCTTGGTGTTGAGGTATCCAAAAAGCTGTAATGTAGAGTTGTGGGTGAAAAGGATGGATGCTTCAAGATGGAAAATAGGTTTAGAAGGGACATTAAGAAAGGAACTTGTTCTGAAATGCCTTTTGAAAAGTAGTGCTTGGTGTTGAGGTAACCATAAAGCTGTAAAGTATAGTTGTGGGTGAAAAGGATGGATGCTTCAACTTGTAAAATGGTTTAGAAGGGACATTAAGAAAGGAACTTGCTCTGAAATGTCTTTTGAAAAGTATTTCTTGGTGTTGAGGTATCTAAAAAGCTGTAATGTAAAGTTGTGGGTGAAAAGGATGGGTACTTCAACTTTTAAAATGGGTTTAGGACGGTCACTAAGAAAAGAACTTGTTGTGAAATGCCTTTTGAAAGGTATTTCATGGTGTTGAGGTATCCAAAAGCTGTAAAGTAAAGTTGTGGGAGAAAAGATGAGTACTTCAAGTTGGAAAATGGGTTTAGAAGGGACATTAAGAAAGGAAATTGCTCTGAAATGCCTTTGGAAAAGTATTTCTTGGTGTTGAGGTATCCAAAAAGCTGTAATGTAAAGTTGTGGGTGAAATGGATGGGTACTTCAAGTTGTAAAATGGGTTTAGGATGGGCATTAAGAAAGGAAATTGCTCTGAAATGTCTTTTGAAAGGTATTTCTTGGTGTTGAGGTATCCAAAAAGCTGTAATGTAAAATTGTGGGTGAAAGGAATGGGTACTTCAAGTTGGAAAATAGGTTTAGAAGGGACATTAAGAAAGTAACTTGCTCTGAAATGGTCTTTGAAAAGTATTTCTTGGTGTTGAGGTAACCAAAAAGCTGTAAAGTATAGTTGTGGGTGAAAAGGGTGGATGCTACAAGTTGGAAAATGGGTTTAGAAGGGACATTAAGAAAGAAAATTGCTTTGAAATGCCTTTTGAAAAGTATTTCTTGGTGTTGAGGTATCCATAAAGCTGTAAAGTAAAGTTGTGGGTGAAATGGATGGGTACTTCAAGTTGTAAATGGGTTTAGGATGGGCATTAAGAAAGGAAATTACTCTGAAATGTCTTTTGAAAGGTATTTCTTGGTGTTGAGGTATCCAAAAAGCTGTAATGTAAAGTTTGTGGGTGAAAAGAATGGGTACTTCAAGTTGGAAAATAGGTTTAGAAGGGACATTAAGAAAAAAAGTTGCTCTGAAACGCCTTTTGAAAAGTATTTCATGGTGTTGAGATATCCATAAAGCTGTAAAGTATAGTTGTGGGTGAAAAGGATGGATGCTTCAACTTGTAAAATGGGTTTTAGAAGGGACATTAAGAAAAAAAGTTGCTCTGAAATGCCCCTTTGAAAAGTATTGCTTGGTGTTGAGGTATCCAAAAAGCTGTAAAGTATAGTTGTGGGTGAAAAAGATAAGTACTTCAAGTTGGAAATGGGTTTAGGAGGGACATTAAGAAAGGAAATTGTTCTGAAAAGATATAGTAAAGCGTTAAAAAAAAGTATTAAAAAAAGGGGGATCAGGGGCCTTTGGGGCGCCGTGGACCCTTTGGGGGGCCCTTTGGGAGCCCGGGGGCCCTTTGGGGACCGGGGGCTTCCTTTTAGGTTGGGGTATGGTGATCGGGGCCCTTTTCGGGTTGGGGTAGAGGACCTCACAACACTGTTCAAATGGAACTTGTGTATTATAACGACCACAGAGTTTCACACTCAAAACCTCTTGTAAAACATCTTCTAAAATCATCTTTTAGAATGCCTCTAACAGTTTCGCCGAAATAATTCCATAAAATTTCTAAAACGGTTTCGCCCAAAAACCCCTAAACGTAATTTCAGCGTGTCCCCTTTGTTTTTGGCATCTCTGCGCTGTCACATTTCAAATTACTAAGAATGCCTTTCCAACGTTAATCTCTAAGATCAAAACATTCGCCGGAGTTACAATTAACCTTGCCATCACCTGTCAGTTATTTATAAACTTTGCCCCGGAAACAATTCTGGTAGAACTCCAAAGATATTAATAAACTTCATCCCGGAGACAATTCTCCTTGGAAACAATAAATTAATTCCCCTTTCGTGAATAAATAATTCCCCTTAGAAACAACAAATTAATTCCCCTTTCGTGACAATCAATCAATCATGACATCATCTGTTAGAAACACGTGATCCTGTTTTCCTATTCCTGGAAACTCATAACATTCGCCTCGAGCGTGCACTTGCCCAAAACAACAGCAAATACTGTTTCCTATTTCTGGACACCTTGACATTCGCCTCGAGCGTGCACTTGCCCAAAACAACAACATCAGCAAATCGACCTTGGAAAAAGAGGTCATTGACACACTTTGATTACGCAATCAATTTCTCAGAAATCCATCTCCCCTAGGGACTCTATGCCCTTATTTGGTGTGCTGACAGAGTTAGACTAAATTGTAGATGGCAGCAGGGGTGAAAGACACGAGTATAAGATAGCTTTCTACTGTTAACATAACTTTACTTCTTGGGTGTAATCCGTATAATTAATAAGTGCCTCTTTATAAGAGGCAACGCTATAGCGTTGCCTATAGTAAAGGCCATGCGGCTCCAATGTTTTATTATTATTATTTTTTTGTCCCAGAGGCACTTCATATGGAAAGGGTCGTCGTAGAAACTTCAAAGGGGGGCTCATTCGATTGAAAACGAGAGCTCTCTAGTGCCCTTTTTAATAGTCGAAAGTGATTGGAGGGCAACTAGCCCCCCCCCCACGCCCAACATTCCCCCAAACACATCCAATCAAAATTTGAGATAGCCATTTTGTTCAACGTAGTCGATTTCCAGATAGAAAATATGTTTTTTGAGGAGGACAATCACCCATAACCCTCAGGGCAAGGATTTCAAGTTATGCCCTGGGGGCATATAAGGTTTTTATAGAAGGCCTTGTCGTAGAAACTTAAAAACAGGCTCATTCGATTGGAAATTCAAAGGGATAGCGCCCTTTTTAATAGTCAAAAGTGATTGGAGGGCAACTAGCCCCCCCCCCCTACGCCCATCATTTCCCCAAACACATCCAATTAAAATTTTGAGACAACCATTTTGTACAGCGTAGTTGATTTCCAGGTAGAAAATATGTTTTTGAGGACACTCCCTCACAGCCCTCAGGGCAAGGGTTTTAAGTTATGCCCTGGGGGCATGTAAGGTTTTTATAGAAGGCGTTGTCGTAGAAACTTCAAAAAAGACTCATTCGATTGGAAATTCAAAAGGCTAGTGCCCTTTTTAATAGTCGAAAGTGACTGGGGGGCAACTAATCCCCCTCTCACGCCCACCTTTTCCCCAAACACATCCAATCAAAATTTTGAGACAGCCATTTTATTAAACCTAGTTTTAAGTTCTAGAGGTTAGGTCTTTGAGGATGGCAACTCCCCCCCAGCCCTCAGGGCAAGGGTTGTAAGTTAGCCCTGGGGGCATATAAGGTTTTGTATAGACAGCATTGTCGTAGAAACTTCAGAAATGGCTCATTCGATTGGAAATTTAAATGGCTAGTTCCCTTTTTAATAGTCGAAAGTGATTCTAAGGCAACTGACACCCCTTCCACGCCCACCATTTCCCCCCAACACAAACAATCAAAATTTTGATATAGCCATTTTGTTCAACGTAGTTGAAATTTCTGGAAATTATATATTTGAGCAGGACATTCCCCCCACAGTCATCAGGGGCAAGGGTTATAAGTTATGCCCTGGGGGCATATATGGTTCTATTGGAAGGAATGCTCGTTTAAACTTCAGAGAAGACTCATTTGATTGGAAATTGAAAGTTCTAGTTCACTTTTTAAGCGTCAAAAGATATTGGAGTTTAACCAGCTTCCCCCCCCCAAATGCATCCAAATAAAATTTTAAGATAGCTATTTTGTTAAAAATAGTTCAAAGATCATATAACAAAAATTCCGGTGTCAACATAACCCACCAGGGCCCAGGTGCAGGCGTTGTAAGTTATGTCCTGGGGCCATATATGGGTCTTATGGAAGGGATGCTCGTATTAACTTCAAAGAGGGATCGTTTGATTGGAAATAAATTGAAAGTTCTAGTTCACTTTTAAAGAGTCAAAAGAGATTGGAGAGCACCTAGCCCCCCCCCCCTCCGCGCCCTTTTTTCCTCAAACCCATCCAATAAGAACTTTGAGATAACTTTTTTTTAAAATAGTTCAAAAGCCATATAACGAAAACTCAGGGTCAACGCAGCCCTCCAGGCCCGAGGGCAGATGTTGTAAGTTATGCCCAGTGGGAATATGTGGTTTTTATTGAAGGGATGCTCGTAAAAAATTCAGAAATGGCAATTTTGAATGTAAATTGAAAGTTATAGTTAAGTTTTTAGAGTCAAAAGAGATTGAAGGGCAACTAGCCCCCCCCCCCCACGCCCCTTTTTCCCCAAATGTACCTAATAAAAATTTCGAGATAGCCATTAAGTTATAATTTCTCAAACGTCAGATAACAAAAATACAGGTGTCGTCACAACTCCCCAGGGCCCGGGGTCAAAAGAGATCCGAGGGAAGCTAGCCCTCCCCCTCCTCCCCCCTAGCCTTCTTTTTCAAAATCCATCTGATAAAAATTTTGAGCTAGATATCTTGTTAAAAAATATAGTTCAAAGGTCGGATAACAAAAACTCCGGTGTCAATACAACCCCCCAGGGCACAGGGAAGGCGTTCTAAGTTAAGCCCTAAGGACATGTATGGTTTTTATGAAAGGGATGCTCGTATAAACTTCATAGAGGGCTCATTTGATTGGAAATTGAAAGTTCTAGTTCACTTTTTAAGAGTCAAGAGAGTTGAAATAGCCCCCCATGCTCTTTTCCCCCAAACCCGTCCGCTACAAATTTTGAGATAGCCAGTATTTTGGAAATTCTTCAAAAACTAGATAACAAAAACGCCCCCCAGAGCCCGGGGGATAGGCGTTGTAAGTGTTGTCCTGGGGGCGTATATGGTTCTTATGAATGGGATGCTCGTATAAACTTAAGAGGGGGCTCATTTGATTGGAAATTGAAAGTTCTAGTTCAATTTTTAAGAGTCAAAAGATATCCGAGGGCAACTACCCCCCCCCCCTCCTCCACGCCCTAAATACATCAGATAAAAATTTTGAGATTGACATTTTGTTAATAATAGTTTAAGTTCTGATAACAAAAAGCTCCGGTGTAGGGGCCCACCCCCGGCCCCCTAGGGCCCGGGGTGGGCCTTGTAAGTTATGCCCTGGGGGCATATATGGTTGTTATGGAAGGGATATTCGTATAAAATTCCTAGTGGGCTCATTTGGTTGGAAATTGATAGTGGTAATTCACTTTTTAAGAGTCAAAAGTGATTGGAGTGCAGCTAGCCTCCCCCACCACTCTATTTATTTTTTTTCCCAGGGGCACTTCATATAGAAGGGGTCGTCGTATAAACTTCAAAGGGGGCTCATTCGATCGGAAATCAAGAGTTGTAGTGCCTTTTTTAAGAGTCAAAAGTGATCAGAGGGCAACTCCCCCCCAAGCCCTTTTCCCCCAAATACATCTGATAAAAAATTTGAGGTAGCCATTTTGTTAAAAATAGTTCAAAGATCATGTAACAAAAATTGCTTTACGTATGGTCATTTCGTTAAAAATAGTTCAAAGATCAGATAAGGAAAACTCCTGTGTCGAACCCCCCCCCCCCCCAGGCCGGAGCAGGCGTTGTAAGTATTGCTCTGGAGACATATATGGTTCTTATGGAAGGTATGCTCGTATAAACTTCAGAGAGGGTTCATTTGAATGGAAATTAAAAGTTGTAGTTCGTTTTCTCAGAGTGAAAAAAGATTAGAGGGCAACTAGCACCCCCACCCTCCACGCCTTTGGGGGCATCGGATGGATAAACCCATCCGATAAAAACTTCAGGTGACTATTCTGTTAAAAATAGTTCAACCATTAGATATTAAAACTTCAGGGTCGACACAACCCCCCAGGGCCCAGGGATAGGAGTTGTAAGTTATACTCTGGGGATGTATATGGTTCTTATAGAAGTGATACTCGTATAAACTTCAGAGAGGGCTCATTTGATTGAAAATAGAAAGTTCTAGTTCACATTCAAAGAGTCAAAAGAGACCGAAGCTTAATCTAGTCCCTCCACACCCTTTTTCCCCAAACCCATCCGATAAAAACTTTGAGATAGCAATTTTGTTAAAAATAGTTCAAACATCAGATAATAAAAACTCCGAGGTTGACACAAACCCATTTTTTCACTTTGATATTGTTACTTTGATATCAGTTTTGTTACTTTGATGAATATTTGATTTTTTTTTTTTTAAGTTTGATTTTGAAATAAGAATTTTTTAAAAACTTGAAGTTTTTTGCAATCAAAAACGAACAAAAATTAACTATAAAAAACTTTCCGAAAAATAAGTTTTCAAAGAAAAGTAAAGGTCATTTCAAACTCAAGCTCAGCAGATACAAACACCCTTTTAAAATTCAAACTCAAAACGACCACAAATCACTATTAAAGAATAAATGAAACCCAAAACGAACAGAAATTAAAAAAACAATCATAGCAAAAACATACAACAAGTAATAATATAAATGAGAAAATAGATCTTAAAGCGAGTAATGCTTAGATTGAATATGAATATCAAGCTTAAAACGAAAAAAAATATTTTCCTATTGGAGTATAAATGAAACTTAAAACGAACAGAAATTAACTAAACAACCAATGCAAACAAACATATAATAGATATTAATGTAAATTAATAAATAAATCTTAAAACGAGTGAAACTTAAATTGAATATGCAAATCAAGCTTGAAACGAACAAAATCACCACAAACAAGAGTTTAGGTATGACCTTCTTCTCTCACTGTAAAAGTCTAAAACCTTTTGCGTCATTAGCGCTTTCCTGAAAACTATATGCGTCTTGAACAGTCTTGGAAAGTATAAACAACATCAAATTGAATATTTGATGTATAATAATACTAATTGTCGAAAGATCCATCAGTTCAAGAATTTATTTCACTGTAATTGTATTTTTATTTTCAATGCTGTAAGAACTGGAAAAGAAAATATTTGTAATAAAATCCGTTTTTCCGTTTTCTGTTCGTTTTAAGCTTGATATTCATATTTAATCTAAGCATTACTCGCTATAAGATCTATTTTTTCATTTATTTTATTACTTGTTGTATGTTTTTGCTATGATTGTTTATTTAATTTCGGTTCGTTTTGGGTTTCATTTATTCTATTATAATAATTTCTGGTCGTTTTTGAGTTTGAATTTTAAAAGGTATTTGTATCTGCTGAGGTTAAGTTTAAAATCGCCTTTACTTTTCTTTGAAAAACTTATTTTTTGGATTATTTTTTTTTTTTTAGATTAATTTATAAGAAGCAATAAGACCTATGCTTATCAAAATTTGTGAAGAGTGGGACACATTTTTTTCCATGGAATTATAAAAAAAAAAACATTTTCAAAATTTTCGCTGGTATCCCAGTAATTATACTAGCTCAACTAGAATAAAAAGAAAAACAGTTTCTATATTTTTGGGGAAAAAACTGGGGTTTGGATCAAAAAGGGAAAAAAAATTAAAAAGAAAAAGCAAATATTTCGATTAGATCACCGATAACCAATTTTCAGTGATCAGAGTATAAGCCAAGGATACCAATTCGAGAACAGGGAGGAAGCAAAATTGCGTTCCATTCTCCGCATAAAGATTCAAAAAGGCATTTCTCAAAATTTCAAGGGTATTTTTCGCTACAAAAAAAAAACCATCAAACTATAATTCTAGCGAGTTCGAGCGATTTCTGGTCAATAATCTAGTGATTTATGTGCTCATTTAGGGATTTCTTTCAAGAATCTGGTGATTTTTTTCTCACCAGGTGGCAACCTTGGACTTTAGCCATCGGGGAAAAATTATTTCACCATACTAGTATCAAGTGATATAAGTTTCACTCGTTTTAAGATTTATTTATTAATTTACATTAATATCTATTATATGCTTGTTTGCATTGATTGTTTATTTAATTTCTGTTCGTTTTAAGTTTCATTTATACTTCAATAGAAAATATTTTTTTTTTTCGTTTTTAAGCTTGATATTTATATTCAATCTAAGCATTACTCGCTCTAAGATCTATTTTTTCATTTATATTATTACTTGTTGTATGTTTTTGCTATGATTGTTTATTTAATTTCTGTTCGTTTTGGGTTTCATTTATTCTATAATAGTAATTTCTGGTCGTTTTCAGTTTGAAATTTTAAAAGGTATTTGTATCTGCTGAGCTTAAGTTTAAAATGGCCTTTACTTTTCTTTGAAAAACTTATTTTTTGTAATGTTTTTTTTTTAATTAAGTTATAAGAAGCAATAAGACCTATTCTTATCGAAATTTGTGAAGAGTGGGACACATTTTTTCCATGGAATTATAAAAAAGGCCATTTTCAAAATTGTCACTGGTATCCCAGTAATTATACTAGCTCAACTAGAGCAAAAAGAAAAAAAAAAGTTTCTATATTTTTTGGGAAAACACTGGGGTTTGGATAAACAAGGGAAAAAAATCGAAAAGAATTAGCAAATACTTCGATTAGATCACCGATAACAAATTTCCAGTGATCGGAGTATAAGCCAAGGGTACCAATTCGGGAACAGGGAGGAAGCAAAATTGCGTTCCATTTTCCGCATATAGATTCAAAAAGGCATTTCTCAAAATTTCAAGGGTATTTTTCGTTTAAGAAAAAAAAGCATCAAACTATAATTCTAGTGAGTTCGAGTGATTTCTGGTCAATAATCTAGTGATTTATGTGCTGATTTAGGGAATTTTTTTCAAGAATCTGGTGATTTTTTTTCTCACCGGTGGCAACCCTGGACTTTGGCCATCAGGGAAAAATTATTTCACCACACTAGTATCAAGTGATATTAATCAGATCCAGGCTGCCCCACCCCCCTTGAAATTATCTATATCATACAAATCTAACACCGAAGGGGCACCCACTTATAGAAATCACGTAGACTAGGTTGCACGCGCCAACCACAATGACAGTTTGCCAAGCAGGGCCGTATCCATGATTTTTGTTGGGGAGTGGGGGCGGGTTTGTTACTTTTTACGGTGCTTGTATGAAATACCCCCTGCCTAATATTCTTCTAATATGTTCTTCTGACGCTCAATCCTAATGAAATATACCTAAGTATGATAGAAATATAATACTTCAGAAACAAATTTGGGCTATATATTTGCACATTAAGGGATGGGGGTGAAGTATAGTGAGCCTGCATACCTAATGTATTTAGGTACAATTATTCTGCATATTATAAAGAGGACTATTTAATGCATTGCTTGAGCCGGTGCCAGGGGCTCTCTACGATAAGGGGAAGGATATTTGGAAAAAATGAGTTGATAATTCCAGGTGTCTTAAATAGTAGGTTACGTCGCCTCAGTTTATTTTGTAGAATAGCAAGGTATATGCAAATTTTGTTAAATAAAACGAGCAAATCTTAGCTGATTTTTAATTTTTGTATCGGGTTTAAGAAAATAAAATAAAGAACTTCAAAATGAGGGGGTCTAATTCTAAGTAAATTCTTAAGTGGATGGAAATACGGGCCAAGATGACGTCACTTCAAATATAATTCTTATTTACTGTTCTTTTACAAACAAGCGGTAGTGATAAATATATTTGCAATGAATATTGAAAGATAAATTGCATTGCATTTCTCTTTTGTTACCAAAGTGTTGAGTTCAAATTAAATTTTTAAAAACGCAACTTTTTCAGCCAATAGTAAGAAAAAGTGGGGGAGCTGTCTTAGCTAAAAAATTCTTGTTAAAATTCAATGGCTTATGTGTGTTTGAGCAGTATTTCTTAAAGTTTTTTGACAAAAAGTCAAATTTTACCGTAAAGAGAGAGGGCCGACGAAGGGGTAGCACCTCTTTCCCACATATATAGATTCATGTTTGTTACTTTTAAGTTGTATTACTGTTCCTTGCTTTCAGTCGAAAAAAAAAACTTGTTTTGAAGTGTATGTTTTATTTAAGAGTTTGTTGGCGATAGCTAATGCAAGTTCATTATATTTTGTGCTTTTCTATGATGACCGCCGATGTAAGTTTATTATATTTGTGCTCTTTTTGTGTTCATAGCCGTATTTTTGGCTTTAATAAATTAAACTATTTATCTATCTATCTATGTAGTAAGAATTGTTTTCTAACTTCACACTGTCCAGGTACTTTACCCCCTCCCTATTGTGCAAATATATAGCCCAAATTATATATTTTCCATTTATTATGTTACTTCTCTTTGTCTTATCTCACGCTAAGCTGAAAGAAACTAACCAAAACGGTTTCTGCACTGAACAACTTGAGTGGTAGAGGGTATTTCAGACAAGTACCTTTTTACGAGTCGGACAAAAATTTCAAAAGGTGGTTCCAACCCTGGAGCCCCCCACCCTGGATATGACCTTGGTAGTGGTGGATCCAGGGGGAGGGGTTGAGGGGCGCTCCCCCCCTAATGTATTCTAAAGTAGTGTAATTTACTTAATTAACGCAAGTTTGCGTTAATTAAACTTGCTCCTAATGCAAGTTTATAAGATCAACCTATTTTGCCCCCCCCCCTAAAAAAAATCCTAGATTCTCCCCTGGACCTTGGTGCCATGCGTGTGTGGAACATGTGTAGTTCTGATTTGTACACCAGAGGACATAAAGTGGTTGTTCCCTCGTCTAACTCAAAGGTGTGTTCCTACCACCTTTAACTTACGCAATTTCTTTTCTTTCACTTTGCTAGCATCTAAATTTAGAAGCTTTTTTGTTGCTCTGAATTCCTGACATGAATGAACAAAATCAATTCATTGTTACTGGAAGGTGATTGTGCTCACGACAACTGTGAACTAAAAACTGCTTTTGAGTGCATTAATACTGTGTCGGGGACTTCCCTTTCGCTTGTGACGTCACTTACACGTGCCGAACTTACTGACCTTCACAATACTAACAACAGTGGGAAACTAGAAAACCAGTTATGTCTCTTCTCAGTCGAAGGAAAGGAACCGGAGAGATGAGACTCTTTCATTTTTATTGATTTCTCATAAGAAATATTCCGCAAAAAAAACAAAATAAATGAAAATAAAGGATATCTCATTGCTTTTATAACTGGTGAGTCCCCAGAGTTATTGTATATTGACGAAGACGCTATTGGTCCGAGAAAAATAGATAAATTTACCTTGTAAGACAAAAATAAGATAGCAAAGAAAGAATATAGCTTCCGATTGTTCAATTCAGGGCCAATTCCAAATATAATAATCACTGGCGCTACAGTTGTATCCCCCCCTAGTTCCTGGGCTATACAGAGAATTTTCCTCGGTTACTTCTTTTTTTGTTGACCACTTCTAAAGGAAACAATAAAATAAGATTAGGGTAGAAACCTAGTTTAGGGGCTAGTTGCTTTTTGATGTCTTGAAAAGTAATTGAGTTAGATGAATGAAACTTTCAGGAATGAATCAAGGGCCAGAAATACAGGTATTGGCCTACAATTGGGGCTAATAAGAAGTAATCATATTAAGACAACCATTCTTATTTTTTATAATATGCAGGAAATGCTTTCTTTTATAGGCCTTCACGCCTTTATATAATTCAATTTTCATTGATTTTTGGTGTAATTATTCAGAATCTTAAAATTTTTGCGTCAATTTTTCACACTTCGTCTGCCATTTTTTTTTAAAAATGGCGTCGGAAATTTTATGTGGAAGTTGATTAAAAACAAGAATTGTATAAAAACGGAACTTCAAAACCAATTTTAACCAAATTAACTAAGTCAGATTTCAATGGGCTTTCACAATAACATTAAACAAGGTTAGACTAAAAAAGAATCGTAAGAATTAGGCTGTTTTATCACCTTTTTTAAAGAAAACATTGTCTAAATTGGGGCCCAAGAAGACATTGTCAAGCTCCTGCTTACCTTCTCTACCTGTAAAGCTTTAAAGCACTGCTTCTCTAAGACTGGTAAGGTTGAACAGGGGGCTCTTAGAATTCGACCCCCAATTCAAAGCCGTTGAAAAAAAAAAAAAAAAAAAAAAAAAAAAAAAAAAAAAAAAAAAAAAAAAAAAAAAAAGATTGTTGATTCTTG
This sequence comes from Artemia sinica, assembly GCA_027921565.1. NCBI lineage: Eukaryota > Metazoa > Arthropoda > Branchiopoda > Anostraca > Artemiidae > Artemia > Artemia sinica. Next base: position 3,233,228 of record JAPEVW010000028.1, on the reverse strand, counting down.
TTTCTGATTGTTTAGAATCTTCAAATTTTTGTGTCCATTTTTGGCACTTCGTCTGCCATTTTTTTAAAATGACGTAGTAAGTTTTACGCGGGGTCAACTAAAATCTATGCACTAGGCTAGTTTAACGTAAAAATCTATACAGCCTTCATAATCACCGTCTAAAATCAACAAAATCATCTCAAGCCATCAATTCAAAGATTAAAATGTTGAACAGAATAGGAGATTCAAGAAAGCGTGAATGGCTTTCTAGGAAAAGCTTATATTTTTTTTTACTTAATTAATTGGGTACAATTCTACTTTAGCTACTTTTGGCTATCTTGTAAAGGAGTTAGGTTAGGAAAATGAAATTTTCAGGGATGGGTCTACAGGCTAAAGTTTATGCTGGGAGGGTATTTTAAAGCACCTACCTCCACTCCTTCTCCCTCTAGGGGGGTCCTGAAATTTGCCTACATGACAGGTCTATAGCTGTTGAAATTTTGACAAAACAATGTTTTTCTTAATTTTCAGTTATCAGTTTCTTTTTCTCTGGCTTTAGTTCTGAAAATGCAATTCCTGTTATTTGAGTAGAATTTTAAGTCATATTAATGTTTTTTTTTTCAAAATTTAGAAAATGCATTGGTATATCTTTAAAACCTTATAAATTGGGATTGACCAAAGTTGTGAAGCTGAAAATAATTTTTTTTTTTTTTTATTTCATTTAAGCAGAAGATTTATTTTGCAAGGTTTCACTTTTATAACACACAGATTTTTAAAGGTCATCAAAGGTCAGGACCTTCTAGAGGGAGAAGGGATGGAGTTAGATACTTCAAAATACCTTCCCAGACATACTTTAGCCTGTAGACTTCGTTAGTTAGACTTTGTTAGCGTGTAGACTTATCCCTAAAAGTTGCATTTTCCTAATCTAACCCCTTTACAAGATAGCCAAAAGTAGAATTTTACCAATTAATTGTTTATCCAAAGTCCTGTTATTGAACCGACTTTCTCATAACATGATATAGAAATTTTATACCGAGCTCAAGCTAAGTTGGAACGAGCTGTTTCGGACAAAATTTGGTCCGTTTGATTACAGAGCACAACATAAATCTCTAGGTTGTGTGAAAGGTTTTGCGGCGTAGAGCGGAGGCACCAAGAGGCAACATCGACAATAAGTGCATCTTTACTTGGACTCATTGGCACCATAGTGGCCAGATGGGGCGCATTTGGCGCCATTTTGGCGCTTTTTTGAGGTAGCTGCGCATTGAATTTTTTGAATCGGCACATCTTATGAGTGGGGAAATCGTTCATTAGCGCATTTTTATTAGAAATATGGAGCTTTCGGCGCATTTTCACTTTTAGGTGGCGCAATTTCAGCCCAAGAAGCTGGCAACAATGATTGGCACAATGTGAGCTATTGCGAAGGAAATACATAGCGGTATTTGTGTATTATACGCCACTCATTCAAATGCTTCATTTAATTAGAACCTGTTTCTTTGACGCTCAATCCTAATGAAATATCCAAAATATGATGAAAACATAATACTTTAGCAACAAATTTGGACTATATATTTGTACATTAGGGGGTTGGGGGTAAAGTATAGCCGGTCTGCATGCAAAATGTATTAGATACATTTATTCTGCATATCAAGGAGGCACACTTGTGCCTCTATAAAGAGGTGACCCACCACAATGTTAAGCGATTTCCGGTCCTAGCGGTCGCAAAGAGACAGCGGTAATCGCATTTTGTAGCCCAAGCTCAAACTAAGAAACGTGCAAAATTTCACCCCCCTCCGACTTTATCTTCATGGGTAAAAGTGGGCCGGAAGTTTCGACCCTCCGACGACAGCCCCCCTTTAACGTTGTCCGATTGGGTTGAAATTTAGAGGTTAAGCTTTCCTAGGGCCCGGAAGCTTATCCTCGAAATTTCAGCTCAATCCGATCACTCCTTCCCTGTTTTCCAAAAACCAAATATAGCCACTTAAAGTTCAATTTTTTTTTGTTAGCCACGCCTACAGGCCACAGTTGGCAACTGATCCGGGTGAATGAGGACTCATTCGAAGCAGAATTCGACCTGTTAGGGCCTTTTGATATTTTCAGACCGAAAAAATTATCCCCCGAATTTAAATTTACGAAAAACCTCGTTTTCCTATAAGAGCCCATGTTAATTTTTCCCACCACAGCCCCCCTTTAACGTTGTCTGATCGGGCTGAAATTTAGAGGATAAGCTTTCCTGGGCCTGGGAGCTTATCCTCGAAATTTCAGCTCAATCTGATCACTCCTTCCCTGTTTTCCAAAAACCAAATATCAAGTTTTGTGGGGATTTGCTTGCGTCAAAAATAGATTCCACCTACTAAAAATTACAATTGTGTCTCTTTAGTACAGCGGTCGATACTCCTGACTGTCAGGCGGAAGACCCGGGTTCGATTCCCGTCAGAGGAAGTTTTTTATATACTGAATTTAAAGTTTAAAAAAGAAACTCAGTTTCTTTTTTTAAATTATTTGAAAAAAATTACGTTTTCTAAAGAGTTAAAGAGGCTGAGTTACAAGGTCGACCCTTAAAACACCCTGTCGAGAAAGAAAAGAATTATACACAATCATCTAACAGTTAGTCAAGCAACAATAAGTAATAAACTGTACAAAAACGTGCAGAAATTATTTGAAAAAAACTACGTTTTCTAAAGAGTTAAAGAGGCTGAGTCACAAGTTCGAACCTTAAAACGTACAGGGATTAGAAGGTACAGTTGGGGGGCTGCCGCCCCCCAAACCCCCCGCTTTCGCAGCCTTTAAATAAAAAAAAAAATTTAAACTGAAAGTAAGGAGCGACATTAAAACTTAAAACGAACAGAAATTATTCCGTATATGAAAGGGGCTGTGCCCTCCTCAACGCCTCGCTCTTTACGCTAAAGTTTGACTTTCTCACAACTCTTTTTTTTAAACAATAAAAACTTTAGCGTAAAGAGCGGGGCGTTGAGGAGGGCACAGCCCCTTTCATATACGGAATAATTTCTGTTCGTTTTAAGTTTTAATGTCGCTCCTTACTTTCAGTTTAAAATTTTTTTCTTATTTAAAGGCTGCGAAAGCGGGGGGTTTGGGGGGCGGCAGCCCCCCCCAACTGTACCTTCTAATCCCTGTACGTTTTAAGGTTCGAACTTGTGACTCAGCCTCTTTAACTCTTTAGAAACGTAGTTTTTTTTCAAATAATTATGAAGTAAGAATTGTTTTCTAACTTCAAACTGTCCAAATACTTTACCCACCCCCACCCCTAATGTGCAAATATATAGCACACATCCCATTTCCCATCTATTCTGTCACTTGTCTTTGTTCTGTCTCACGCTAAGCTGAAAGATACTAACCAAGAAACTGGTTTGTTCTCAAGTTTTACAAAGCATAAACTTGAGTGAGTGGCGTATAATACACAAGTGCCCATATAGGAATTCTAAATACAATTTTGAAAAAATCCTATAATACTTACTTATATCTTATTTAAAAGCGCTTTACTTTAATTTACTACCAACCGCCCCTCCCCCTCCTTGCAAATATATAGCCGAAACTATATATTTCCCTGCGGTTTTTTTTTCTTTCTTGATTTCATCGACGTTGACTCAATTTACAGGTAGGCTATTAAGTTGAAATAAAAGTGAATAAGAAAAAGAAGCAGGAAGGGTGTGTAAAAGCACAGGATGGCTGCCCCCAACCCCCCATCGCTTTCTGGCTGGAGGGCCTTGAAACGGAGATCAGCACCGCGGGTTTGGTGGACTTTAAGGGTCTAGTGCCGTATTCTTTTTTTTTTAAAGTGATGCATGGCAAAATCTATGAGAATTATATAATTTGGGCTATATATCGCATATTAAGGGGAGGTAGTGGTAAAATAAAATAAAGCGCTTCTAGGAATGATATAAATAAGTATTTTAGGATTTTTTTTTTTACCAGAATTTTATGCCCCAATTTTGCAAAAAAAACTTAAAAAAAACTTTAAAACGCATCAATTTTTTTTTTTATATTCATTTTGCCTTTTTTTTTACGAGTCGGACAAACATTTCAGGGGGGTCAAACCCTCCCCCTGGATACGACCTTGGTTCCTGCCAGTTTAGATCACCTGGGATAGGCTTTAAAATAAGACCGGCAACAATTGATGGTATATCTAACCTGAAAATGTAGACTACATAATGTGCTTTGATTTTCTGAGTTGGATCTAAGACAACACTTATTTAAAAATGATAAATAAGAAACGCAGAAAAAATAATTGAAGAAAAACAGGATTTAAGACCACAGTGGTTATACATAATGAACGAAAACAATTGAAGACAAATTGAATCAAATACCGCATTTGCCGTATGTGATGAAGAAAAAGGAAAAAGAAAATAAATTGAAGAAAAATAGGATATAAGACCGTGTTGGCTTTACATAATGATTGAAAACGAAAAGAATGAACAGTAAATAGGATCTAAAATCCTACTGGCTATACTTATTAATGTAATGGTTGTAAGGGTGGGCAGGGGCTAAGGTGGGGTTGGGAGGGCAGAGAAAGGCTTGCTTGTTTTTGGTTTATTTATAAAAGTTTTATTTAAATAGTTGAGGTTTAAGTAAATAGTTGAGTTAATAGGTAAGTAGTTACGTGGACTTTTGCGCGATCGCAAACAAAGGTGCTGGCAGAAAATTTTCCAGGGGGGGGGGCAAATGCTAAAATATAACTGGTGATGGGGTGACAGGGAATATATTTCGGTAAATTTTTTTAGTATGAATAAGTTCATTTTTAAATACTTCTAGGAAAAACTCTCGAATAAAAAGAGTAATTAAATTGCATGCAAAATTAAAAAAAATACTGTAAATTTTTAACGACAAGGATTCCTGGCAAAGGGATTAATATATTTAATCAATAATATATTTGATTATTATGCATTTTATCTTAAAGAAAATCAAACTCAAAACAAAATTACAGAAAGATTTATTGCTTCCGTGGATTATAACAGATGATAAAAAAGCTGGAAGTAAAAAGTGACAATATTCACCAAAACTAAAAATGGAATCTCATGACAATTGCTACACCGGCTGTATTGGCTTTTTTATGCTGATTCCAAATATATAAAATTATTTCAGTTTATTGTTCCCCGCCCAAAACCAAAAATCTGAGAAAATTTATCTGATTTTTGAAAAAGGGGAAACACTCCCAAAAAAGCAAGCAATATCATTGAAAATCCTTTATTAGATACATCATATCAGAAAACCCTACAATAGAGGTTTCAAGTTCCAATCTTCAAACGTGGAATTTCACTTTTTTTCGAAGAAACATCGTCGATGTATGTTTATTTGTTCTGTTTTTTTTCCCAGGGATGTTTGTATCCAACCGAAGGTCCAAGATAATTGGGAGGGAGCTCATTGAAACGTAAATTTAAAGCTCTATACAGATCGGGCCAGGGGAAAGACTTGTTTGTCTTTCTATTTTACGGCTCCAAACTACGACTTTGCCCAAAGAGGACGAATTTGCAATAAATTAAAAATTCTGAGAAGCTAATTGATTTAAAGTATCAATGACTATATTTTAAGCTTCCCAGTTGCAAAAGAAGTAATGCCACACGGTGGCAGTACTGGATTCAACCAAGTTGATTCGCTGTATTTGTAATGAAATTAGGCTACGTTTGGTGATCTGTAATTGCGTATCAGCTGAATAAGGGGGGAGCCATTGTTTAGGTTGGGCTATGGTAAATTCGTAAAAAAGTACATTTTAATGGACAAACTGCTTACTCTTCGCGAGGCTTCAGATAAATGTTGAAAGAGGTAGGGGGGGGGGGGGGGGGTAGGAATTAAATAAATTGTTTCTCTATACAGCTAAAATGTTAAATTCCTTATCATTCCATAGGTAGCAGCACAGAGATGGAAAAGGCAAGGCATGTCATCATCAGCCTCGCCAGGAAATTTCTTTGGGATGGGAAATACTGCTAGGAACTTAATTTTCAGTAATTTTAAATGGTAATATTTTTCTTTTTCTATTTATATGAAATACTTCAATGTATTTAAACAATTTATGTAATATATTTATCGATAAGAAAATACTATTGTAGAGGCTGTGATGGCTTCAGTTATGTAGAAGATCAAAAGTCTCACAGAATTTCCATCCATGCAAACAATAATGCTGCTTTTCATCAAACCGAAATTCTTTAGTAGAAATATTAATAAGGACTTTTTATCAAAATTACGTTTCATCACCAATTTTTTTTAAGTATATTCAAATTTTATCCAAATTGAAATTGAAATTTAAACATAGGCCAGTACTAATCACCTGAAATTATTGATTTACAGATTTTAAAAGCAATTCACCAGGGATTTAAGGGACCCGTACCTCAAACTATATCAAACAGTTCTTGGTAACGAACTGTAAGTAAGAAGTGACCCGGCTCAATATTAACAGAAACTCTAAAAAACGGAATTTTGATACCAAAGAGACATCAAAAGAATCAGATTTTATGCTGATTTCAAATATATGTTTCATCAAGTTTAATTATCAAAAGTTACTCGATGGAGAAAGTTTACCTTGTTTTCGAAAAAGGGGGAAACAGCCCCTAAAGTTATAGAACCTTAATGAAAATCACGCCATCAAATTCAGCGTACAGAGATACTTCTGTAGAGGTTTCAAGCTCCTATCTGCAAAAATGTGGAATTTTGTATTTTTCGCCAGAAGAAAGATCACGGATGCGTGTTTATTTGTTTTTTTTTTTTGTCTCTTATCCACAGGGGTGATCGTATCGACCCAGTGGTCATAGAATATCGCGGGAGGGCTCATTCGAACGGGAAATAAAAGTTCTAGTGCCCTTTTTAAGTGAACGAAAAAATGGAGGGGCAACTTGGCCCCCTCCCTCATTTACTCCTAATGTCACCCCATCAAAATTTTGAGATATCCATTTTGCTCAGCATGGTCGAAAAAATATAATAACTATGTCTTTGAGGATGACTTAATCCCCAATAGTCCCCGGGGGAAGGGCTGCCAATGTTTACATATAGTTTTTGGTTATTGGGAAGTATACAGTCGTTTTCAGGGGGATTTTTTTCTGGTAGTGGGGGGGGGGGGTCGGGGTTTATGTAGTAGGATCTTTTCATTGGGGAAGTTTTCATGGGGGGAAGGACATTGCTATGAAGGGGGTGCCGAATTTCCAAGCATTATTTAAAAAAAACGATCAGAAATTAAATATAAAAAAAAACAAGTTTTCAACTGAAAAATTTTTCAACTGAAAACTTTTCCACATCAAAAACTTAAAACGAATAGAAACTATTACGTATAAGATTGGGCTCACCCCCTAGTCAATACCTCGCTGTTCATGCTAAAGTTTTCTTATTACTTTCATAATAGCTGTTTATTCTGATTAACGGCCTTTGTGATCAAGGGGTCATTCTTAAAGAATTGGAAAAAATTCGAACTTTAGCGTAAACAGCGAGGTATTGACTAGGGGGCCAACTCCCTAATATATGTAATAAAAATATACGAATATAGAAGTTCGTTACGTAAGTTAATTCGTAAGTTACGTTCGTAAATAAAATTAAACAACTTTAGAGGAAGTCATTTAGCCAAAAAAAGTAAAATTAATATTCAAATTTTTTTTTAATTATTCATGTAGGGTGAGCCAAAATCAAAACCTGCATTAATTCAAAAGCGTTCAGAAATTAATAAAAAAGCAGTTTTTTTTAACTGTAAGTAAGGAGCGACATAAAAGTTAAAACGAACAGAAATTATTCCGAATATGAAAGGGGCTGTCCCCTCCTCAACGCCTCGCTCTTTACGCTAAAATTTGACTCTGTCTCACAACTTTATTTTTAAAACAATAAAAGACTTTAGCATAAAGAGCAAGGCGTTGAGGAGGGGACAGTCCTTTTCATATACGGAGTAATTTCTGTTCGTTTTAAGTTTTAATGTCGCTCCTTACTTTTAGTTAAACAAATAGTTTTTTTTATTTAATCTTGGTTAGGCCTGGGCATGATTTGGAAAACATTCATAAATTAAATAAAAAGACCTTTTCAACTGAAAGCAAGGAACAGATTTGAAACCTTTTTGAACAGATTATTCTTTATATGAAGAGGGCTGTCTTCTCCTTAGCTCCTTACTCTTTACGGTGAAGTTTGGCTTTTTTCCAAATTTTTTAAGAAAATTTGCAATTGAAAGGATAATATTTTTCAAAGAACTAAAAACTTTCAAGGAGGCACACTTGTGCCTCTTTAAAGAGGATACCCACTACAATGTTAAGCGATTTCCGGTCCTAGCGGTCGCAGAGAGACAGCGGTGATCGCATTTTGTAGCCCAAGCTCCAACTAAGAAACGTGCAAAATGTCACCCCCCTCCGACTTTATCTTCATGGGTAAAAGTGGGCCGGAAGTTTCGACCCTCCGACCACAGCCCCCCTTTAACGTTGTCCGATTGGGTTGAAATTTAGAGGTTAAGCTTTCCTAGGGCCCGTGAGCTTATCCTCAAAATTTCAGCTCATCCGATCACTCCTTCTCTGTTTTCCAAAAAAATAAAAATATAGCCACTTAAAGTTCATTTCTTTTTTTTTTTATCAGCCACGCCTACAGGCCACAGTTGGCAACGGATCCGGGTGAATGAGGACTCATTCGAAGCGGAATTTGACCTGTTAGGACCTTTTGATATTTTCAGACCGAAAAAATTATCCCCCGAATTTACATTTACGAAAAACCTCGTTTTCCTATAAGAGCCCATGTTAATTTTTCGCACCACAGCCCCCCCTTTAACGTTGTCCGATCGGGCTGAAATTTAGAGGATAAGCTTTCCTAGGGCCTGGGAGCTTATCCTCAAAATTTCAGCTCAATCCGATCCTTCCTTCCCTATTTTCCAAAAACCAAATATCAAGTTTTGTGGGGATTTTCTTGCGTCAAAAATAGATACTAGAGACTAAAATAATATAACAAGTGTCTCTGTGGTACAATGGTCGCTGTTCCTGACTGTCAGGTGGAAGATCCGGGTTCGGTTCCCTATCAGAGAAAATTTTTTATATACTGAATTTAAAGTTTAAAAAAAGAAACTCAGTTTCTTTTTTAAATCAATCTATTAAATCCTTCGGCTCAACAGGCGTCTCCAGAAGAATATCTCAATCGGCCTTCAGGTTACAGGTAAGTCTCCACTGCTTTGATAACATGCCGTATACCCACATGCTCGAAGAAAAGTTGAAAAAAGAAAATCTTACTGTGCATTTGATTTGAGTATTCAGGAATTAAAAGCCTTAACACAAGAATCTTCAAAAGCGGGGGTTTGGGAGGCGGCAGCCCCCCATCTTTAACTCCTGAAAAGATCAGCTAACAGTTAGTCAAGCAATAATAAGTAATAAACTGTGCAAAACGTGCAGAAATTATTTGAAAAAAAACTACGTTTTCTAAAGAGTTAAAGAGGCTGAGTCACAAGTTCAAACCTTAAAACGTACAGGGATTAGAAGGTGCAGTTGGGGGGCTACCGCCCCCCAAACCCCTGCTTCCGTATATGAAAGGGGCTGTGCCCTCCTCAACGCCTCGCTCTTTACGCTAAAGTTTGACTTTCTGAAAGCTCTTTTTTTTAACAATAAAAACTTTAGCGTAAAGAACGAGGCGTTGAGGAGGGCACAGACCCTTTCATATACGGAAGCGGGGGTTTGGGGGGCTGCATCCCCCCAACTGCACCTTCAAATCTCTGTACGTTTTTAAGGTTCGAACTTGTGACTCAGCCTCTTTAACTCTTAAAAAAACGTAGTTTTTTTTCAAATAATCGTTTAATGAGCCAGGTATTGAGAAGGGGATGGACCCCTTTACATAGAGAGTAATTTATATTTGTTTTAAGTTTTAAACATACTTCTTAATTTTCTTGAAAAACAGTTTTTACTTGTTTAATTACATTTCATAAAACTGTAAAGTTCAATGAATGCAACACTTTTGGAAACGCAGCAAAAACTATCAATATTTCAATGTTTGCTGTTTGGATTTTGATGGATAATCAAACAGTTCCTGGTAACGAACTGTAAGTAAGGAGCGACCCGGCTCAATAGCATCCGAAACTCTAAAATACGGAATTTTATACCAATGGATTTATCAAAAGAATTGGTTGATTATGCTGACTCCAAATATATGAAATATAATAGGGCGCTGATTCACAGATGCGTGTTTTATTTATTTATTTATTTATTTTTTTTTTTTTTTTTTTTCAGGGGTGATCGTACTGACCCAGAGGGCCTAGAACGTCGAGAGAGGGATCATTCTAACGGAAATGATAGTTCTAGTGCCCCTTTTATGTGAAAAAAATTGGAGGGCAACTAGGCCCCCTCCCACGCCACTTTTTTTCCAAAATCGTCTGATCAAAATTTTGAGATAGATTTTTTCTACAGCATAGATAAAAGGCCCAATAACTATGTCGTTAGAGATAAAATGACCCACTACAGCCCATGGGGAAAGGTTTTTAAGTTATAAAATTTACCCATTGTTTTATTTGTTATTGGGGAGTATGCATACATTTTTCGGGTGGGGAGGGGAGGACGAATTTTCTGTTTGGAGGATTTTGCACGGGGAGAATTTTCCATGCGGAGGGAAGTTTCCAGGGGGTGAACTTTTCAGGGAAAATTTTACACTGGGTGAATTTTCCAGAATTCCTATACGAAATTTCTCTACATGTCTTGCTTTCTCTTTACCGATACAATTTTATGCATGGAGATATTCAGGGTAATTGTCCGGGGTAAATTTTGGCCAGGATTGAATACCCCAGACGATATTTCTGTGGGGACGGGGATTTTTCGTGGATGTGGAGCCAGGTATCTGCGCTATTTAAAAAACGATCAGAAATTAAATAAAAAAAAACTTTTTTTCAACTGAAAGTAAAGAGCAACATTAAAAATTAAAACGAAAAGAAATTATGATGTATATGGGGGGGGGGGGTGCCTCTCCTCAACACCTTGCTCTTGACGCTAAAGTTTAGATTGTGTCCCAATTCTTTAAAAACAACTCCTAAAACACAAGGGTCGTTTAATTAGAATAATAAGTAACTTTTTTTTAAAGTGCCGAAAAACTGTAGCGGGAAGAGCGAGGTGTTGAGGAGGGGGGGGGCAAAAACCCTCATATACTTAATAATTTCTGTTCGTTTTAAGTTTTAATGTTCCTCCTTACTTTGAGTTGAAAAAAACTTCTTTTATTTAATGAGCTTAGAGACAAACATTTTTCTAAAGGCAATGGAAAAAGTATGTCAATTAAAATAAAAGTATATAAAAATAAAAAAAGTAAGTACTTATAAAAAAATACACTAAACAATAGCTTACTTACGAAAACTAAGATATAAACTCACAGCATTTAGTTCTGTTGAGCAATACCGAAGTGTTGGACGGATATTTTTTTTAACAATATCGACAGTTTTGAACTCGGTTATCAAACATCAAAATATTTAATGCCTTTAGACTCTTTTTTTTTGTATATATAAAAAGTAACGCATTATCAAAGTAGTTTGTTCAAAGTAAAACATAAAAACTAAGGTTAAGAAAATCAAATAAAAATTTTTAATTCAATATTTTTAACTTAATTTTTAATACCAAAAACCAATATATTTTACACATTTATACTTCATAACTGTAAAAAATTAAATTTTTTTCAAAGTGACAACTAGATAAATACAATCGCTCCTGAAAAAAAAAAGATAATAAAATACAAAAAACGTATCTGTTCAGGGAGAATATACAAATATTCCCAGCATTCCGTTCAGGGGAAAACATTTCTTATTATAGTGGCTTCATATATCAGCTCATGGGTACTCTTGCAATGCATGCAAAAGTTGACGGCATATTTTTCCGAAGTTCCTCTTATTAAGTTGTTTTCTATAATTGTTCGAACTTTCTTGTGCACTAACAAATAGGGCCTATATGTTTAGGATCTCCATAAAAAGCTGATTCTTTGATTGAATCTTATCAATAGTTAGGTTTTTACACTTCCGTTATTGACAAGGATCGTTATTTAATTACCATTCATTACTATTAAGAATTTGATTTTTTGTTTTCTGTTGCTCCAACCAAATCATATAAAAAAAATTGTTCGTGGAAAACTGGAAGGAGGTCACTCAGTCACAAATTATATTTTCCTTATTAAGGGTCAAAATCTATTGGTCGGCAGCCAACAATGGGGCAACGCACATTTTTTCCATTGTATTTTCCTACTCTGCTGTTTTTTCCTTTGGTTTCCTTATAGTTACATTATAATCCTAAATTTCCGGGGGGTGCATGGCGTCTCCTGCCCCCCCCCCCCCCGTCGGCGCCCATGATCGCAAACCTTCATAGGTTCTCTCCAGCGCGAAAGTGTTTGTTTAATTTATTTATTTGTTTGTGAATGTGGATTAATAAACTTATGAACTTAATAAAAAAGTGAAAAAGAAAAAACACCAAAGAAAAAAAGATAGCTTGGTAGACGTCAGCGGCGGGTTTCGGGAGGAACAGAGGGAGTGCTAGCCCCAGGTGCAGAAATTTTAGGGTCACTTAATAAATGAAAATAATTAATAAATTATTAATTAGTTAATAAATAAAAATGAATTAAAATAAAAAATAATTAAATAATAATAATTAAAATAATGAAATTAAAATAATCAATAATTAAATAGCTTAAATAATGAATTGAAAGAATAATTATAAATAAATTATTAATCAATTAATAAGTTAAAAGTAAGTTTATTAATAAATGAAAATTTTGTTAAAACTTGGCTTAAAATTTTTAAAGAAGACAGGGGAGGCGGCTCTAATCAAGATTTTACCCTGGGCACATGAGACGCCATAACCGCTACTGGTAGAAGTCCTTGCCGCAATATATCTGCTTTGTTTCCTATTTCTCACTCAGTGACTGAAAATTACCCTCCTTAACGACTCTTTTTTTCATTTTTTTTGCTCCTCATTTTTTATTCATCACTTCAACCTTGAATGATCAAACTAAGTGACAGCTGTTAGAAAGGTCAATGATGAGTTTTGACATGGAAGGCTAGTAAATACAAAACTTGATTTGTTTTTGTTTTTGAGGAGTCTTTGCCACCTCAGACTGTATGCTGATAGCCACTTTACTTTTTGAACACCTGCCCAATGTTGGTGCCTACGCTAGAAGCTCTTGATGCTCCGAAGTATATTTTGATTTGGGAGGAGCTCTTTTTCTCGAGCAATAGTTAATTGTCGTTTTTTTTAGGATCCCAGCTTTTACGAGCTAGTCAAGATTCTAAGTTGGTAGTCTGACTGGTTTGGAGTTACTTGCGGTTCCAGATCCATTGCTCAAAGTTTTCGACTCGTTCTGTAAGTGGACACTTCTTTTTTAATAGGAATCGTAGGAATCAAGTTTTGGCTGATCACACTAAGGGGTTCGACAACAATTACCTAGAAGCTATTCAAAGGATGATCAGTGCTACTATAGTCATCTCACTTATCTTGATGCCAGATATTATGGAATTAAACGCAACTTTGGGGTGTCCCCCTTTGGATGGATAGGACTAAAATGATCATTAGACAGTTAAGTTCGGTTTTATTGTTAGAACTCGTAGCAGAGCCTGTTGGGTGACAGGCATAAAAAAGAAAAAAGCGTATACTCGTGTAAGGACATTTTACCCCCCTCCTCCAACTAAAAATTAGAAGTCCCTTTATTGCTCCCTATAAAAAACTTTTTTCGCATGTTGACCAATGGTCTGCGTTACGGAGGCACTGATCTCCTGATTCAATGCTTTCGGCCTTGAGTACAATGCGTGGTTGGGGGCAAATCATCCGACGTTTTCTGTTTTTTTTTTCCCCCAGATTTTTGCAGGTACCCATTTAGAACTGGGTTGACTCTGGCTGAGCTTAGAGAGTCACACTATTGACCCCGGTTCCAAACCAAATAGCTAGCAACGCCAGGACTCGAACCTATGACCCCAGGATTTCAAGTCTGGAACGCTCACCACTCGTCTATGACTGCTTATCACTCCCTATCCTGCCATAAAAATATCTCATCAAAATTTCAGCTCGACCTCCCAGTCGTGACACAGACTAGGGTTGGCACAAAACAGTCGTGACACAACACAAAAAGAATTGGCAATTTTTTCTTGTCATGGTTGCAGTGATAGCTGCAACCTAGTAAAGAACAAATGATGGCCCATAGTAACCAAAAGTGTAAAAATGCGTTTAAAAAACTTCCTGGTAAGAAAAAATTGATATTTGTAGCTGATTCAGGAATGGTAACTATTATTAGGTGTAACCTCAGGTAAAACGTTATTTTGAAAACAAATTTTCTGGAATTTTGAAAAACTGCCTGAAGCCTTTGAAAATAGCGTCAGATCGGAACGAAAAATACACAATTGTCGAAAACCTTGTGCTGGAAACTTGCAGTCCCCCGCCTAGAACAACAAGGAAAATAGTATTTTTTTTGTGAAATTTTATCACTGTTTGTGAAAGTTATCACTGTTTATTAAAAGAATTTGATCCCTATTCGAACTTTTATTTATCGTCAAGCAAAATCGCTTTTTTTGCATTGGTACCATGGTTGCAGCGGTAGCTACAACCTAGTAAAGAGCGAAGCACAGCCCATAATAACCAAAAGTTAAAAATCGCGTTTAGAAAAATGCTACCTAGTGAAAAAAAAAAAAAAAAAAAACGCCATTTGACACTGATTCAGGTATGGTGACAGGAATTATGGTTACAGAATTCAGGAATTTTTTCGGTTCGTCTTAAAAGTAAAAGTTTATTGCGAACAGAAATTTATGGTGATTTCGAAAAAAAGCCTGAAACCCCTCGAAAAGGTTGTCAAATTAAAATGAAAAGGTACCATTGGAATCAGCATGGTCGAAAACCGTTAATAGAGAAATTACAGTCCCCCTCCTTGAACTACTACTACTACTACTACTACTACTAACAACTCACCGCAGCACCAAGCCGCCTGAGGCCAACACAGCTACGCACGCTCCTCCTCCACCCCAATCTATTCAAAGCCTCCCTTTCTACACCCGCCCACGAAGTTCCCATTTCCTTTAAATCCTTCTTTATGACGTCCTCCCACCCCAGACGGGGACGACCTGCTTTCCGTTTAGCCTAGATGGTTGGCCGAAAAGAACAATCTTCGGCAATCTGTCATCCTTCATCCGCACAACGTGCCCTAACCACCTCAACCTTTCTTTCATTATAGCCCTAGAGAGCGGTATTGAACCACATTTTTCGTATAGCCTATTGTCAAGGAGGCACACTTGTGCCTCTATAAAGAGGCGACCCACCACAATGTTAAGCGATTTCAGGTCCTAGAGGCCGCAGAGAGACGGCGGTGATCGCATTTTGTAGCCCAAGCTCAAACTAAGAAACTTGCAAAATTTCATCCTCCTCCGACTTTATCTTCTTGGCTAAACTGGGCCGGAAGTTTCGACCCTCCCACCACAGCCCCCCTTTAACGTTGTCCGATTGGGCTGAAATTTAGAGGTTAAGCTTTTCTAGGGCCCGGGGGTTATCCTCGAAATTTCAGCTCAATCCGATCACTCCTTCCCTGTTTTCAAAAAACCAAATATAGCCACTTAAAATTCATCATCATTTCTTTTTTTTCTTATCCACGCCTACAGGCCACAGTTGGAAACTGATCCGGGTCAATGAGGACTCATTCGAAGCAGAATTCGACCTGTTAGGGCCTTTTGATATTTTCAGACCGAAAAAATTATCCCCCGAATTTACATTTACGAAAAACCTCGTTTTCCTATAAGAACCCGCTATAAGCGGGCTAGCCCGCGAAAACGCGGGCTCGTTTTCCTATAAGAGCCCGCAAGCGATTTCCGGTCCTAGCGGTCGCAGAGAGACAGCGGTAATCGCATTTTGTAGCCCAAGCTCAAACTAAGAAACATGCAAAATTTCACCCCCCTCAGACTTTATCAAGGAGGCACACTTGTGCCTCTATAAAGAGGCGACCCACCACAATGTTAAGCGATTTCAGGTCCTAGAGGCTGCAGAGAGACGGCGGTGATCGCATTTTGTAGCCCAAGCTCAACTAAGAAACGTGCAAAATTTCATCCTCCTCCGACTTTGTCTTCATGGGTAAAACTGGGCCGGAAGTTTCGACCCTCCCACCACAGCCCCCCTTTGACGTTGTCCGATTGGGCTGAAATTTAGAGGTTAAGCTTTCCTAGGGCCCGGGAGCTTGTCCTCGAAATTTCAGCTCAATCCGATCACTCCTTCCCTGTTTTCAAAAACCAAATATAGCCACTTAAAATTCATTTCTCTTTTTTTTTTGTTATCCACGCCTACAGCCCACAGTTGGCAACTGATCCGGGTGAATGAGGACTCATTCGAAGCAGAATTTGACCTGTTAGGGCCTTTTGATATTTTCAGACCGAAAAATTATCCCCCGAATTTACATTTACGAAAAACCTCGTTTTCCTATAATAGCCCATGTTAATTTTTCCCACCACAACCCCGCTTTAACGTTGTCTGATCGGGCTGAAATTTAGAGGATAACTTTTCCTGGGGCCTGGGAGCTTATCCTCGAAATTTCAGCTCAATCTGATCACTCCTTCCCTGTTTTCCAAAAACCAAATATCAAGTTTTATGGGGATTTGCTTGCTTTAAAAAATAGATTCACTTTACTAAAAAACAATTATAATTGTGTCTCTTTAGTCCAGCGGTCAAGACTCCTGACTCTCAGGCGGAAAACCCGGGTTCGATTCACCGTCAGAGAAAATTTTTTTTATATACTGAATTTACAGTTTAAAAAGAAACTCAGTTTCTTTTTTAAATAACTCCTGACACGATCAGCAAACAGTTAGTCAAGCAATAATAAGTAATAAACTGTACAAAAACGTGCAGAAATTATTTGAAAAAAACTACGTTTTCTAAAGAGTTAAAGAGGCTGAGTTACAAGGTCGAACCTTAAAACGTACAGGGATTAGGAGGCACAGTTGGGGGGCTGCCGCCCCCCAAAACCCCCCGCTTTCGCAGCCTTTAATAAAAAAAAAAGTTTTTTAAGCTGAAAGTAAGGAGCGACATTAAATCTTAAAACGAACAGAAATTATTCCGTATATGAAAGGGGCTGTGCCCTCCTCAACGCCTCGCTCTTTACGCTAAAGTTTTTATTGTTTTAAAAAAAGAGTTGTGAGAAAGTCAAACTTTAGCGTAAAGAGCGAGGCGTTGAGGAGGGCATAGCCCCTTTCATATACGGAATAATTTCTGTTCGTTTTAAGATTTAATGTCGCTCCTTACTTTCAGTTTAAAATTTTTTTTTTATTTAAAGGCTGCGAAAGCGGGGGGTTTTGGGGGGCGGCAGCCCCCCAACTGTGCCTCCTAATCCCTGTACGTTTTAAGGTTCGACCTTGTAACTCAGCCTCTTTAACTCTTTAGAAAACGTAGTTTTTTCAAATAATTTGAAATACGGTCAGTCAGCCGGGTACCCAGAACAATCCTTAAGCAATTTCTCTGGAAAACATCTAGCAAATCTTCATCCGCTTAAAAGAAAATCGCTTTTTTCTATCGGTAGCACTGATCTGTCTCCCGTTTTTTTTTTTTTTCCCGTTTTTTTCTAGCAGGGCTAGGGGGGTGGCCAGAGCATCATAGAGAGATCTGTAATAGCTAATTCGAAAGGAAATTAAATTTGTAAGTGCCCTTTTTAACTGACCAATAAGATTGGAGGGCAACTAGCCCCCCCTCCCTACAGACCCCTCCCCCAAAGTCATCTAATCAAAATTTCGAGGTAGCCATTTTTTTCAAAATAGCTCAAAGGTTCAATATCTATGGTTTTAGTGATGATATAACCATCCATATAGCCCTGGGGAAAGGGCTGTTCGCTGTATTGGTATATGAACGTATCGATGTCACGTGTATCAGTATGGGCGTATTGCTATTGGGGCGTTTTGGTATCGTCTGTATCTTAGACAAATTTTCAATAGCTCATATAAAAAATATTGCTGATATATACGTCCTTCCTTCCTATAAATTCCACCATCAGCAAGTTTCCAAATGGCACTAAAAAAAACTGCATTTTGGGTACTTTGTCTCAAGTGGAAAAGCTGGAGCTACTGGGCTACCAGAATTTTTTAGAGTGACGTTTAATGGCTCATTTGAAAGTTATTGCTCATATCTACGTGATTTTTATCATTCTTCCATCCGTAAGTGTGATATAGCAACTAAAAAAAGGGGCGTAATTTCGTTAAAACCTAGGGGGGCGGCAAAGCTGGACCAAACTTTCCCAGATCAGGTGAAAATGTTAGTGAGAGAAAAAAAATAAGCCTTATAGTACCATAAATGCAAAGAATTACTAAAGAAAATTGGCCCGTTTTCTCTGAATTATCCAGGCTTATCTTAGTTTTTGACAAGATTTTTGAAGAAACTAAATTTCAGCTGGGGGGGGGGGGAACTGGGGTCCAGAGGGGGCAGTTAATCCCTGCCCCATAACAAATTACACCCTGAAAAAAAACAACACTTTTGGTTTCACATTTTAAGTAGATAATGCAAACATTGCAAACATATAAATAAAATCTACAAACGAATTCATCGAAATGATTTTACGTCGATCTTTTATGTAATTATTATTTTTAACTTTTAGTTACTATGCTCCGTGTTTTGCTATTAACTAGATTTTCGGCTATATCCAATGAAACTAGCATAGGCCCCATTTATAATGAACTGTGTCGGTCATTTATGTAACACTTTTTCGATATTGTCTCAAACTGTATATTCTTTCATAATATTAATTAAAAAAAAAACTTTTTCCACAAAATAAGTTTTTCAAAGAAAAGTAAAGAACTCCATTAAACCAAAAATGACCAAAATAAAATCAAATAATCTACCAAAGCGTGAAACTACCACAAATCAGCATCGATAAGTAAATGATTTGCACTTTACTGAAAAAATATAAATGTTTTTTTACTTTTATAACTTTAATAAATCAAATAATGTTAACATTTTGATTAACAAATATCAGTATAAGTATGCTGACAATGCTCATTCCATTTGTAATTTTTTCAGTAAAGTGAAAATTATGTTCTGGTATGGGGTTTTTGAGCCCTACTCATGTTAATTTCTGCTCGTTTTTGATTTTGACTCGGTTATTTATTGTAATTTCTGTTCGTTTTGGGTTTTATTTACTTGTCGATGCTGATTTGTGGTAGTTTTCACGCTTGGTAAATTATTTGATTTTATTTTTGCTCATTTTGGTTTAATGGAGTTCCTTACTTTTTCTTTGAGAAACTTGTTTTGTGGAAAAAGTTTTTTCAATTAATTTCTGCTCGTTTTTATATTGACATAGTCTTTTCGGGAAAAAGAAAATAATAGTTTAAATCTTTTTTTTAAGACTTTATAGTTTGGCCTGCTATTTGTATGCTGGAGAAAAATTTTCAGCAATTTGTAACAACATGCACCCTTTTAAAAATCTAGACACAAATAGTAGTGTTTAATTTAGTTTCATACCTCCTCTAGTTGACCTGAAATAGTAAACTTGATACCATTCGCAAAAAAATCTGTTTACTTTCTTTGATAGCTTGCATACACTTACGCTATTTTTGATTTGGTTCAATTTTTAAGAGCAGAAGTAGCCCCGAAAGTTTGAATATAATACCCTCAGTCATTCTTGGGATACTGCTGAGATGCCTTATTGAGAATTAGCATTAACACAGTGCATTTTGATTTAATCTTAACTTACAACCTTTGCCCTGGAGACTCTGGGGGTTTTGTCATCCTTAAACACATAATTTACAGAACTTTCAACTACGTTGAACAAAGTGGCTATCTCTAAACTTTGATTGAATGTGTTTGGGGAAATGGTGGGCATGGGAAGGGGGTCAATCACTCTCCACTCACTTTCGACTATTAAAAAGGGCAATTTCAATTTCCAAACAAATGAGCCCTTTTTGAAATTTCTACAGCAACTTTCTATATAAATCTTATATGCCCCCAGGGCATAACTTAAAACCCTTGAACTGAGGGCTCTGAGGGGGTTGTCATCCTAAAAGACCTAATTTCCAGAACGTTCGACTGCGTTGAACAAAATGTATATCTCAAAATTTTGATTGGATGTGTTTGGGGAAATGGTGAGCGTTATAGGGGCGTTACTTGCCCTTCAATCACTTTCGACTATTAAAAGGTCACTAGCCCTTTCAATTTTCAATTGAATGAGCCCTTTTTGATGTTCTTACGAAATCGCTTTCAATAAAAACCCTACATGCTCCCAGGGCATAACTTACAACCCTTGCCCTGAGGGTTGTGGGGGGATGGGGTTGTCATCCTTAAAGAACTAATTTGCAAATGTTTTGACTATTAAAAAGGGCACTAGCCCTTTGATTTTCCAATCGAATGAGCCCTTTTTCAAGTTTCTACGACAAAGATTTCGGTAAAAACCCTATATGCCCCCAGGGCATAACTTATAAACCGTTGCCCTGAAGATTGTGGGGGGAGTGTCCTGCTCAGAGTATAATTTCCTGAACTTTAAATTGCGTGGAACAAACTGGCTATCTCAAAATTTTGATTGGATGTATTTGGGGAAATGGTGGGCGTGGAGGGATGTTAGTTCCCTTCCAATCACTTTCGACTGTTAAAAAGGACACTAGCAATTTCAGTTTCCAATCGAATGAGCCCTTTTTGAAGTTTCTACGACAACGCGTGCTATAAAAACCTTATATGCCCCCAGGGCATAACTCACAACCCTTGCCCTGAGGGCTGTGGGGGAGTTTCCTCCTCAAGAACATAATTTTTATCTGGAAATCATCATCGCTGAACAAAATGGATATCTAAAAATTTTGATTGGATGTGTTTGGAGAAAAGGTGGGCGAGAGAGGGGGGTTAGTTGCCCTCAAATCACTTTCGACTATTAAAAAGGGCACTAGACCATTGAATGTTCAATCGAATGAGCCCTTTTTCAAGTTTCTATGACAAAGATTTCAATAAAACTTATATGCCCCTAGGGCATAATTTATAACCTTTGCCCTGAAGACTGTGGGGGGAGTGTCCTGCT
The DNA here is from genome assembly GCA_027921565.1 of Artemia sinica. Taxonomy (NCBI): domain Eukaryota; kingdom Metazoa; phylum Arthropoda; class Branchiopoda; order Anostraca; family Artemiidae; genus Artemia; species Artemia sinica. The sequence continues at coordinate 3,212,342 of JAPEVW010000028.1, read as the reverse complement.
CAAAGGTATAATTTCCTGAACTTTAAATTGCGTTTGGAACAAAATGGCTATCTCAAAATTTTGATTGGATTGTGTTTGGGGAAATGGTGGGCGTGGAAGGGTTGTTAGTTGCCTTCCAATTACTTTCGACTATAAAAAAGGGCACTAGCCATTTCAATTCTAATCGAATGAGCCCTTTTTGAAGTTTCTACGATAACGCGTTCTATAAAAACCTTATATGCCCCCAGGGCATAACTTACAACCCTTGCCCTGAGGGCTTTGAGGGGGTTGTCATCCTCAAAAACCTAATTTACAGAACTTAAAACTACGTTGAATAAAATGGCTATCTCAAAATTTGGATTGGATGTGTTTGGGGAAAAGGTGGGCGTGAGAGGGGGGTTTATTTGCCCTCCAATCACTTTCGACTATTAAAAAGGGCACTAGTCCTTTGAATTTTCAACCGAAAGAGCCTTTTTTTGAAGTTTCTACGACAACGCCTTCTATAAAAAACTTATATTGCCCCCAGGGCATAACTTACAAACCTTACCCTGAGAGTTGTGGGGGAGTATCCTCCTCAAAAATATATTTTCTATCTGAAATCAACTACGCTGAACAAAATGGCTATCTCAAAATTTTGATTGGATGTGTTTGGGGGAATGATGGGCGTGGGGGGGGGGGGGGGCTAGTTGCCTTCTAATCACTGTGGACTATTCAAAAGGGCACTAGCCCTTTGAATTTCCAATCGAATGAGCCTTTTTTTGAAGTTTCTACGACAAATGCGTTCTATAAAAACCTTATATGCCCCCAGGGCATAACAAAACCCTTGCCCTAAGGAACTGCGCTGACAAAATGGCTATTTTCAAAATTTTGATTGGATGTGTTTGGGGGAATAATGGGCGTGGGGGGGCTAGTTGCCCTCCAATCACTTTCGACTATTCAAAAGGGCACTAGCCCTTTGAATTTCCAATCGATTGAGCCTTTTTTGAAGTTTATATGACAACGCCTTATATAATAACCTTATATGCCCCCAGGACATAACTTAAAACCTTTGCCCTGAGGGTTGTGGGGGAGTGTCCTTCTCAAAAACATAATTTCTATTCTGGAATCAACTACGCTGAACAAAATATCTGTCTCAAAATTTTGATTGGATGTGTTTGGGGGAATGATGGGCGTGGGGGGGGCTAGTTGCCCTCCAATCACTTTTCCAATCAACTTTCGACTATTAAAAAAGGTACTAGCCCTTCGAATTTCCAATCGAATGAGCCTGTTTTTTGAAGTTTTCTACGACAACGCCTTCTATAAAAACCTTATATGCCCCCAGGGCGTAACTTAAAACCCTTGGCCCTGAGGGTTGTTGGGAATGTCCTCCTTAAAAAACGCATTTTCTGTCTGGAAATCAACTACGTTGAACAAAATGGCTATCTCGAAATTTTGATTGGGTGTGTTTGTGGGGGAATGATGGGCGTGGGAGGGCTAGTTGCCCTCCAATCTCTTTCGACTATTAAAAAAGGGCCCTGGAACTCTCGATTTCCAAACGAATGAGCCCCTTTTGAAGTCTCTACAACGACCCCTTCCATATGAAGTGCCCTGCTCTAAAGTTAAAAAAATAATATATGGTACATTGTGCCAACATTGTTCTTATATGCCCTCAGGGCATAACTTAAAACCCTTACCCCGAGGTTGTGGGGGGAGTGTCCTCCTCAAAACATATTTTCTATGTGGAAATCAACTACGCTGAACAAAATGGTTATCTCAAAGTTTTGATTGGGTGTGTTTGGGGGAATGATGGGCGTGGGGGGGGGGGGGGGGCTATTTGCCCTCCAATCCCTTTCGACTATTAAAAAGAGCACTAGCCACCCAATTTTCAATCGAATGAGTCCTTTTCGAAGTTTCTACGACAACTGCTTCGATACGAAATGCCTGTCGAAGAATGAAAAAAAAACACATTGTGGCCACATCGTTCTTTACAGGCAGCCTAGCGCGCTGCCTATGATACAAGCGTCGGTGGCTCAGTCACTAGAGCGTAGGTCTTGTAGACCCAAGGCGTCGACTTTCGAACCTCATCCGGGCCAACTTTTTCTGTTAAATATAAATGGATGATGCTGGATTCTAGGAAAGTAAGGTTTAATTACAAACTTTTAGTCTCCTAGCAATATTCAGCTATTATAAGCTTTACTATTCGTTCTTTACTTTAACTAGCTGCGGAAAAAAGAAAAACCAAAATATAATAATGAAGTGGTATTTGTTCATTATTCGGTACACCCTCGAGAAATGAAATTGAACTTTTTTAACGTGGCTACTGTAGAATGGTTAAGAGTCTACGATGGTAGAGCGGTGAGCATAGCTTGTACATGAAAATGCAGTTTTTTTGTAAAAAGTGATACTAGTTGCCCTCCATTTTTTTGGTCACTCAAAAAAGGGCACTACAACCTTTAATTTCCGGTCGAATGAGCCCTATCGTGACATTCTAGGACCACTGGATCGATATGATCACCCCTGGGAAAAAGAAAAGAACAAATAAACACGCATCCGTGATCTTTCCTTCTGGCAAAAAATTAAGAATTCCACATTTTTGCAGATAGGAGCGTGAAACTTCTACAGTAAGGTTCTCTGATATACTGAATCTGAGGGTGTGATTTCCATTAAGATTCTAGGACTATTAAGGGATGTTTCGTCTTTTTTTCGAAGATAAGGCAAATTTTCTCAGGTTCGTAACTTTTGATGGGTTGGGCTAAACTTGATGAAACTTACATATCTAAAATCAGCATAAAATCTAATTCTTTGATGTTTCTATTGATATAAAAATTCCGTTTCTTAGAGTTTCGGTTACTATTGAGCCGGGTCGCCTCTTACTTACAGTTCGTTACCACGAACTGTTTGAAAAGCTTGGAAGAATAAAACGATATCATCATTGTAATAATTATGGTCCAAAACCCTTAACTGGAGGTTTCCAAGAACACTTCCCGTATTTTTCCTCCTCCAAGCCCCCTTAATAGATACACTTTTAAGGTACAAAACCAATTAATCAAATCAGATTATTAGAGGCGTAGTTCTGTTAGTATAGTGATGGACTTCAAATTAGAGTGTCTTGGGTTCGATTCCCAATTGTTTTTTTTTTTCAATCACGGATTTTCCCCTTCTATATGATCATTTTCAGATAATTTCACTGTTTTTATAAATGTGATACACTCATTGTTTAAAAAATGTCCCGGGAAGGTATTTTGTCAAGCATTTTAACTCAAAATCGAATAGAGGTCATCTAGTTCATGGTTTGTAACGACATTCATAGTAGATCGTTAAATCTATACCCCAAGGTATGGCGTAATTTTGTCAAAATTCTGTAGTGTGTGGGGGGGGGGGGTAAATGTGGAGCCAATTTTCCCAAATCAAGTGAAAATGACAGAGAAAACTTTAAAACGAGCTATATAGTATTAAAAAAGGTAAAGAAGTACTAAAGAAAGCTGACCTGTTTCAGTGGATGATTGATGCAGGCTTATCTTAGTTTTGAGAACATTTTTGGAGAAACTAAATTTCACCTGGGGGAGACTGGGGTCTTGGGGGAAAACCGTGGCCTGGGAGAGGCAAGTTGCTCCCTCTCTTCCCATAGGAAATTACGCTCCTGACCACAACCCCTTTTCACTTAGTGGTTGGAGAAGCGTAGGCATGTGGTTCTGGATCCACTCAAAGTTATTTATTAAAAGAAAGATTACTTATTGTTATACTTATTTATTCAAATTATTTACTTGACAATTCGGCTGTAATATTCTCTCCATACTTCTGCATCCACAGAGGAAAAAAAAACAAATGAAAACAGTTCTCTAGGAGAATTCAAGTAATTCTTCCCAAATTTTTGAAATGAAAACAAGCTTAGTTTATAATGCCAATTATCTTACCTACACAAGAAATGATCTTCTTTGAAATTTCGATTCTTCTGTAAGTAATGAACGGCTTTTCTATTTAGAAAAACAAATGAAAACAGTTCTGTAGGAGAATTCAGGTAATTCTTCCCAAAATTTTTGAAATGAAAACAAACTTAGTTTATAATACCATTTATCGTACCTACAGAAGAAGTGATCTTTTTTTTGAAATTTCGATTCATTTGTAAGTAATGAATGGCTTTTCTATTTAGGGACAGGTCAAATAACTCCCTAAGCCCAAGGCACATTTCTGTTGGGCTAGCAAAATTTCCCACAAGCATGTCGATATGTAAACCTGTCCGCTTAGTTAACCTTTTGTGTCGAAGCTACTCGCCTGGAGCTACTTTCTTAAGTGCTACTAAGTTTAATTTTTAAATCAACGAATTAAAGGTCTATTTCTTCTTAAAAAAATAAAAATTACAAAAGAAACGACACTATTTTTCCCTAGGTTGGAGGTGATCAGAGACTATATAAAAAAATAAGTTTTGAACTGAAAGTAAGGAGCAACATTAAACTTAAAATGAACAGAAGTTATTCCGTAAAACAAAAAAGATCTTGACAGTGTTGTTTCTAAGCTAAATTTTAATCAAAAACGAGCAGAGATTAATTTAAAATAAACAAAGTTTTTCCGAGGGAAGTAAAGAGCGAACTTGAAACTTAAAACGAAAACAAATATTATGACTTCAAAGCCTACCTAACATATATCAATAAAACTAGTGCAAATAAATCAGCTGGTGATATTTCCCTATGTTTGTAGGATTACAGAAAACTAGTGCTTTACTGAAAAACACAAACAATATACGAGTTTTGGGTGCGGTAAAAATAAACATTTAAGGGTACTTTTAACAGTATAAAAGTGAAGCATTTTTAGATTGTTGCTTTATTTATTTATTTTTTCGTTTAATTTGGCATCACTACTGCACAATGAGCTCAGTTAAATGATTGACTGTCATATTGGATCTGAAGAAGACATTTAATTATTATTTTGCAGACAAGTTCGAAGTGAAGGAATCTTATTAGTATTAAGACTACAGACTCGCTTTAAAATTTGTATCGTAACTTGAAATTCTTCATTTTATAGAGAGAAATAACTAGATCTCCCAAGTCCATCTTATGGTTGATATGTTCTTCATTTCGGGTAATACTAGGCGAGACGAAGATGTTACCCGATAAATCAATCCATTATTTTTATACAGTCTAATGACTGTAAACTTATTATTTTTATGCCAAAGTTTTTAAGATAATTTTAATTGTATACTGAATTTTACTGATATCACAGCTCCTGTAGGACTGTGAAAAGCGTTATAGATTAGTTTGCTGTTGTGAGGCTACGTATTTACTTTTGACTTCTGAATCATATTCTTGTTTTTGTACTTGGCTTTTGTGTTTTCAGTAAAGCGCTAGTTTTCTGTAATCCTACAAACATAGGAAAATATCACCAGTTGATTTATATGCACTAGTTTTATTGATATGTTAGATAGGTTGTGAAGCCAATAATTTTTGTTCGGTTTAAATTTCAACCTCGGTCTTTACTTCCCTCGGAAAAACTTTGTTTTTTAAATTAATTTTATTGAGGAACGATTTCCTTCCCTGTCTAATCAGCAAGAAATGATTGGAAATTGCTGCTGCCACAAGTTTTATCATTGCTTAGCTTGGTTCGACAGGGGAATAATCATTCCTTCTCATTCCTAATAAAACAGAACAGTTTGATTATTCCCCTTTAGTTAACTATAAAGTTAACATCTTTCCTTAAAAAATGTAAAAAGTGAGGAATAAAAATTTCCAAACAAAACAGACCTCACATTTCACATATCAAAATCGTCACTATTTTAATGGAATCTACTTACTCGATAATGAAAATATATTTTTTTTCCTTAGGCTTGAGATTTTGTTGTATAGAGTCGCATGATTCCGTAACCAATAATATAGGTATATTCCTTGACGTGAACGCAATTCAAGGGAAGCTAGCTTCCTTGCCGAAGAGTCATTATTAAAATAAATAAAAACCATCGAATACCAGAACTTATGAGGCTTTTATATAATCTCTGTGGCACCCTGTCCATATAAAGCCGTGTGAATAAAAAAAAGTTTTTCTTCAGCTGAAAGTAAGCAACAACATTAAAACTTAGAACAAACAGAAATTATTCCGTATATAAGGGGAGCTGCTGCTTCCTCAGCCCTTGCTCTTTAAGCTAAAGTTTGACTTTTTTGTCACAATTTTTTACGAAAGACTGCTGAAACATAAGGACCGTTGAATTTGAATGGGAAGTATTTTTGAAGAACTTTTGGACTTTGGCGTAACAACCGAGGGGCAGTCCCCCTCATATACGGAATTTTTTTTTTCATTTTTATTGTTGCTTCGTACTTTCAGCTAAAAGAACTTGTTTTTTTTTAATTTAATCAAAAGAAGGATCAACAGGGCTATGTAGATTTAGAAGATAAAGATATGATTAAACATACACTGTTCATGTGATGCTCACTGTTCACTGTTCACTGTTCATGATGCACATACGCTGTTCACTGTTCATGTGATATTCCATTTGGGAACAGCTTAGCAAATGGCTTTTGGCAACTATCTCAGAAGTGTGAAAATGTCAGACACGACCTTTTTGCTTGACAGCGAAGTCTTCCCGTTGACAATTTTTTCGAGTGTTTTTCAGTTGTTTTTTCTTTTACTTTGCATTTTTAAGGCCGTTTTGAAATATCTACAGGATAAGATAAACGGTACTTGTGTGTATAAGCCAGTACACACTCTAGAAGTGAAGTTAGGTTAATTATAATGAAATAAACCAAAATATGATGAAACTACAGTACTTAAGTAACAAAATTATGGAAACTACAACAAAGAATTATGGAAGGGGGACCGCCCAGAACGCATTATAGTAAATGCCTAACGTAACATTACCAAACCCAACCAACATACCATGTCTATGTATTAAATATTAAATAAAAATATACGCTGCTTGTTAAGAATCCGATAAACACGCGAGAAGTGAAGTTTCGTTAATGCTAATGAAATAAAACAAAATAGGATGAAAATATAATAGCTTATGCATAAATTTGGGCTATACCTTTGATTCCCCCTAAACCCCAAATAAACTAAAGTTCAAATATAGTTCCCGGAGTGAGAAACCTTCTGTTTATACAGCGTCTCATATAAGTACCAGGTAATGCCTATCTGATCTGCAATACAATTCTCGTGTGTTTATCGGATTCTTAACAAGTACCAAATATACCTACAACTTAGATTTCAAATGCGCCTACGCTAATCATCTCCGAATGCTGATACCTATAAACCGGTTATTGTCTGATCTTGCGGATCCAAATTCTCGAGTGTGTACTGGCTAATACACAAGGACCAAATAAACTATGTATTGGCCATGTGTAAGATAAAATATTCCTTTTATACATATTTGCGAGGGGTCGCCAACTTTCACAAATTACGTACACGAGGTGGCGCTTGCCAATCGTGGAGAGAAGTGTTACAGTTGTGGAGGGGCTGTAAAAAATGTTTTCGGGGTTAGTTCCACGCGTGGTGGAGCTATGCGGCTCAAGTGGCTCTCTGAGATCTACAACAGCAGGCGGTAAGTGGTAACCACTCGCGAATTGCAATACTAATAATTTCCTGCTACATTTTCTAAGACTGAAAGTGAAAGGGTGGTCCTCATAAATAATTCTAGCCCCTCTTATTTGTAGGAGACACAAAAAAAACTCATTTATGTGAAAAATGAAAATAAAAGAACTAAAATTCTGAAAAGCATGTTTTTTTTTCAGTTCAAAAAGAGATACGCCAATACTAAAACGAGCAACAATTATACTCTGAATATGAGAGGGTATGTCGTCTCTTCAATCCTTACTTGTAGATTTCAAGTAGTTGTTTTACTTTTGACTGAAAACTTAATGCACTCCAGCTAATGCCCAATTGGTAATTACAAATATTTATACGTTTTCACAAGAATCAAAGTATTTTCATGTTTCGAAAAGAATATCGAAAAGGTGTTGTTTTTCAGCAAAACAAAAGCAACCACTTGAAGGTCACGAAGGGGGACTGAGGGGGTGGTATCCCCATCCCACACAGGTTAATCTTACTTGGTGTCTTGTATAAAATAAAATAAGATGTTTCTTTTTCAAGCGAAAGTAAGAATCGATATTAAAATTCAAAACGAACAGAAATGATGCTTTCTATGACCGAAGGCTGCCGCCTCCTCCCCATTCATTACACTGAAGTTCAACTAGTAATTAAATGAAAGTATTTTAAAGCGCAGGCGTTTCACTTACTAATTGCCTTTTATGCACACTTAAACTGGCAGTTTTATTGTTTGAAGCGAATTCGAATAAGTAAACTCTTATTCTCGAGGCATTGTGGAAAAACAAATAAGATATTTTATTACATTTTTGTTCTATTAGAATATTCTTTCGTGAAGTCTCTGTGCAAAAAGTCAATCTTTTACGTCAAGAGCAGTGGCTAATGGGCGGTAGCCCTTCCTTCATCAACAGGATAATTTAATGTTTGTTTAAATTCTTAGTGTCAGTCTTTACTCTAATTATTTCACCATGGTTTTTTATTTAATATCTGCTCGTTTTTAGTATCATTTTCGGTGTGATATGAACATGAAAGGAGCTCCCGCCCCAACTGCCCCTGACGTTTACGCTAAAAACTTTTTCACAACAATGCTTCGAAAAAGAAAATCGCCTCAGAAGAAGATGGCTTCATAAGATTTTTGTAAGAGGGGCCTGAGATCCCAAGATATATTTCCAGGTCTTGACGTTTATATGTTTCTATGAGAAGGTTCGCTCGAAGTATTGCTCCTGGGAGATCTTCACCCCCTACCTCTTCCGCATTTGTGTATGCGAGCATTTGATATGCATTGCAAAGAAAACCATCGGAACAAACAAAATAATAAAAATAATTAATAAAGGAACATCTTATCTACATAATTGAACTTGCATATAAACAAGCTTACAATACCTTACACTTTTTTGCGAGCTCCATACTTATCCTGAGGAGTCTCATCAGTCGCCTAATAGTATTATTTAAATCTTTAACTTCACTCCTTTTCTGCAATAATAGGGGAGCCATTCTCCGCTCAGCATCCGCTACAGATTAAATCTACCCTACAAATTGACCGGCAGAAACCCCTACAGAAATTTTGAAATCTACTACTACTACACTACTAAAACAACTCACCGCGGCACGAAGCCGCCTGAGGCTGACACAGCTACGACCGCTCCTCCTCCATCCCAATCTATTTAAAGCCTCCCTTTTTACACCCGCCCACGAAGTTCCCATTTCCTTTAAAGATTTCTTTATGACGTACTCCCACCCCCAGACGAGGACGACCTGCTTTCCGTTTAGCCCTAGACGGTTGGCCGAAAAGAACAATCTTCGTCAATCTGTCATCCTTCATCCGCACAACGTGCCCTAACCACCTCAACCTTTCTTTTATTATAGCCCTAGAGAGCAGTATTGAACCACATTTTCGTATAGCCTATTGTTTGAAATACGGTGAGTCAGCCGGGGTACCCAGAACAATCCTTAAGCGATTTCTCTTGAAAACATCTAGCAAATCTTCATCCGCTTTTCTGAGCGCCCATGGTTCAGAGCCATATTTGACCACTGTCATCAGTGTAGCTTATAATAATCTAATCTTGGTTTGCAGACTTACCTTCCTATTCTTCCAAACTTTTTTTTAACTATGAAAAAACGCCCTGAGCCTTGGCTATTCTACTTTTAAACATCTTCACTGCTGCCACCATGTTTACTAATAATACTACCAATGTAAGTGAAGCTGCCCACAATTACCCAACGTCACCTTTTTAATCTTCACTTATTCCTAGCCTTAGTGACTTAGTCTTATTAACATTAATTTTTTAAACCTTTTCTAGCACCCTGAACTCGCAAAACCTCTTAAACTTCATCTTTTGAGGGTTCAGCTTCAGCCCCCCCCCCCTCAAAACACCTGCTGATCTTCTACTCTCCCTCAATAGCTGTTGTGCTGGATTGCAATACTGAATAACCGTTTGTATACTGTATGTGTTTGATATAATAGCCATTCTTTTGTGTGAACTGTATACTGTATGACCTAGGGATTAGGGACTATATGCCTAGGGAAGAATGTGGTGTCACGCGGCGAAATGACCAGTAAACCCAGAGGGTTTTACAGGTCAAAACAATATAATATATACCTTGTCAATAATTCTAACCTATTGGCCATCTCAGAATTTTCACATGATAGTATTTTGGTCCTGTTCGCGAAAAAAAATTATTTGCGGTACAAAATGCCAGAAATTTGCACTTTCAATTCCTGTGGCTTGATCTCTTTTGGTGCTTAAAAAGAGCACTAGGACTTTTAATCTCCGTTTTCCATGAATTTTATGACAACTCCTTCAATACGACCAACCCTGGAAAAATAATAAAATAAAACGCAGTAATGTGACATCTGTGCAACTTGTCAATAGTGAACGCGTACAGAAAAATTTGCTATAAAACAGTTTGGCAGTTTGTTTTGAAATTTCAGACTACCAAATAAGAGCCTACATTTAGCTATTTATAGATGCAGACTCATGACCCTGAGATAATTTTCTGAGAAGCAAAACCAACCAGTAACTGCCGTTTAGTAACTAGTAACTGCCGTTAGTAACATGATAGACCTGCGATATTTTCTTAGAAACAAAACCAACTAGTAACTGCCGTTAGTAACATGATAGACCTGAGATAATTTCTGAGAAACAAAACCAACTAGTAACTGCCGTTAATCTAGTAACTGCCGTTAGTAACATGATAGACCTGAGATAATTTCTGAGAAACGAAACCAACTAGTAACTGCCGTTAATCTTCCAAAAAATTGGCTCAGTCTGATGAATAAATGTTTTTAATTTGTACATTAGTAAACGCAAATTTATATTGCTTTCCATGGTTTTGCACTGCACCAAAAAAAAAAAAAAAAAAAAAAAAAAAAAAAAAAAAAAAAAAAAAAAAAAAAAAAAAAAAAAAAAAAAAAAAAAAATGCAGTTACTATTCAAGTGAGTTTTCCAACAGTAACATTATTTCTGTTCTATAACATATTAACAGTCAGTTTATTTTCATTTATTTGTAGATGTAGGTTGCACAGCCTTAGCAGGGGCGGATCCAGTTTTTTTAGTGGGGGGGGGACAGGTTGATCCGATAAAAAAAAAATTAGGGGGGGGCGCGAAAAAAATAGGTTGATCCGATAACTTGCGTTAGGAGCAAGTTTAATTAACGCAAACTTGAGTTAATTAAGTAGATTACACTACTTTAGACTACGCTAGGGGGGGGGTGGGGGGGGGGGGCGCCCCCCTTGCCCCCTGGATCCGCCACTGATACTTAGAAGCGATAATAAATCAATCAATATTTTCGTGCCAACAAAAATATTTTTAGAAGCACTACTAATGGTTGTTTGGCCGAAGAAGCTTACGTTGTTGGGGGCCTAGCAATACAATGACATGAAACCGCAAATCATAGGCAGCGAGCTAGCGCTGCCTAAGTAACGAACGATGTGGGCACAATGTACTGTTTGTTTGTTTGTTTGTTTGTTTGTTTTTTTTTTTTTTTTTTTTTTTTTTCTCCATACCCGGGCACTTCGTATCGAAGGAGTTGTCGTTGAAAGTTCGAAAAGGGCTCATACGATTGTAAATTGGAGTGGCTAGTGCCCTTTTTAATAGTTGAAAGTGATTGGAGGGAAACTAGCCCCCTCCCCCCACGCCCATCATTCCCCCAAACACATCCAATCAAAATTTTGAGATAGCCATTTTGTTCAGCGTAGTTGATTTCCATATAGAAAATATCTTTTTTGAGGAGGGCACTCCCCCACAACCCTCGGGGCAAGGTTTTAAGTTATGCCCTGGGGGCATATAAGGTTTTTATAGAAGGCGTTGTCGTAGAAACTTCAAAAAGACTCATTCGATTGGAAATTCAAAGGCTAGTGCCCTTTTTAATAGTCGAAAGTGATTGGAGGGCAACTAGCCCCCCCAAGCCCATCATTCCCGCAAACACATTCAATCAAAATTTTGAGATAGCCATCTTGTTCAGCGTAGTTGATTTCCACATAGAAAAAATATCTTTTTGAGGAAGACACTCCCCACAACCTTCAGGGCAAGGGTTTTTAAGTTATGTCCTGGAGGCATATAAGGTTTTTTTATAGAAGGCGTTTGTCGTAGAAACTTCAAAAAAAGGCTCATTCGATTGGAAATTCAAACGGTTAGTGCCCATTTTAATAGTCGAAAGTGATTGGAGAGGCAACTAGCCCCCCCCCCGCCCATCATTCCCCCACACACATCCAATCAAAATTTTGAGATAGCCATTTTGTTCAGCGTAGTTGATTTCCAGATAGAAAATATGTTTTTGAGGAGGACACTCCCCTACAACCCTCGGGGTAAGGGTTTTAAGTTATGCCCTGGGGGCATATAAGGTTGTTATAGAAGGCGTTGTCGTAGAAACTTCAAAAAGACTCATTCGATTGGAAATTCAAAGGGCTAGTACCCTTTTAACAGTCGAAAGTGATTAGAGGGCAACTAGCCCCCCCCCCACGCCCATCATTCCCCCAAATACATCCAATCAAAATTTTGAGATAACTATTTTGTTCAGCGTAGTTGATTTCCAGATAGAAAATATGTTTTTGAGGAGGACATTCCCCACAACACAACCTCGGGGCAAGGGTTTGTAAGCTATGCCCTGGGGGTATATAAGATTTTTATAGAAGGCGTTGTCATAGAAGCTTCAAAAATGGGTCATTCGATTCGAAATTCAAAAGGGCTAGTGCCCTTTTTAATAGTTGAAAGTGATTGGACGGTAACTAACCCCCCCTCCTCACGCCCACCTTTTCCCCAAACACATCCATTGAAAATTTTTGAGATAGCCATTTTTGTTCGAGCGTAGTTTAAAGTTCTGGAAATTAGGTCTTTGAGGATGACAAGAGAAGCGCCTCACAGCCCTCAGGACAAGGATTGTAAGTTATGCCCTGGGGGCATGTACATTTTTTTATAGAAAGCGTTGTCGTAGAAACTTCAAAAAGGGCTCATTCGATTAGAATTTAAATGGCTTGTGCCCTTTTTAATAGTCGAAAAAAATTGGAAGGCAACTAACACCCCTTTCCACACCCACCATTTCCCCAAAACACATCCAATCAAAATTTTGAAATAGCCATTTTGTTCCACGCAGTTAAAGTTCAGGAAATTATACCTTTGAGAAGGACACTCCCCTCACAGATCTTCAGAAGCAAGGGTTATAAGTAATGCCCTGGGGGCATATAAGTTTTATCGAAATCTTTATCGTAGAAACTTGAAAAAGGGCTCATTCGATTGGAAATTCAAAAGGTCTAGTGCCCTTTTTAATAGTCGAAAGTGATTTAAGGGCAACTAGCCCCCCTCTCTCGCCCACCTTTTCCTCAAACACATCCAATCAAAATTTTTAGATAGCCATTTTGTTCAGTGTTGTGGATTTCCAGATAGAAATTATGTTTTTGAGGAGGACACTCCCCCACAGCCCTCAGGGCAAGGGTTGTAAGTTATGCCCTGGGGGCATATAGGTTTTTTTCTGAACGCGTCGTCGTAGAACTTCAAACAGGGCTCATTCGATTGGAAATTGAAACGGCTAGTGCCCTTTTTAATAGTCAAAAGTGATTGGAAGGCTTCTAACACCCTTCCTTCTTCGCCCACCATTTCCCAAAACATATCCAATCAAAATTTTGATATATCCATTTTGTTCCACGCAGTTAAAGTTCAGGAAATTATACCTTAGAGCAGGAAACTCCCTCCACAGTTTTCAGGGAAAGGGTTATAAGTTATGCCCTGGGGAAATATAAGGTTTTTATTGAAATGTCTGTCGTAGAAACTTGAAGAAGGGCTCATTCGATTGGAAATTCAAAGGGCTAGTGCCCTTTTTAATAGTCGAAAGTGATTTCACGCCCACCTTTTCCCCAAACACATCCAATCAAAGTTTTTAGATAGCCATTTTATTCAACGCAGTTGAAAGTTTTTTCTTTTTGGAAATTAGGTCTTTAAGGATGACAACCCATCCCCCCACATACCCCAACAACCCTCAGGGCAAGAGTTTTAAGTTATGCCCTGGGAGCATATAAGGTTTTTATTGAAAGCGATGTTGTAAAAACATCCAAAAGGGCTCATTCAATTGAAATTGAAAGGGCTATTGCCCTTTTAATATTCGAAAGTGATTGAAGGGCAACTAACCCCCCTCTCACGCCGACCATTTCCCCAAACACATCCAATCAAAATTTTGATATATCCATTTTGTTCAACGTATTCAAAAGCTCTGAAAATTAGGTCTTTTAGGATGATAACCCCATCAGAGCTTTCAGTGCAAGGGTTGTAAGTTATGCCCTGGGGGCATATAAGGTTTATATAGAAAGTTGTTGTAGAAATTTGAAAAGGGGCTTATTTGATTGGAAATTGAAATTGCCTTTTTGATAGTCGAAAGTGAGTGGAGAGTAATTAACCCCCCTCTTACGCCCTCCATTTCCCCAAATACATTCAATCAAAGTGTAGAGATAGCCATTTGGTTCAACGGAGTTGAAAGTTCTGGGAATTATGTATTTAAGGAATTACAAACCCCCCTGAGTCCCCGGGCGAAGGTTGTAAGTTATGCCCTGGGGGTATATAAGGTTTATAATGATAGAGTTGTCGTAAAAACTTCAAAAGGGGCTCATTCAATTGGAAATTTTAGAGGGCTAGTGCCCTTTTTTAATAGTTGAAAGTGATTGGGACGGTAACTAACCCCTCTCTCACGCCCACCTTTCCCCCAAAGACATCCAATCAAAATTTTCAGATAGCCATTTTGTTCAACGTAGTAGAAAGTTCTCGAAATTAGGTCTGTTAGGATGACAACCCGTCCCCAGCAGCCCTCAGGGCGAGGGTTGTAAGTTATCCCCTGGGGGCATATAAGGTTTTTATTAAAAGTGTTGTCGTGAGAAACTTCAAAAGGGCTCATTTGATTGGAAATCGAAAGGGCTAGTGCCTTTTTTTAATAGTTGAAAGTGATTGGAGAAAGACTAACGCCCCTCTCACGCCCACAATTTTCCCAGACACATCCAATGAAAATTTTGAGATAGCCATTTTGTTTAACGTAGTTGAAATTTCTGAAAATTAGGTATTAGAGGATGACAACCACCCTCACAGCCCTTAGGGTAGAGTTTTAATTTATGCCCTGGGGACATATAAGGTGTTTATAGGAAGATTTGTCGTAGAAACTCAAAAAAGGCTCATTCGATTGGAAATCGAAAGGCTTAGTGCCCTTTTTAATAGTCGAAAGTGATTGGAAGACTTGACATTTTTATAGTAAAGATCGATGTGGGTATAATAGGAACTTCGAAAAGAGCTTATTCGATTGAAAATAGAAAGGGCTGATGCCCTTTTTAATAGTCGAAAGTGATTGGAGGAAAAAACTAATCCCCCTCTCACGCCCACCCTCCCATTTGACTTTGTGTTTAATAAACTCAATGTTGCCATAAGATTAAATCAAAATGCACTGTGTTAATGCTAATTCCCAATAAGGCATCTGAGCAGTATCCCAAGAACGACTGAGGGTTTTATGTTCAAACTTTTGGGGCTGCTTCTGCTCTTAAGATTCAACCAAATCAAAATAGCGTAAGTGTATCCAAGCTATCAAAGAAAGTTTACAGATTTTTTTGCGAATGGTATCAAGTTTTCCATTTCAGGTCAACTAGACGAGGTATGAAACTAAATTAAACACTTCTATTTGTATCAAGATTTTTTAAGAGGGCGTATGTTGTTAAAAATTGCTGAAAATTTTTCTCCAGCATACAAATAGCAGGCCAAACTATAAATCTTTAAAAAAACGAAAAGATTTAAAGTATTATTTTCTTTTTCTCTGAAAAGACTATGTCAATATAAAACGAACAGAAATTAATTTTAAAAAACTTTCCACAAAATAAGTTTTTCAAAGAAAAGTAAAGAACTCCATTAAACAAAAAATGAGCAAAAATAAAATCAAATAATCTACCAAGCGTGAAACTACCACAGATCAGCATCGATAAATAAATGAAACCCAAAACGAACAGAAATTACAATTAATAACCGAGTCAAACTCAAAACGAGCAGAAATTAACATAAGTTGGGCTGAAAACCCCTGTGCCTTCCCAAGGCCAGATCATAATTTGCACTTTACTGTTGCTCTCCAGAAAATTAGGACGACTAACTGCTTTGTTCTTTTTCTTTTGGAGAGCAACAATTCTAGGGTTCTCTTCGTATTACTAACATGATTTCTGGTATGTGTACCTGTGGGAATTTTTCTGGGCAGAGGCACTTCATATGGAAATGGTCGTCGTATAAACTTCAAAGGGGGCTCATTCGTCTGGAAGTCGAGAGTTCTAGTGCCCTTTTTAAGAGTCAGAAGTGATCGGAGGGCAATTAGCCCCCCCCCCCCCCCACACCCTTATTTTCCCAAATGGTTTCGATAAAAATTTTGAGATAGCCATTTTGTTTAAAAAAACTTCATTGATCACACATCAAAAAAACACCAGTGTCGACACAACCCCCAAGGGCCCGGGGGGATGCGTTGTAAGTTATGCCCTGGGGGCATACATGGCTCTTACGGAATGAATGCTCGTATAAACTTCAGCCCCCCCCCCCACACACTTTTTTTTTCCAAATGAATTCGATAAAAATTTTAAGATAGCCATTTTGTTAAAAATAGTTCAATGATCACATAAGAAAAACTCCTGTGTCGACGCAACCCCCCAGGGCACGGGGGTAGGCGTTGTAACTGATGCTCTGGGGGCATATATGGTTCTTATGGAAGGGATGCTCGTATAAACTTTGGAGAGGGCTCATTTGATTGGAAATTGAAAGTTCTCGGTCACTTTTTAAGATTCGAAAGATATCAGAGGGAAACTACCCCCCCCCACCCTCCCCTCCTACGCCGTATTTCCTCAAACTCATCCGAAAAGAACTTTGAGAGAGCCATTTTTTCAAAATGGTTCAAAGATCATATATCGGAAACTCCGGGGTCGACACGATCCTTCAGGGCCCGGGGTAGGCGTTGTAAGTCATGCCGGCGGGCATATATAGCTATTACGGAAGGGATGCTCGTGATTGGAGGGCAACTAGCCCCCCACACCCCTTTTTTCCCAAATGCATTCGATAAAAATTTTGACATAACCATTTTGTTAAAAAATAGTTCAATGATCACATAACAAAAACTCCGGTGTCGACACAACTCCCAAGGGGCCGGGGGGCATGCGTCATAAGTTATGCCCTGGGGGCATATATGGTTCTTATGGAATGAATGCTCGTATAAACTTCGGAGAGGGCTCATTTGATTGTAAATTGAAAGTTCTCGTTCACTTTTTAAGAATCAAAAGAGATCAGAGGGCTACTAGTCACCCCCCCCCCCCCCCCCCCCCCCCCCTCCACGCTGTGTTTTCCCCAAACCCATCTGATAAGAAGTTTGAGAGAGCCATTTTTTTCAAAATGGTTCAAAGATCATATATCGAAAACTCCGGTGTCGGCACGATCCTTCAGGGGCCCGGGTAGGCGTTGTAAGTTATGCCCGGCGGACATATATAGCTTTTATGAAAGGAATGCTCGTATAAACTTCAAAGAGGGCTGATTTGATTGGGAATTGAAAGTTCTAGTTCAGTTTTTCAGAGTCAAAAGTGATCAGAGGGCAACTATCCCCCCACGCCTCTCTTTCCCCAAATGTATCCGATAAAATTTTTATATAGTTATTTTGTAAAATAGTTCAAAGTTCAGATAACAAAAACTCCGGTGTGTCGACACAACCCCCCAGGGCCCGGGGGCAGACGCTGCAAGTTATACCCTGGTTGCATATATGCTTCTTATGGAAGGGATGCTCGTATAAACTTGAGAGAGGGCTCATTTGAATGGAATTGAAACTTTTAGTTCACTAAACCCTTTTTTTCCACAAACCCATCCGATACAATTTTGAGATAGCCATTTTTTTAAAATAGTTCAAAGGTCAGATAACAAAAACTCCCGTGTCGACACAACCCCAAAAGGCCCCAGGGGCAGGCGTTGTAAGTTTTGTCCTGGGACCGTTTTATGGTTCTTATGAAAGGAATGCTCGTATAAACTTCACAGAGGGCTCTTTTGATTTAAATTTAAAAGTTCTAGTTAACTTTTCATCAGAGTCAAAAGAGATCGGAGGGCAAGTAGCCCCTCCCCCTCTAAGCCTTTTTCTTCCCTAAACCCACTCGATAAAAATTTTGAGGCGGCCATTCTGTTGAAAATAGTTTCTAACATCAGATATTGAAATTCCGGGGTTGACACAACCCCCCAGGGCTCGGTGACAGGCGTTGTAAGTTATGCCCTGGGCGCATGTATGGTTCTTATAGAAGCAATACTCGTATAAACTTCAGAGAGGGCTCATTTGATTGAAAAAGTAAACTTCTAGTTTACTTTTAAAGAGTCAAAAGAGATCGAAGGGTAAATAGCCCCCCCCCCCACACCCTTTTCCTCCCAAACCCATCCGTTAATAATTTTGAGATAGCCGTTTTGTTAAAAATAGTTCAAACATCACATAATAAAAACTCCGAGGTGGACACAAACCCATTTTTTTTACTTTGATACTAGTTTTGATACTTTGATGAACATTTGATTTGAAAAACAAGTTTGATTTTGAAATAACGTATTTTTTAAAACTTGGAACTTTTTGCAATAAAAAACGAGCAAAAATTAATTTAAAAAGAACTTTCCAAAAAACAAATTTTTCAAAGAAAAATAAAGACCATTTAAACTTAAGATCAGCAAATACAAATTCCTGTTAAAATATAAACTCAAAACGACCAGAAATTACTATTAAAGAATAAATGAAACCCAAAACGAACAGAAATTAAATAAACAATCATAGCTAAAAAAAAAAAAAAACAGACAACAAGTTATAATATAAATGAATAAATAAATCTTAAAGCGAGTAATGCTTAAATTGAATATGCAAATCAAGGTATCGCCTCCTTCTCTCACTGTAAAAGTCTAAAACCTACTGCGTCATGGCGCTTTACTGAAAACTATAAGCGTCTTGAACAGTCTTGAAAAGTATAAACAAAATCAAATTGAATATTTGATAAATGATATTAATTGTTTAAAGATCAATCAGTTCAAGATTTGCTTTCACTGTAATTTTTTATTTTCATTTCAATGCTGTAAGAACTGGAAAAGGAAAATTTGTAATATAATTCGTTTTGAGTGAAGCGCCATTGGCGCAGTAGGCTTTTGGTTTTTACAGTTAAGGAAGGGGACAATTTTAGGGGTCTTGAACAATTTTAGAAAGAGCTAATAAATTAAACTGAATATTTGATGTATAATGATATTAATTGCTGAAAGCTCATCAGTTCAAATTTTTACTGTAATTTTAATGTTTATTTTCAATATTAAGTGCAAAAGAAAATATTTGTAATACAATTCGTTTTCAGTAAAGCGCCAATGACCCAGTAGGTTTTAGACTTTTACAGTGAGAGAAGGAGGCAATACCCAAACTCAGGTTTTTAGTGATTTGTGTTCGTTTCAAGCTTAATTTGCATATTAAATTTAAGTTTCACTCGTTATAAGATTTATTTATTCATTTACATTAGTACCTACTGTATGTTTGTTTGCATTGATTCTTTATTTAATTTCTTTCCGTTTTGGGTTTCATTTTATACTTCAATAGCAAAATATTTTTTTTGCTTTAAGCTTGATTTGCATTTTTTTTTTTTTGCTATGATTGTTTATTTAATTTCTGATCGTTTTGCGTTTCATTTATTCTTTAATAGTAATTTCTGGTCGTTTTGAGTTTGCTGATCTTAAGTTTAAAATGGCCGTTTTCTTTTCTTTGAAAAAACTTCTTTTTGGGAAAGTTTTTTTAAATTAATTTCTAACTAGGATGACAATGAACTGCTTTGTTAGATATATTCATAGATGCTTAACAGACATACTTAATGTTGCTGGTTAAGAAAACGAGTTTGTTGCGTGTCCTTAGTCATCTCACTCTGGTAATAATTGGAGCATCGTGCTTATAATAATCAAATTGACTGCTACGCAATAACATTTTCATCTAAAAAAAGCTAGTTTTCCAACTCGTTTGAAAGATAATTCATAGTAGAACCAAGGGATTGTCACAATCAATCGTCGTGTACACCACGTGGCGTCTACCAAGCAGGTTGGTAGCGTGACAAGAGGTGTCGCCTGGCGGAAGTATGTATACACGTTGCGTGAAATACCGCACTTGTGCAAAAATAAGCGGTGCTGCAAGATGTACATCATGTAGTGGAGAATACTCTATACCGCGAGTAATACCGAATATGAATTCGCTATTATTGAGGTTCTCTTTCTTTAATTGACAGTGAAAATGGTGAAAGCACTTTATTTAATCTGAATTCTGGGTGTAAGTGGAAAGCTGAAATCGAGCCCATGCAGAGAACTTTTGGGAGGGGCAGATTCTAAAAAAAAGATAGAATTTGCACAAATTATTTCAATTTTTTATATTAACGTGAACTGTTTGATTTAGTAGAGAGAGACGCATCTCCTATGCACTTTCATTGTTCCCACTTGCCCTCATTACGTTGAATGTGTTTGCGTTTTTGGGTGCCCCACAGCCCGGCATGGCTCACATCGAAATTTTAAGATAGCCATTCTAATCGCTCCCGGAAGTTTATAATCTGCGTCCGAAGATGTCATAGTAAAACAAAGGTTTTATGGTACATTTTAACGAAAGGAGGATATGTTGTACATAGTTGAAGCCAGGATATGTTGTACATAGTTGATGTCATAGTAAAAACAAAGGTTTTATGGTACATTTTAACGAAATAGGAGGATATGTTGTACATAGTTGAAGCCAGGATATGTTGTACATAGTTGATGTCATAGTAAAACAAAGGTTTTATGGTACATTTTAACGAAAAGGAGGATATGTTGTACATAGTTGAAGCCAGAATCATGCAAATATGTTGGTACTTGTTCAATGTCCCGAAAACACTCAAGAACTTTGATCTGTGTGATCTGAGAAAAACTGGTTTGTGTTTCGCTTTCGGTTATAATTAGCTTATTCTCAGTGAGAAAAACTGCGACGCAGGTATATTTTAATTAAATATTTAATATATAAGGGGAGTTAGGTTAGGTATTAAACATTTCCAAGTGCTACTCCAGGCTCGTCTGTTGTACCTGATAGTTTCTTAATTAGTCAAACTAGCGTTATTCTTAAGACAGGTAAAATCTAGGTAATTGTAAGCACCAATTACTGTGTGCTTCTTAAGTCAGATGTTGGAACAATCACCATAGCCGGATAATATTTTAGTGCGCGATTTTACGTCTATGTTGGCTGGTTTCCTTAGAGCGTTTCCTGCATAAAGTAACATATTTTTGCCCGCTTTTATGGAATATGTTTTTACATGTTTATAAAGGTGTCTATATTGAAGTGTTTTGTGTGAATTCATTGGTTGAATAAATTGATTGATTGACCCCAAGATCGAGTTTACTGCCTAATATTGGGTATCTGGTGCATTTGGTATTCTCTTGCGTTCTTCTTTCCTGTATTGCCTTGTCCCATTTGTGTCAATAAATCCCTCCTACTAATTTTCTCGTGTTGTTATTTTCTTGACTTAGGTGTTATTGCCACAATACAAATAAAACGGTACAAATACCGTCAGTTAACATAAGAAAATTTGTGTAAACTTTTATTTAAAAATGGATGAAACTCACAAAAAGGAGTGATATCTTAGATGAAAAGTTCAATATGAAATTCAACATGTTAACTAGATCAGGGGCTTGAGGTTCCTGTCTAAAAAAATGTGTTTAATATTTTTCCCAAGGAGGATCGTTGCGGTTGTCTTTTTTTCCCCAGGGGTCATCGTATCGAATTAGTGGTGATAGAATATTGAGAAAGGTATTATTTAAGCAGAGAATCTAAAGTTCTAGTGCCCTTTCTAGAAAACTAGGACAAAATTGGACATATTTTATGTCAAAAGGAAGCATTCTGATGGGCCAGGACACAGTCACATAAAAGGGCAAAAAAGTGACAAGTTTTATAAATTTGAGACTTAAAAAGGGCAAAAAAAGGGTACAAATTTTTTAAATTTATAACAAAACAAAACATTTACTAACTGGATATATATATATTTTGGTTTAAAAAAATCTCACTTTTCACACCACAGTAATGCATTTTCTCGTTTTTTTTTTTGTTTTTTTTGAACATCCAGGTTTTGCCAGAGATGTCGTAAGCAAAGAATTTTCTCGGAAGTAAGAGATTTACATGTTTATATGAGCTTCGTGTTTTCACACTAAGTCATTTTGTAAGGATGTTTATATGGATTTTTTCCCATTATATTTGATGTTAACTCGCTGCTTTGAAAGAGGATTACAAAAGCGTCTTTTGGTCAATAATACAATTGTTAAAAAAAAAAATTAACCTCTAGTTTTTGATATTTTCAAGATGGACACATTTTTAGCTAAAAATGACACGATTTTGGATGTTCAAGGGACACATTCATGAATCAAAAAGTTGGCAACCCTGTTAGTGCCACAAACAAACAGTTATTTGCCTGAGCAGGGGCTAAAATGGCATCGAGCAAATATTCAGATTTAGTCGATAGGTCTAGATCTAGCCAAATAAGTAATCTTGCCAAAAAGTAATCTTAAAACCTAAGCAGATATTTAGTCCATACCAAATGAACAATAATTAATATAGGCTAGTATTAACGATTATTTAGTATTGCATAGAACCATAGTAGCCATAAGGACTATTGGATCTCTTATGGGCAAGGGGGCATCTAAAGCCCTCTTATTTTTTTATTTTCTATTATCAGACTTCCTATGAGGAGTTCTTCGGAAATATATAAGGATGCATTTAACCTCTACCTCCATTCGTTTGTAACGATATATAGTTTTAGACAGGAAAGGTTAGTTTTTCAATAGTGTAAATGGTTGGGGTTTGGAAGGGCATTATTCTCCATCATTTTTAAGAAATTACTATTTTATTGAGTAAAAGGAATGAACCATATTGAGTCGTCAATGAACCCTTATTCCCGGAACAGTTGGAACATAGTTTTTACACAGGTGAAATTTTTAGCGTAAGGGCCGCGGTTGGTAAAAAAAGGGTCAAAGATCATCCAGAGCAATTGATGGAGCATAGGGCGTCGAATTGACTTTTTACTTGCTGGGTCTTTTCTCATAGGGATAGGTAGCAACCCTGTCGCCCAACCTTACGGCAGGGGGAGTTGAACCCAGGGCCCTGTATTGTCAAGATAAACGTCAATTCCCTGTGCTGCCACAAGGTTGAAACGGGTGGTAGCCCTCATATGCAGGATTAACGTGTATATAAAAAAAAAACGAAAAAAAAAACAAAACAAGTTTTTGCCAATGAAAATAAAGAGCATGATTAAAAGTTAAAATACTAGAAGGGCAACCACCTCCTCAATTCCCATTCTTTGCGCTACAGTGCTACATGTCCAACGTAATTGTGTCTGCTTTGCAGCAGAGCAGTATCGGAATAGGATAAGTAGGACAGAGCAGTGTGAGTGTTTTTATGCTTCAAGATGAAAACAATTTCCCCTGGTACCAAAGGTTAAGGCAGTATCCAGTGGGAGGGGAGGGGGTTTGGGGGTTGGATCCCCCCTCCCCCGAAATGTTTGTCCGACTCGTAAAAAACGTAACAAAAATCAATATAAACATTTTTTTGATGCGTTTTAAGTTTTTTTTTGTAAACCCCAGCCCCAAAAAAATCCTTGATACGACTCTGCCAGAGGTACCCAGATTAAAATTTGACTGCCTGGAGCAAATAAACTGTTTCTATTCAGTGTTTAAATTTGTTGTCGGAGCTCAGACTGCATGCGCGAGATCAGCTCCGTATCCTAACTGCCGAAAGTTCAAGCTCTATACTCTTAGGCGGCTTTCATACTGCGCCTGTAATTTTCTGTGCCAAGTTACGTTAAGTACAGCCTTTCACACTTGATCAAGTCCTTTCACTATATGCTGGCGTAAAAATCCATAAAACCGTCATAGTTATCGTCACAATCGTCCTAATCATCAAAAACATTTTAAAAAAAAACAAAAAATGTGGAATGGAGAGGCTTTGATAAAGTTAGTAATGTTTCTTAGAAAATTTCTTTAGCTTCAAAATTTATTAGTTGTTCATCCAAAAATCCTATTTGTTGTTACCATGTCTACTTTTCCATTACGTAACATAAACTTACGTAACATTAAATCCTATAAAAAGTTCCGAGTCTACACAGCATTGCCTATTTTACGAACAGAATTTACTCCGTAAGATTACATAACTAGTCTTATATCACGCGTAGTATGTTAGGTTCAACCCTGTAGGGCACTGTATATAAACAATATAAATGTTATATCTATATACAGTAGTGTAGGGTGAAAGAACCGTTAGACAAGTCTGAAAAATAATTTCAGCTTATTATTCAGAATAAACAGAAGTGAGTTCACAAAGTAGCTTAAAGTTTAGAAGTCCGTAGCCCATTCAGCATGTTTATGAAAACTATCAATAGGTGAATTCAGGCACTTAAGATATTTTTTTCGTACCCCTTAGCATATCCAGATTTGTACGATATTTTCTTGCCCTACTTTTTGGATGATTTACCTGTTTGTTTGATGTTCTTTTTTAGGAGGGAGGTTGGCCATCTTGAACTCTTCCTGAATCTGTGAGGTCCCCCGAAACAAGTCTTGCTTATGTATAAACCTTCATGCAACATATACGCCCATATACAAAAAACAGAAATTGTATGAACATTTGTTAAATGCGTAGGTGTAACGAGAGTTAAATACTTAAGAGGATTCGATGCAAATCCTGTTTGGAGTCAAAAGTCAAGCTATCTTGATTAAAGAAATACCCGATAAGATATGGAAAGCTGATATAAAAAGTATTTGGCAAATAAACTGATGATACAAGAAAGCTATATCTTATTGGACAGAAAATACAAAAATCGTGAATTCTGGGGCTAAATTATTCCCTAACTTAACGCAAGAGGAACATTTTCTATGTTATGCGAATATTTGTAAAAAGACCGCTTCTGCTCATAATTCTTTTCCTTCGCAGTCCAGCTTCAGGTCGTATCTTTAGCCACCTTGTATTAATTCAATGTTCTTGGAACCACCGTCTGATATAGAAATTACTAGAATTGTTATGGGATTAAAGAATTGCCCTGATAATATTTCCACTAAAGTAATTAATTCCATGATTCCTTCCGTTATTTCTCTCTTAATTTATAAATGGTATTTTTTCCGTACAGACTCTAGGACGCTCGAGTTATCATATTATATAATAGTGGCCCACGAAATGATCCAGTCAACTATCGGCCAATCTATTGTCTGTGTTTAGCAACATTTTTGAGAAGGTGATGCTTTCTCGTCTTAATTATTTTTCTTACTTCTAAATCATTCAGCTGAGCATGCTTGTGCGGTTTTATTGAACTATCTTCACACTGCACTAGACTCCCTTTTGCTACTGCTTTATTTCTAGATATTCGTGAAGCCTTTAATTCATTAACTCACAGTATTCTTCGTTCTAAACTTTTTCATTTTGGCATAAGAGGTACTGTATTCCTTTGGTTTGAGTCTTACATGTCAGGTAGAATAATTTCAGGTGATCTGCTCTTCCGTTTCACCCTCAAAAGTTGACCATGGGGTCCCTCAAGGATCAATTCTGGGGCCAGTATTATTCTTAATTTATGTAAATGACCTAATTTTTGCAGTTAGAATTGAAAATCCTCTATGTTTGTTGTCGTCTGTGTCATCCAACATTTTCCCATAACCATAGCTTGCCTTCCTGTTGCATTTGCTGATGATACCTTCCTTGTTACTCCTGGGAGAACGGAGGATGGGGCTGTACAAAGTCAAAGGACCTGTTCGAGAGAGTTTTACTTTGGTTTGGTGCTAACTCTCATTTTCTAAATGTTTCTAAATCTATTGTTGTAGTTTTTCGTCGTATATCTCTGGCTTGTCCTCAACTATCCGAAATTCATCTATTCAAAGGCTCTATTAATGTACCAAAAAATGACCATGTCCGTTTCCTAGATATCGTCCATGAAAATTTATCTTTGTCCATGATATCGTCCATGAAAATTGTCGATGAAAATTTACCTTTCAAGCACCACATTGATTTGATTAAAAAGAAGGTGTGTGCAGAAACCTTGGTATTCTAAGAAAGCTAAAAAAATATTTTTCCTGGAGCAGTTCTGAGAATCCTATGACGGTTTAGTTCATTCTTATGTTTCTTGTTGCTCAGTTATATGGATGTCTACCTTTCTTCTTTTGTTAAACCGCTTTCCAGCACTTACAATAAAGCTATAAATCTTATTCGGGATGTAAATTGTTCAGCAACTAAACCGCTCCTTGGTGTTAAACAACTTTATATTCTTTCCTGTGTATCTTTCACTTTTCTTCAGCTCCAGGGTGATATTCCCCAACCCCTCTGATTTACTTCATCCTGTGTATTTGATCGGTAAAATTATCAGCTCCGCAGTTCTCAGAACATTAAAATTCCGAATAATTCAAACCGTAAGGTCTGATACTAATCCTCTCGTTGCTTGTCATTTTATATGACGGGAAGGGAATACCCTTCCCGATTCTGCTCGACAATGCCACTCGTTTGGCACCTTCAAAAGACTTATAAAAAATTTTTGGTTTCCATGTGATTTTTTTTAGTCTTTTTTACTTTGCATTTCTTTCTTCTTTTTCTGCTTTTTGTGTAGCATTGATTGGAGTTAATTTAATCTATTTTGATTTTATTTATTTTATTTAATGTGTTTAATTATTTTCTTCTGTAGATATACTGCTTAATTGAAACGTTTTTATTCCCCTCTTTTACAAGCCTATGATACTGAGGGGGATTAGCACAATGTATGATTGTATGGTTAATTAGTTATGAATAAATCTTAGTTTTTTATTATAAATCAGAATACATAACTACTAAGTTACCAGAGCGTGTTGATTATGTATTATATGGCTGGAAAAAGATTCCCCCTTTTTCTTTTGCCTTAGGTCAATGGTTTGCCTGTGAGTCCAAGCAAATTCAGCCCCCCCCCCCCCCCCCTTTCGCATGCAAGTCCAGGTTGACGTTGTCCGTCATGAGTCAAACCAAAAATCTTGATCATCCCTTACTTCTATGGCTGTCTACCTTAGTTCTACCATAGGCAGTGTGGATGGATGGATGATAGACAAACTCTAATAACAAGTGAAAATGACATCATTTCTTAAACTATTCTGAAAAGGCTTATGCCAGCTTTGCTGCCTCTCACTCAGACTACCTCACTTGGCTTTGTCTCCAATTGGCCAATGGCTTGATGGCAACTTGATTTTAATTAACTACTGCTGTGACCATGATGTAAAGACTTCACCAAAGAGTTGCTCCTAAAATATCTTAGTCGGCAAAGCAGAGGCGATTTTAGGGGGGGAAAGAGGGGGCACTTGCCCCTGGCGCAGAAATTTTAGGGGCGCAAAATTCCAAATAAATATTCTGACGATTATAATCATTTTGTAATTTTTGAAGTTTAATTTTTATTAAAATAAGGTAGACGACGCAGTTAATAAATGAAAAAAATTAACAAATTATTAATTATTTAATAAAATGGAAATCAATAAAGAAATAAAAAAAAAACATTAAATAAAAGGAATTAATTGATTAAATATAATATTTAAAATCATTAAATTAAAATTAATAATACTAATTTAATAATTTAAATAGCATTTAAAAAATAATTAAAAAAAATTTTCTTTAATTAATAAATTGAAATTAATTTTGTAAATAAATGAATTTTTTTAATTTGGCCTAAAAATTTTGGGAGACAGGGGGGAGGTGCTAATGAAGATTTTGCCCCGGGTACAAGAGAAGCCAGAACCGCCAATGTGGCGAAGCTAACCAAAAAGTCGCCACAATACTTTATATTAATATTGCAGCGTATATCTAGTATGTTTTTTTCATTGTGTTTTTTTTTTTTTTTTTTTTTTTTTTTTTCATTGTGTAGCATTTCCTATTGTATATGCTATTACTAAAATCCTAAATAAAAGAATAATTTTTGAAGATCATCACCTGTTTCACTTAAAGCAAAAAATACACTTCTGGGGTGAAAGTAAAGGATTGTTATCTCAAATAAGATTAACCCCTCTCATTGACGAGGAAAAAAAATATACATCTATATATATATATAATATATATATATATATATATATATATATATATATATATATATATATATATATATATATATATATATATATATATATTATATATATATATATATATATATATATATATATATATATATATATATATATATATATATATATATATATATAATATATATATATATATATATATATATATTGTGAAATCCCCACCTTTACAGGCCTTGGAGCCTTTGTGAGGATCAGTGCATGATATTTGTTTGATAAGTTTTTTTTAATATGTTATCTTAAAAACGGAAAGAAATTGAACTGGAAATCAAGTAATTTAAAAATACAAGCAAAGAACGACCTTAAAACAAAAACAAGTGAAAATTACCGTAGCATGAGGGGGCTCCTACTTCTCTCCTGGAACCCTCCCTCTCCTGTAATACTGTATGGGTTGCTTGTACTTTGCTGAAAACTTGCTATGATACAGCAGATGCTCAATCGGTGACTGGAACTGTTATATCAATTTTCAAAGAATATAACGGTTTTTATGTTTCTCAATGAAAAATATAACGAAAATTGTCAAGAGATGCATAATTTCATTCTCTCGGACCATACGCACAAACATGACATGTTAATTAGAAATCGGGCAAGAACCGTTGACGTGTTTACGGGACTATCCAGATAGCAGTAATATAGATTAGCCAAAATATGCAATGCAAATGCGACAAAACAAGGATGTACTAACACGTTGTAACTACACAGTGTACAACACAGATAAACTAAGACGGACTTCTAGGGAGAAAGGAAAACACTTCTAGGGCGAACCATGGTCCGCAAAATACCGTTAACTTATTAAGGAGCAATGGGACTCCCATATTTTTTTTTCAGGTCTCATCATATAGAACTTAGAAAGTTGGAAAGGGTTGATTCGATTGTAGATTAAAGTTATAGCCTCCTTTTTTTTTAAGGATCCAAACAAATTCAAGAGTAACCAATTGCTATTTCAACGCTCTTTGGGGTTCTGGGTATCCCCAGTGCCCCAAACGGTTTTCGGTCAAGATAAAGTACTTCTCGGCTGACATGATCCTTGTAGGTAGGTCCTTGTAGGTCTACCAACTATTCAAATAGCCATGTTTCATAAAAAGGTAGATATTTTAAGCCTTATTGAAATCAGGATAGTGCAAAGATTTTGGTCTGTAAAATTGTAGGGCCTTTGGCCCAGACCTCCCCCGACCTCCCCTGACCCCAAAATCATAACTACAGACATGTTGCACCTCTCTTGACTTAGAATTGCTCATGGATCATTGAGAAATCTTCAGATGACTACGGATTCTCAAATCTTCAGATGACTATCCCAAATCAAAAGGAAACGTGAATGTATCTAGAACATGGTGTTTGATTTTCGTCAGTTGGTAGTTTGATTTTGAAGTCGGTAATTACACGCGTGGAACAGAAAATTATCATTTCAGCCACATAATTGCCTGTAGTCCCCTAGACATGGAACCAAATTTTGTAAATATCCCATTTTAAACTTGGGCTTCGTAGATAAATTTTGGAAAATGGTGACTAATTTATGCCTTGTTAAAATTAAGATCAAGCTCACATTTTGGTTTTCATAATAATGGGGGCAGGGGGGGGGGGTCAAATACCCCAAGCCTCCAGTTCGTCTCCCCAGGTGAAATTTAGTTTCTTCAAAAATCATGTCAAAACTAAGATAAGTCTGCACAATTCAAACACCCAGAGAAACAGATCAGTTCTCTTTATTACATCATTGCCTTTATGGTACTATATTGCTCATTTTTCGGTTTTCACTGGATTTGAGAAAACTGACTCCAACTTTGCCCCCCCCCTCCCCCGATTTTGACAAAATTAGACCAGGGCCCAAGCCCCTCCCCACTTAGAGAGTTCTCTCCCAAAGCTCATAAATAAGGTCATTTTGATCATTCTGGCAGTGACTTCAAGTGATCTGCAACATATCTGTGTTTATCCCAGTGTAAGATTGCCCTTATTTGTAGTTTTTCTTATCAGTTCCTCTTTGTTTTGGTTTTGTTTGTATTTATTAGAGGTTATTCGTTTCTTTTTATTTCTTCATTACTCCATCAGTTTTGTATTTTTATATTTATGATGGGCAATAAATTTATACATACACATAAAGAACCAAATTTAAATAGATGCATAGAACTTGATCTTGCCATCATGACAACAAAGAAGTTGAAAACGTGGACATTTCGCTCCTCTTTCGACTCGTGATCACTCAGGGACAGGGCTGCCGACTGTACCACGAAATTGTTATTTTAGCATTTTACAGTCAATTTTTTTAACTGTCAGGCGTCTTTCAGTCAGCGGTTTTAAGGGATCAGCGATTTATATAGAGATTCTAATCCAAAAATTATGAACTGCCATCGACGGATACTAGCGAACACAGTATCCATCGATGACAGTTCATAATTTTTTGGATTTTGTGCAAATCACGGATATTGGCGAATAACTCGCTTTTATGGTTGTTGGTTTTAATTCATATAATTTTTGGCTTTTATTGAAATTTATTCATCTTTTAAGTTTTTTGGTTGTTTCTTTGTTTTTTTGTTTTTTTGTGTTTCTTTTCACATTGACATTCCGCGTTTGTTTTTTGTTGTTGTTTTTTTTTCTTCGGCACTTTCCTTGGATACATTATTTCGTTTCGCGCTGAAGAAGAGAGGCGTTTTGTCCTCTCGAAATATTCGCTTTGTTGTATTTTTTTTTTCCGTATTTTTCATTTGGCCTTTAAAAACCCCATTTTTGCTCGTTTTTCTTTCTTTATGTGATGTCAGGCCAATGTGGTTTAAGAAATTATATTGGTCTTTCGGTGGTAAAGATAACGGTTGAACAGTAAGAAAGAAAGGTAGAAAGTAAAGAACGTAAAGAAATTAAACAGTAAGAAAGTAAAGAACGCGACTGCTTTTGGGACAACATAGCACAGTAACACATACTTTTTTTTTTTTTTTTTTAAAAAAAAACTGCCCGAACCAGGAACAAATTGATAAAGTAATGCTTTCTTCACCATCCGGACCAGAAAAAAACGCTGAGCAACATATCCAAAATACCCATCTCTAACCCGTTGCGAATTTTGTTTTTCGCTATTTTTGTTACATTAATTTTTATTTTTCATGAAAAAATGAAGTGTCACGAAATGAGTGGTTGATACGTCTATCTGTATCCGAATTGAGAGCTGAAACCGTTTCTGACGTTAGTTTTTCTTGTAAACGTCAAATAAAATGAAAAAATCCATTTTTTAGTAAAAAAAATAGCAAATTTTCACTATTTTGGGAAAAAAACTAAGTGATAACCATGATGTCTTTTTTTTTTTTTTTAGCGATTTCTAGAGCTATTAGAGCTCACATTCTCGTGAGCTCGGCTCTCTACGCTCATCTTTTAGGACAAGATGTGGGAACTTTGGATACTTTCAGCCTTGAGAACCTCTTCAACGACACCCTTGAGGGAAAATGTCCCCCCAGAGCCCTTGACGAAGCACCACCAGAGCTGGGACTACTGGAAAGTATTATCAAACAGTAGATTGAAGACCTACGAGATCACCGAACAGTAAAGCTCTGGCTGCAGTACCTTGACATGGTTAAAAAGCTTCTCAAGTTTATACGTGCCGAGAGACTGGGCCTATGGGACCTGCATTTGCAGGTTGCAGCAGAAATGCTTCCCTACCTAGCCACATCTGGGCACAACCTTTACGTGAAATCTGTCTGGTTGTACATCCAAGAGATGACTAAACTTCCCAGTTTTCACTCAAAAATGTTTCAGATGTTCAGTGAGCAAGGACACACGATTAGAAGGTCAAATCGGCTCTGGGCCAGCCTCTCAGCAGACTTAGTTATTGAACAAGAGCACATGCGAAGCCTAAAGATATCGGGAAGACTCACTGGTGGTGGTGGCATGACTGAAGAACAGAGATCAATTTGGGTCCTATCTAGGCCGGTGTGTCTTGAGGTCAACCTGTTGATGCAGAACCTGGCGAATATCGGCTACTCTACAAGCGAGCAGCATCGTGACTCGAGTCTGAACAGACAAACTCATGACTGTGAAGATACTGCTAAGTTGGTAGATTAACTTCGAAGTGTCATACCCATTCAATGGCAATTTACAACTGAGAAACATTGCAAATGAAGTAACTTCATCTCCAGGCGTGAATGTTGACGAAGCCGAATCTGCTGGGAAGAAAATCTTAGACAAGATGTCAGAAAAGAGCCTTGAAGGAACACATCCTTAAAAAAAAAAGTCCAAGTGATTCTGATGACCACAAAAAAGTCGGGCTCTTCTGAGATGGCGCACACATCGACCCGGCGCTACTTTTTCAGAGGTTCATTATCGTTGCCCAGAGGTCTAGTCTCAAGGTAGATTATTTCAAGTTTGAGCTCTGTACCATTCCTCGTGCTCTTTTCGAAAGAAATGGATTCATGCGAAAGGCCAACAAGCCCGAGCTAGCAAAAGCAGTCTATCAGTCATGTGGGGTTTGATGCTCAGTCCCCAAGACCGGTGGGAATTACCAGCTTCGTCTTAGAACGGGGCGCCCTTCTCCATCGGATCCCATGGAAGGTCACTTCCACATACAAGGCTATCATGTCTTCGTGCATTCATTACGTCGAAAAAAATTATCCCCGTGCGCTGTCGTCTTCGACGGATACGATGGCGGTCCGTCAATCAAGATGCAACCCATTTGCGCTGAGCTGGACCTGTCGGCCGCGAAGTGCTATTTACCGAAGACATGAATATTTGTATGAAGAAAGAGGAGTTTCTTTCATGCAAGGAGAACAAATTGCGTTTTCTGAAGATTCTTGAAAATGCTCTGGCAGCCAGCGGTTGCGATGTATACCACTCTGAAGGAGATGCTGATCTAGACATAGTGAAGAAGGCTTGGGAAACTGCACACTATAGTGACACCATTGTGTTTGCTGATGACACGGATGTTCTCGTCCTCCTCATCTGTCATGTAGACACGAGTGCAAATCGAGTTTACTTCTCGCCGGAAGCGAAATTCGGAAGTGAGTGCTCAGCCTGGGATGTTTGTCAGATAAAAGACAAGCTAGGATCAGAAGTTTGCCAGCTGATGCCGTTCTGTCACGCCATACTGGGTTGCGACACAACATCGCACCTTTATGGCATCGGAAAAGGAAAAGCTCTTCAGCTATTGTTATCCAGCTCGAGTTTCGGAGTCGCCGGTACCCTGTTTACCAAAAAATCTGCATCTCATGATGAGATAGCTGCGGCTGGAGAGATAGCTTTCCTGATACTCTACAACTGCCAGGATCTGCCAAGTTTTCCTGAGGAAAGTCAATACTTCCATCTCATTCGTACACCAACAAGAGCTGCCTCCAACTATGATGGCAGCGAAGCATCATTCGTTCCGTGTCTACAGCCAGGTTCAGATTTGGCGAGGGAACACGGTTGACCCCCTAATCTGGGGATGGAATCTTCAAGGCAACGAAGTTTTAGAGCCAAAAAATGACGGATCTCCCCGCTGCTCCTCCTCATCTTCTAAAGACAGTGAAGTGTTCTTGCCGAGCTGATGGTTGCGACAGTGAGAGATGCTCCTGCAAGAAAAATGGTGTGGAATGTACCATAGGCTTGTCGAGTATGTAGAGGAGTTTCGTGTAACAACACGAAGTGTCAAGAAGATGAATTTTCTGAGGATGATCTTTAAGCCTGTGTTTTAATTTTCTCTGTGATTTTTGTTCCTTTGATCAATCAGATGTGCAATTTTCTTACGTTTTATTACAAATAATTTTTACCACGTCATTTTTTATGGCAATGAAGGTGAATGGATTTTGATCTCAAACGCCTGCGAAGAGCAGGGTTTTTGGGGGTGGGTGGGGAGAATGGGTATTAAAATGATCTTGAAGTATCTCAGAAAACCTAGTTTGTCAACTCAAAACTGATCTATAAACTTCTATCCAACGCTTTTTTTTTTTTTACCTAAAAAGTTAAAATTTGTTCTTTTTGTTTAAAAACAGAGTATTTCTAATTTGTTTTTTGACATCTCGAGAAACTAACATCAGATATCGTTTCAGCTTTTAAATCTAATACAAAAAGACATATCAACCACCAGTTTCGTGATGCTTCATTTTTTTTCAAAGTAATAAAAAAATTAATAAACAAAAACGGCGAAAAAAAACACATTTCGCACCGAGTTAGAGATGGGGATTTTGGATATATTTTTTCAGCGAATTTTCTGGTCTGGATAGTGAAGAAAGCATTACTTTATCAGTTTGTTCCTGGTCAAAACCTTATTATTCCTGTACTAACAATGTCACCTACAGTGAATTAGTCTGGAAAGGACCCTAAAATTATACATTAAATTAATATATAAAATTAATGTATTAATTAATGTATAGTGTATAAAATTGTACATTATACATTGTGTTACTCTATAGCGGCGTCTTCAATAATCCCGTCAAAAACGGGTTTTTTGTGACTGGTTTCCATTGCAGCATATAAAAGAGTCCGTTTAAACATAGGAGTACCTTCCTTGTACATACTTAAGGTTTCTGTACAGTTGCTATTTTATTTTATGAGTAATTTTTATGTTCTACTACGTTACAGACATTTGAGTCTATTGTGGGGGGGGGGGGTAAAAAGGCTATAGGTCTAAATGTAGATAATCTTGAATCTTGTAGCTGAATATTGCGGCTTTTTAAAGTGTAATACATTTTATATTAAATAATATGAAGTAAATATCCTTTTGCAAGTTAAATTAGTGGGAAAGGTACATGGGGAATATTTTTACGTTTTAAGTTATTTTGAAAAAAAAAAAAAACTGGGCTGCGCCCGTGCATTCCGGTCACATTGATATCTGTATGATGAGCCGAGAAACTGGGCTGATCATGACCATAGTAGTCAACCTACTGACGTGTTCATATCTTTCTTTCAGGCTTCAAATCATCAATCATCAATTCACTCATCCGCAACCAAAATGCAAAATGACAGTAGCATAGTTTGCAGTGGGGACGCTGAGGAAGAAATTAAAGAGGGTGCTATAGATGGGAATGAGAGACTGGATCCAAACCCCTACCTAGTACGAAGTATCATGTGAAGTAAGGTTTTATTTATGTTTTAACAGCGTTAGCAGCACTAAAAAGCGTTAGCAGTGTTAGCAGCACTATTAAGTGTTAGAAGCACTAAAAGACCAAAACAGCCTCTATAAAGGCATGATGGTGAACGTGTTCCACACATGTCAGGGTCATTTTGGAAACGTGCCTCCCCCCCCCCAGTATCGCTATATTGGACCAGTATGCTTGTATACTGTCAAGTGCATGCACATGTATGGTGGGAATTTGAAACTGTTCCATCTGCCTCAAATTGAACCAACAGTAGCGTAAAATGATCTTTAATCGGACTACTATAGGGCCAACCATGTTGAAAATGATTGCAAGACATCACTTATAACTTATTGGAAGTGTTTTCCACTTACGTGAAGTTGTTTAAAAGGGCAAGTTTTTTATATGCCTTTTGTCAAGCATCACTAACATCCAATTAAAATCAGTCTTTCTTTAATAAAATGAAAATTTCCCGCTACAATTGGTTCAAAACTGAGACAGATGGCCCCAAATGGTGATACTGGGGAGGCTATACTTTTAATAGTTGAAAGTGATTGGAGAGTGACTATCGCCCCTCTCACGCCCACCATTTTCCCAAACACATCCAAGCGAAATTTTAAGATATCCATTTTGTTCAACGTTGTTGAAAGTTCTCGAAATTAGGTCTTTTAGGATGATAACCCCCTCAGAACCCCAAGGGCAAAGGTTGTAAGTTCTGCCTGGGGGATATAAGGTTTTTATAGATAGAGCTGTCGTAAAATTTCAAAAGGGGCTCATTCAATTGGAAATTGAGAGGGCTAGTACCCTTTGTAACAGTCGAAAGTGATTGGAGGGTAACTAACCCCCCTCTCACGCCCACCATTCCTCCAAACACATCGAATCAAAATTTTCAGATAGCCATTTTGTTCAACGTAGTAGAAGATTCTGGAAATTAGGTCTTTGAGAATGACAACCCCCCCCCCCCAGCGCTCAGGGCAAGGGCTGTAAGTTACACCTGGGGGCATATAAGATTTTTTATTGAATTTTTTGTCGTAGAAACTTCAAAAGGGCTCATTTGATTGGAAATTGAAAGGGCTAGGGCCATTTTTATAGTTGAAAGCGATTGGAGAGCGCCTACCGCCCCTCTCACACGCCCACCATTTCCCCAAACACATCCAATCAAAATTTTGAGATAACCATTTTGTTTAACGTAGTTGAAAGTTCTGGAAATTCGGTCTTAGAGGATAACAACCACCCTAACAGACCTTAGGGTAATGGTTAATGTATTATTTTTTGTTGTTTAGACCAGGGCACTTCGTATCGAAGGAGTTGTCGTGGGAACTTCGAAAAGGGTTCATTCGGTTGAAAATAGAAAGGGCTGATGCCCTTTTTAATAGTCGAAAGTGATTGGAGGCAACTAATCCCCTTTCCACTCCCATCCTCCCACGCCCACCTTCCCATTTGCCCATTGTGTTTAAAATTAAATGTTGCCTTAAGATTAAATCAAATGCACTGTGATAATGCTAATTCCCGATAAGGCATCTCAGCAGTATCATAAGAACGACCGAGAGCATTATGTTCAAACTTTCGGGGTTACTTTTGCTCTTAAAATTTAACCAAATCAAAATAGCGTAAGTGTATCCAAGCTATCAAAGAAAGTAATCAGATTTTTTTTTGCGAATGGTATCAAGTTTTTCATTTCAGGTCAGCTAGAGGAGGTATGAAGCTAAATTAAACAGTACTATTTGTGTCCAGATTTTTAAGAGGGTGTATGTTGTTTAAAAATGCTGAAAATTTTTCTCCAGCATACAAATAGCAGGCCAACTATAAAGTCTTGAAAAACGAAAAGATTTAAAGTTTAATTTTCTTCTTTTTCCTGAAAAGTCTATGTCAATAAAACGAACAGAAATTAATTAAAAAAAAACTTTTTCCACAAAATAAGTTTTTTTCAAAGAAAAGTAAAGAGCTCCATTAAACAAAAAATTAAGCAAAAATAAAATCAAATAATCTACAAGCGTGAAACTACCACAAATCAGCATCGATAAATAAATGAAACCCAAAACGAACAGAAATTACAATAATAAACCGAGTCAAACTCAAAACGAGCAGAAATTAACATAAGTTGAGCGCAAAACCCCTGTGCCTTCCCAAGGCCAGAAGAACATTTGTACTTTACTGAAAAAATACAAATGAATGTGCATTGTCAGTTTAATATACATATATTGATATTTAGTAATCAAAATGTTAATATTATTTGGTTTATTAAAGTTATAAAAGTAAAAAACATTTATATTTTTTTCCTATATGCCTACCTTTCCTTTGTAAGTCTCTGTAGTTTTGGCAAGGAATGATCATAATATTTATTACCTCTTTATTCTTTTCTCTATTTTGTGCATCCCAATCTTTCTTATTTGAATTCTCGTCAATTTTGGCATGGAATGATCATAATATTTTTCGGTTTATCCTTATCTAATTTTATTTTTTACCTCTATTTCATATATGAATTTTTTTTCTTTCAAATTTTAAATGTTATGAAAGGATGGCTCAATATGTTTCTATACCTTTCTATTTTGCCCTCTCTTTGGCGCATGCCTTTCTTTCTTTTGAATTATCGATAGAGACCTCTTTATTTGGGTTTGGATTTTGTATCTTTTGTATGTTTTTTTTTTTCTCTTTAAATTATCGGCAGGGAATCATCATAATCATTTTGACTTCTCTATTTTGACTCAGTTTCCTCTATTTTGTGCATATCTCTCGTTTCTTTGGAATTCTCAGAAGTTGCTGACAGAGAATGGTCCTGATCTTTTTGACTTATTTATTTTGATATTGAGGTCTCTATTTCGGTTGGAATTCCTTTGAAATTCAAATTAGTTTTGGTGGGGAGCGGTCATAATAGATACCTCTTTTTCCTTAAAAATTCTAAACGGTGTTCCACAGTAAGATTCTATGCAGTTTTGGCAGGGTATCATACCCTGCCATTGTTTTGGAAGGGTATTGACCTTTCTATTTTTATTTGGGTCCCTCTATTTCGCACATATCTCTTATTTCTTTGGAATTCTCAGAAGTTGCTGACAGGGAATGATTAGGGTCTTTTCGAATTCTTTTTTTTTTAAATTTTGAGCTCTATAGTTCGGTTTTGCCTCTTTTTCCTTTGGAATTCACAGCAGTTTTGGTTGGAAACGAAAATAATAGATGTCTCTCTTCCCTTTAAAATTCTCACCGGTTTTGCAGAGAAGGATTATCCTATTTTTTAACCTCGCTTTTGACCCCTTTTTTCTTTCGTTATATGTCTATCCTTAAAGACTCTAAGTAGTATTGGCAGGGTATCATAATATCTACCATTGTTTTTTTTTTTTTTTCGCTTTTTCTGTTATGAGAAGAATCACTGTATTGTCCCTTCAAAGTCATTTTGAGCATTAGAGATGACCGAGTATTCCGAAAATTATCGAAAAATATGTTTGCTGAACTGGATAGTTTGCTAGCACCCTGGCTAAGTTGGCTAAGTCTGTTGAACTGCAATTACTTTTACTGAGTGTGTAATCATTTTTGCATTGTTTAAAGTACCAATTTTTTGAGTAAAACCCCCTCCAAAAAAAATCCTGGGTACGGCCTTGGGTTCATTGGACCCATCTCATTCTATTTATTCAAGAAAGTTACAGTTTTACAAGATTTTCTTCTGGTTCTTTTAAAATTATGAAGTTCTTAGGGCAGTATTACACTTTTGCCAGTGTTGCCTCGTTGAATTAGCAGTAGGCCATATGAGGCATACACAGCTGCACAAGCTCCTTCTACATCTCAATCTATTGAGAGCTTCACTTTTTACCCCCTCTATTGAAGTTTCAGTTTCCTTTATATTCTTCTTTATGAGCTCTTTCCACCCCTTTTGGGGACGACCTGCGTTTCGTTTGGCCCAAGATGGATGGCCAGAAAGCACAATGTTTGGCATTACTGCATCCATGACATAAAGAAAACTAATTCGATAATTTTGAGAACTTCTTGGTTCGTAAAAATTCAAACATGAAAAATCGGTTCATTCCTAAAAAGAACGACACCTTTATCCATAAGATAAAGAAAACTAATTCGATAATTTTGAGAACTTTTTTGGCTCTTAAAAAATTCAAACATGAAAAATCGGTTCATTCCTAAAGAGAACGACACCTTTAAGGGAAGCTAAACCTTCTAAAGTAGTTTGGTTTCACATGTTTGGTGTCAAATTTGGCGCTGGTTAATACCAAAAACTGTATATGGAGTCTTTTTCATCAAAAATTAAATTCCTGATTTTTTTTAAAAATATACATGACTATGAGAGTTTACATTCAAAAAATCAAAAAAATTCAAAAAATCAGATTTCATTTTCATTTGTCCGTTGTACTTTAAGCTGAGGCAATTCACTTGGATCCATGTCTCACATCAGTAACTAGCAGTTTTTGACCCATAGAAAGAAGGTTAACAGTTCCTTTATCTTCAACGGGGACAATTGCCCCCCCCCCCCTATATTCTCCCTAGATTTCAAAAAATCCTTTTTTATTGGTATTTCCATTAAAAAATGCGTTTTTTTGGTATTTTCATTGAAAAAATGTAAAAAACAATAAATTGTCCCCTAAATTTTGTTTAATGCATTTAGCCTCATTCCTACATTTCTTTCAATTAATGGCACTGTTATTTGGCTTGTTGCATTTGCAGAGTCATCCTGCATAATTGAATGTAGCCTAATTAACTGTTTCACGTCTAAAGTGCTGTCATAAAGATTAGGCGTCCCATCAAACTAAGGCTTAGTGCGAAAAACTCCTTTTCTTCAGGCCTTGACACGTATCACTTATCAGTGAAAATAGCCGTAATAATAACTGTATTCACCGTTCTTATCAAACAGTTCGTGGTAACGAACTGTAAGTAAGGTGCGACCCGGCTATATAGTAACCGAAACTTTAAAAAACGGAATTTGATGCCAATAGATGCATCAAAAGAATAAGATTTTTATGCTGATTTCAAATATATAAGTTTCATCAAGTTTAGTCTTACCCATCAATGGTTACACGCCTGAGAAAATTTGCCTTATTGTCGAAAACAGGGAGAAAACGCCTCCTAGAAGTCATAGAACCTTAATGAAAATCACACCATCAGATTCAGCGTATCAAAGAACTCTATTGGAGGGGTTTCAAGCTCCTATCTGCAAAATGTGGAATTTTGAATTTTTTGTCAGAAGAAAGATCACGGATGTTGTGTTTTATTGTTTTTTTGTTTGTTTTTTTTTTCCCCAGGGGTGATCGTATTAACCAGTAGTCTTAGCATAACACGTAGTCACCCGATCAACATTTTGAGATAGCCATTTTGTTCAGCATGGTCGAAAAATATAATAACTATGTCTTTGAGGATGACTTGCGTCAAGTATACATGATGTCTTAAGATAAGATATCAAGGATAAGATGTATTTTATTCTTCATTTACACATACATATGGGGATGTTTAAATCCCTCAGTGAGGGCTGGTTGGCCTGTTACAAAGAGGGAAGACATATGATTACATACTCAAGGGCAAAGAAATGATCATTACTCACATATGAAGGAGAAGAAAAGAAAATATAAATAAAATAGAAACTATAGAAAAAATAGAATAAATAAACTAAATTAATTAATTATATTAATAGACTCAAAAAAAAAAAAAAAAAAAAAAAAAAAAAAAAGAAATTACTATAAGCGAATTCCTGTCGTCGAAACAGACTGTAATTATTAGACTGTAATAAAATGGTGCGAAAGCGAATAAAATTTAACCTATCTTCATGAATGCTACTCCTTAGTGAACTATACAAGTTTCACCATAAAAATGATAATCGAAATACCTGAGGCCTGGGAGTCATAGGCGCAGAGAAAACCACCATAAAACAAACTAACCATTCATGGGACATCAATTCGTTACAAAAAAAAAAAAAAAAAAAGTTATTCAGTTTGATTCTTAACTAAAATGGTCCTTAAGAATCCTCTTAAAAGTGCCAAACGTGACATTTCTGTAACGAAAAAAATTGGAGGGCAGATAGTCTTAAAGATCCGTCTTAACTCAAGTCAAGGATGGGAGTATACAGACGTTTTCAGGGGGGATTTTTTTTTGTAGTGAGGGTGGTCGGAGTTACGTGCAGAGATCTTCGTCCATGGGCGAAGGGACATTGCTATGGGG
Source organism: Artemia sinica (assembly GCA_027921565.1). Lineage (NCBI taxonomy): Eukaryota > Metazoa > Arthropoda > Branchiopoda > Anostraca > Artemiidae > Artemia > Artemia sinica. The sequence continues at coordinate 3,171,106 of JAPEVW010000028.1, read as the reverse complement.
GTGGGCGGGTTTTCCCTGCATTAATTTAAAAAACGTTCATGAATTAAATAAAAAATAAGTTTTTTCAACTGAAAGTAAGGAGCGACATCAAAACTAAAACGAACAGAAATTATTCCGCATATGATTGGGTTGTGCCCCCGTCAATACGCCTCGCTCTTTACGCTAAAGTTTTTTTGTACTTCCATCAGAGCTATTTATTCTAATTAACGGCCTTTGTGATTAATTCTTAAAAATGGAAAAAAAACTCGAACTTTAGAGTAAAGAGCGAGGTATTGAGGACTAGGGAGCGAGCCCCCTAATATACGGAATAAAAGTATATGAATATAGAAATTCAACGTAAGCTAATTCGTAAGTTACTCTATATTTAGGCGACTAATAAAAATGTTCGTGAATAAAATTAAAGCGGTTCTAGTAATCCATTTTTAAGTAAAACTAAAAAACGGGCAAACTAGGCCCCCTCCTCCGCCCTTTTTCTCAAAAAATCGTAAAATCAAAATTTCGAGACAGCCTCCGTAAAACAAAAAAAGTAAATTAAATATGCCGATTTCGTTTTGATTATTCATGTATGGTGAGCTTTCCAAAATCAAAACCTGGATTATCCTCAAAAAAGTTCATGAAATTAAATAAAAAAATAAGTTTTCCCTGTTTTCCAAAAACGAAATTATGGAGCGACATTAAAACTTAAAAAACAGAGAAATTATTAGCCCGCCTACATGAAAGGGCAACTGTCCCGTCCTCAATGAGGCCTCGGTCCTTATGAAGCTAGAAGTTTTGAACTTTCTCACAGCCTCTATTTTTTAAAACAATAAAAAACTTTAGCGTAAGATTGAGGCGTTGAGGAAGGACAGCCCGTTTTCAAATACGGTCCCATGATTTCTGTTTTTCAAGGAGGCACACTTTGTGGCCTCTGATAAAGAGGCGACCCAACAGATGTTAAGTGATTTCCTGGGGTCTAGCGGTCGCAGAAAGAGACAGCGGTAATCGCATTTGTAGCCCAAGCTCGAACTAAGAAACGTGCAAATTTCAGCCCCCCTCCGACTTTATCTTCATGGGTCAAAAATGGGCCGGACCAGTTTCGACCCTCCGACCACAATTGCCCCCCTTTAGTACATTGTCCTATTGGGTTGAAATTTAGAGGTTAAGCTTTCCTAGGGCCCGGGAGCTTATCCTCGAAATTTCAGCTCAATCCGATCACTCCTTCCCTGTTTTCAAATTAACCAAATATAACCATTACGTTTTCAAAAAATTTTTTCTGAGTTAGCCACGCCTCGAGGCCACAGTTAAAAACTGATCCGGGTGAATGAGGACTCATTCGAACAGAATTCGACCTGTTAGGGCTTTTGATATTTTCAAACCGTAAAAATTATCCCCCGAATTTACATTTACGAAAAACTCGTTTTCTATAAGAGCCCATGAATTTTTCCCACCACAGCCCCCCTTAACGTTGTGTGATCGGGCTGAAATTAGAGGATAAGCTTTCCCTGGGGTCTGGGAGCTTATCCTCGAAATTTCAGCTTTCTGCACTCCCTTAAATTCCAAAAAAAATATCAAGCTTTGTGAGGTATTTGCTAGCGAACAAAAATTATTCCATCTAAAAAACCCTTACAATTGGGTCTCTCTTTAGTACAGCGGTCGTTTATCGTTTAAAAAAAGAGTTGTGAGAAAGTCAAACTTTAGCGTAAAGAGCGAGGCGTTGAGGAGGGCACAGCCCCTTTCATATACGGAATAATTTCTGTTCGTTTTAAGTTTTAATGTCGCTCCTTACTTTCAGTTTAAAAAATTTTTTTTTATTTAAAGGCTGCGAAAAGCGGGGGGTTTGGGGGGCGGCAGCCCCCAACTGTACCTTCTAATCACTGTACGTTTTAAGGTTTGAACTTGTGACTCAGCCTCTTTAACTCTTTAGAAAAAACGTAGTTTTTTTTTTTCAAATAATAAGTTATAATGTCGACTCTTACTTTTAGTTAAAAAAAATTGTTTATTTTTATTTATCCTGTGAAGCAATAAGGTCGCTAAGAGATCTTTCCATCATCGACTCTTGTTCGCTATCAAGACTTGCTGTACTTACTGCTTTTTGTAAATATATTCAGCTGTGAAATATAATATAGCATCGTCAATTATAGCGTCAAAATTTCGACGTTAACAAATATCGAATCATGGCTGCAGCGGCAGCTGCAACCTAGTAAAGAACGAACCTGGCCAATACGAATAATATTGAAAAACTGTCAAATATAACATCGAATCATCAAACATCGGGAAGCTTTAAAAAAATATAAAACTTGAAAAAAATCAAATGGCTTGGCATGGACGTGGCTAGGTGTGCAGGGCCTACCCTAGACAACTTTGTGCCACTTTAAAACAAATCCTTGACGGCCAGTGTAAAGCTAAGTTTTGGCCGAAGATTGCACACTTGCCCCCTCTTTACCTCCCGGATGGCCCGTTGCTCCAATAGGAAAAACCCCAAGCTAGGCTTATGAGTCTTTTAATTCGGTTTCTATACAAATTTGTTACTGTACTATAACTCACTTATTCTGTTAAGATTCATGTATTAGATTTTATTGTTCATTGCTTGCATTTTTTTTTTTTTTTTAATAAGCATTTTTTCCATTTCTTTTCATTTAAATTATTTGCATAAATTTATGACTTTCGTGATAGTAATAAAGATTAATTATTAAAGAGCTTATAACAAGAGTCGTTTCTGACACTTCTTCCTTAATGAGGACACTCTGTAGGCTACCTTGATTTTACTTGAGCTCCATCCAACTTGTAAAGAAAATAACGAAACCAGTTTTTTTTCAAAATGACGATCAGATTTTGACTTTAATCCAAACTAAAAACATTTTGAAGACACGTGGAATCATAAAGGATTAGACAGATGCCAGCAATAGAAGAAAAACACTTCGCTAAATGTTAAAAAAAACATTTTGTGACACAGATCTAAATTTTGTCATCTAGGTTTGGAGGTCTTTGGCCCTTGGCAAATTTGCGAAAAAAAATGCAGATAAACGTAAAATTTATATGGAAAAGAAAATACCGGTAGATTTTTTTTTTTTTAAGATAAGATTTATTCTTCATTAGACACACATACAATATTACATGTTATTATTCCCCCAAAGGCTCATTGGCCTGTACAAAGGGGGAAGACAAATTAGTTGCTTACTAAGATATGAAAAGCAAAGAAAATTTAAAATGATCACTTACTCACATACGAAGGAGAAGAAAAGAAAATATAGATAAAATGAAAACTGTAGAAAAAATAGAATAAATAAACTAAATTAATTAATTAGATTAAATAGACTAAAAAAAATAAATAAATAAAAATAATTTCTACGAAGCCAAAGAATTTTTAAACAATTTATCTCAACAAATCTCAAGTTATTTGGAAGGACTGGGCATAATCCCCCCCTTTCCCCATCCAAACCCCTGTGGGGGTATTCTAGATCGTGATACAGATTTTCATTTGGCACCCAAAAATTTTCTCGAATTAATTTTTAAATCTCTAAAAATTAATTAATCGGGAATTATTTATTTATTTATTTAAAAATGTATTTATTTATTTAAGATTAATTATTTATTTGAAAATTACTTCTCGAGAATTATTTAATTCTCGAAAAATTTTCTTTGAGGCTTCCTTAGCCTCAAACGTCTTACCATCTTTAGTAGATTCCTCTTAATCCGAATTGATTTTTCGGTTGACTGAGTATGTATTGGTTTGTCACTAGACTTTTTTTTTTTACTGTTTCCTCATGGAAGGAATCTGTGTGTTTGATTTTAAATTAGAAATTGGAAGCTTTATCATAGATCTTTAGTCCCAATGGCTCAAAACTACTTACGACTACTAAGAACAGTAGTGGTTTTAGCCCTCATAATCTGGGGGGGGGGGGTATACCATAGGATTGTAAAAATATAAAATAAAAGTAATTTAATGTCAGATGTCAAAAAACTGGGAGGGGCAGCTGCCTCCTCTGTCATGGTCTAGAACCGCAACTGACTAACAATGCACTCTGCTCTTAATTTGTCAAGTTAAGCAATGTGCTTCTTTTAAGCGTAAACTTCATGATTCACCAATCAGAGTTAATATTTAAGGCATAATTTTTTGAAGTTAAAAAAGACGGGAGCTTGGAAACCCAACTTTCTTATATGTATGATAACTCTAGCAAAGGATAAAAAGAAAGATATAGTATTATTTGACAATATTTGATGACAAATTATTGTGTATGTAGGCGTTTCAAGCCAATTTGTTTTGATCTCTATTATTCCGATTCTGTAAGTTGGCCTTTTTTTATCAACAGGTGTGGCGATTGTGCGACTCGCGCGTAAAGCTTAAGGGTTTTATCCGTAAGCAAAAACGATAGCTTCCTCCCTCCTTAGGCCGGCAAAGGTATTGGTGGACTCCTAGAACTATAATAAAAGAAAGGCGAGATGGCTAGGACACGTTCTGCGGATTCAATTCAATTCTGTTTTATTACAATTCTTATTACATTCTGCCTAAGTAAAGAACGATTGGGCACTGTGTTTTTTTTTTTTTTTCTCCATACCCGGGCACTTCGTATCGAAGGAGTCGTCGTAGAAACTTCGAAAAGGACTCATTCGATTGGAAAATGGGATGGCTAGTGCCCTTTTTAATAGTCGAAAGTGATTGGAGGGCAACTAGCCCCCCCCCCCCCACGCCCATCATTCCCCAAACACATCCAATGAAAATTTTGAGATAGCCATTTTGTTCAGTGTAGTTGATTTCCAGATAGAAAATATCTTTTTAGGAGGACACTCTCCCCACAACCCTCAGAGCAAGGGTTTTAAGTTATGCCCTGGGGGCATATAAGGTTTTTATAGAAGGCGTTGTCGTAAAAACTTCAAAACAGGCTCATTCGATCGGAAATTCAAAGGGTTATTAGCCTTTTTAATAGTCAAAAGTGATTGGAGGGCAACTAGCCCCCCCCCCCTGACGCCCATCATTCCCCCAAACACATCCAATCAAAATTTTCAGATAGCCATTTTGTTCAGCGTAGGTGATTTCAAGATAGAAAATATGTTTTTTAGGAGGACTCTCCCCCCCCACAACCCTCAGGCAAGGGTTTTAAGTTATGCCCTGGGGGCATATAAAGTTTTTATAGAAGACGTTGTCGTAGAAACTTCAAAACAGGCTCATTCGATTGGAAATTTAGAGGGCTAGTACCCTTGTTTAATAGTCGAAAGTGATTGGAGGGCAACTAGCCCCTCCCCTGACGCCCATCATTCCCCCAAAGACATCCAATCAAAATTTTCAGATAGCCATTTTGTTCAGCGTAGGTGATTTTCAAGATAGAAAATATGTTTTTTAGGAGGACTCTCACCCACACCCCTCAGGGCAAGGGTTTTAAGTTATGCCCTGGGGGCATATAAGTTTTTATAGAAGGCGTTGTCGTAAAAACTCAAACAGGCTCATTCGATCGGAAATTCAAAGGGTTATTAGCCTTTTAATAGTCGAAAGTGATTGGAGGGCAACTAGCCCCCCCCCCTAAACGCCCATCATTCCCCAAACACATCCAATCAAAATTTTCAGATAGCCATTTTGTTCAGCGTAGGTGATTTCAAGATAGAAAATATGTTTTTTAGGAGGACTCTCCCCCACAACCCTCAGGGCAAGGGTTTTAAGTTATGCCCTGGGGGCATATAAAGTTTTTATAGAAGACGGTGTCGTAGAAACTTCAAAACAGGCTCATTCGATTGGAAATTTAGAGGGCTAGTACCCTTGTTAATAGTCGAAAGTGATTGGAGGGCAACTAGCCCTTCCCCCCCACGCCCATCATTCCCCCAAACATATCCAATCAAAATTTTGAGATAGCCATTTTTTGAGCGTAGTTTGATTTCCAGATAGAAAATATGTTTTTGAGGAGGAAACTCCCCCCACAACCCTCAGAGCAAGGGTTTGAAGTTATGCCCTGGGGGGCATATAAGATTTTACAGAAGGTGTTGTCGTAGAAACTTCAAAACAGGCTCATTCGATTGGAAATTCAAAGGGCTAGTACCCTTTTTAATAGTCGAAAGTGATTTGAGTGCAACTAGTCCCCCCCCACGCCCTTCATTCCCCAGACAAATCCAATCAATATTTTGAGATAGCCATTTTGTTCAGCGAAGTTGATTTCCAGATAGAAAATAGGTTTTTTAGGAGGATAATCCCCCACAACCCTCAGGCAAGGGTTATAAGTTATGCCCTGGGGGTATATAAGGTTTTTATTGAAATCTTTGTCGTAGAAACCTGAAAAAGGGCTCATTCGATTTGAAATTTAAAGGGCTAGTACCCTTTTTAATAGTCGAAAGTGATTAGTGATATTTTTTGTTGTTGTTGTTTTAGACCAGGGCACTTCGTATCGAAGGAGTTGTCGTGGGAACTTCGAAAGGGGCTCATTCGATTGAAAATAGAAAGGGCTGATGAACATTTTAATAGTCGAAAGTGATTGGAGGGCAACTAATCCCCCTTCCACTCCCACCGTCCCGCGCCCACCCTCCAATTGGCCCATTATGTTTAAAAAGCAAATGTTGCCTTAAGATTAAATCAAAATGCACTGTGATGTTGCTAATTCCAATAAGGCATCTCAGCAGTATCCCAAGAACGACTGAAGGTATCATGTTCAAACTTTCGGGTATACTTCTGGTCTTAAAATTTAACCAAATCAAAATAGCGTAAGTGTTTCCATGCTATCAAAGAAAGCCCCAAAAAAAACAGATTTTTTTGCGAATGGTATCAAGTTTTCCATTTTAGGTCAACTGGAGGAGGTATGAAACTAAATTAAACAGTACTATTTGTGTCCAGATTTTTAAAAGGGTGTATGTTGTTAAAAATTGCTGAAAATTTTTCTCCAACATACAAATAGAAGGCCAAACTATAAAGTCTTGAAAAACGAAAAAGATATAAAGTATTATTTTCTTTTTTCCCTGAAAAGACTATGTCAATATAAAACGAACAGAAATTAATTAAAAAAACTTTTTCCACAAAATAAGTTTTTCAAACAAAAGTAAAGAACTCCATTAAACAAATAATGAGCAAAAATAAATCAAATAATCTACCAAGCGTGAAACTACCACAAATCAGCATCGATAAATAAATGGAAGCCCAAACGAACAGAAATTACAATAAATAACCGAGTCAAACTCAAAAGAGCAGAAATTAACATAAGTTGGGTGCAAAACCCCTATGCCATCCCAAGGCCAGAACAAAATTTGCACTTTACTGAAAATATACAAAGGAATGTGCATTGTCAGTTTAATATACATATACTGATATTTAGTAATCAAAATGTTAATATTATTTGATTTATTAATTTATAAAAGTAAAAATATTTATATTTTTTTCAGTAAAGTGCAAATTTTGTTCCAGCCTTGGGAAGGCATAGGGGTTTTGCGCCCAACTTATGTTAATTTCTGCTCGTTTTGAGTTTGACCTCGGTTATTTATTGTAATTTCTGTTCCGTTTTGGGTTTCATTTATTTATCGATGCTGATTTGTGGTAGTTTTCCCGCTAGGTTAGATTATTTTATTTTATTTTTGCTCATTTTTTTGTTTAATGGAGTTCTCTTTACTTTTCTTTGAAAAACTTATTTTTGTGGAAAAAGTTTTTTTTTAATTAATAACACATAACATTAATCCAAGTGGCTGCCCAAAGAAAAACATAAAAGCACTTGATACTAGGCGACCACATACAGGACTATAACCAAACACTTAACAACAAAACTCTTAACAAACAAACAAAACAAACAAAAAATAGAAATAATAATAATAAATGAACAACCAAATTATGACCAATTTCTAATCATAAAAAAAACGTCTATGAACCAAGACCCGAAAGAAAAGTTTTTATTTATTTTCTTTAAAACAAATCAAGTCACGGTGCTCCTTCCGCCCGAATGCTCACTCTGGAAGAGAATTCCAAACCTTAGGACCTATTTATCTGACAGAAAAACCTGCTCTAGTTTCCATTTCTGTATCAATGACTAGATTGTCAGCAATTGCGGGTACTATAACTATGAAGTGGATTTATGCTTCTCTGTAAAAACCATGAAATTACCTCAGGGGGAATTTGATTTAAAATTCCCAACATTGACATGAGAATTTCCTGCTTTGATAGTCCGAAGGTGCCCGAATTTAAGCACTTTAAGTTTAGTTATAACATGCCTCAGTGTTATTGAACTTTTTTTCTTTTACCAGCGTTATTTTTTTCTACCCAAGTGTTTTATTGACTTTATCCAAACCAGGGGCAAAGTTGTATAGCTTTTAGTCCCAGTAGCAAAAAAAAGTTTTACGGGAGAAAAAAAAAGTGGGTTCGGGAACCGGGGTGGGGACAACAAATTGCAAAACAAAAAAAGGGTTTTTTTTTTTTACATCCAAAAAAAATTGTTCAGAAAAAAAAAAAAAAAATTCGCTGAAAACATAAACAAACATATCCCAAAATCCGGGAATAGTTAGATAGAAATCCGGGGATTAAAAACAACTTTTTTTCTTTCGAAAAAGTGGTTAGAAAGAAAATAAGAATCAATGGAAGGGGCCCCCTGAAATACTAAAACAGCAAACACAGGGGAAAACCAAAATGCATTGAAACGGGGGGCAAATAAAAGTTGCAGGGAGGGGAAGTAAACCCCCAAAAACTTCTTGTTGCTTTTTCGCTAGTCGTGGAAACTTGGTATCCCCCCCCCCCCCCCCGATTGAGAAAAAATTCAAAAAAAAAACCGTGTTGAAAGGACCAGGGGGGACTGGCGAAAAAAAAAGGGGAGGGTACATAAGGGGGCATAGGTGGAACCGCATAGGCCCTTATTTTACAGGTGTTGAAAAACAAACAAACAATGAAAAACCAACGGTCCATATTATAAACTCCACGGCTTTTTTGGATAAATCCTTAAATTTTAGGATCAACCATAAATACTGAGTAATCATCATTTCAGTAATGAGGGGCCCCAACTTACAAAGAAGCACAAAAAAAACCCACACCGGTATTGGCAAAAAACTAAAAATTCTTTTCTTCTGTCTTAGAGATGTTGGGTTCAGGGGTAGTATTACAGCTTGTTCCCCATGGCACTCTTCCGCAAAAGCCAACAGTGGTTGGCCCAGTGGCATTTGCCATTCTACGGCAAAGGGCATCTGGGGCCGTAAATTCCGGCAAAACCTGATTTGTTATTTGCAGTGGATAAATTTGGAAGGAGTGGACTTTGGGGGCTGGTTTTTTCTTCTTCGTCATTACCTGGGGATGTAAAAATTTAAATCAGCAGAGAGTCCGCCATCCCCAAGTTTTCCGGGGTTTTCATTGCCGCACAAGGCCTCCGCTTTGTTCCTTCCCACTTACCTGAAAAAATTTAACATCGCGAAAAAGGGTAATGGAAACTTTCGCAAGCTGTGCAAAAGGAGGGGAGGATTCGGGCGGGGAGGGGGGCATCCCCCCAACCCCAGGGCATGGGGGACAACAATGGGGAAGAGAAGGCGAAAGCTTGGGCCAAGAAACAGGGAATTGATTGGTCTCAAAGGGGGGTGAACACAAGGGGGGATTTTCCTCCAGGCTTTTCCTTCTTACACAATTCTCAAAAAAAGGGTGGTGGGGGGGGGGGGTTGGGTCCCAAAGGACGGGCTGTTCCACCAGCTACAATTGAGCTTCGTTTTTTTCGTAGCCTTTCGAGTTCCATAAAAAAAAGGACCTTAGCGGGCCTCACGGAACAAGGGGACGGATCGGGGAAACCGTTACAAATTGGGCGACAGGGTCCCGACCAGGGGGGATTTAAACCAATCCTGTAATCTCGGGGAAAAAATGGTGTCACAAGGGCCTAAGGACGGTCGCGGGTTTGCAGAAATAGGGAATTTTTTGGACAACCCACCCAAAAACAACGGTCCCTTAAGTTTTTCTTGTGGATGGGAGCAAAATAATTTCCAATTTAGGGGCCTTTATGTTCGTTTTGGAAAAGGCTTTTCGCCTTCGGGATCTGAAATAACAGGCCCTTGTGGGTTCGCGCAGTGGACATTTTGATGAGGAGAAGGGGGATAACGGAGTTCAGTGGTTTCAGGTTGCCAATGGAGGGGGGCACGTCAAAACTGAGTTGCTTGGGCATTATGGGGGAAATGACGGCCGGTTTAGTTGCAATAAGGGAACAATCCCGTATCAAAGCCAGAAGCATGTTGTTACCAAACAAACCTGCTGTGGGGACCATTTTTTTCTCCCTAATGCGCTAGGAATATTCCGGCTGCTTGTCTTTTGCGGGGTGTTGGAAAGAAACCTTCTTTTCTTTCTTTGGTAAAACTTGTTTGTACCCAGTGAAATTCTAACCTAACTGGGTGCCACTGGCTTTACCCTGGAAAAAAACCGTTTGAGGTGACGCCACTTTACCTTTATCGGAAGGGACCAGTTTGTTCATATCCATTAAAATAAAACTAACGAAGCTTTTTTCCAAAAATCTAAGTGGTGGGGGACCATTACTTGGACGTAACACTTTCACAAATTGAAATGTTCAAATGTATAGAGTGGTTTGGCCCAATGGGTCCCAAATTTTTTATGGGAGGGCCAGCAACAGCTGGCCGTTCAAAACGGAAAAATAGTGGCCCAAACGAATTTAAGCGCTCATTCCTAATGGCCCCCCTGGGTGGGGACGCTTCTCAGGGAATTGTGGTTTGACAGGAGGATGGGTTGGGTCGGCCCAGGGGGGGGGGGACGGGCAAGAAAAAAAACTTCTAGGGAATCCAAACAAAGGGATGGGGATTTTACGTAAACAAAGGTTCAAAGTACGGGGAACAAAAAGGGTCTCGAAGAAGCGAAATCTTTTCCCGGGCTCTTCGGCCACCGTAGCTTTAAAAGGCTCTGGGAAAAAAAAAAACAGAAAAAAAAGCCCCGGAACTTTCATTGGAAAAAAACAAAAAAAACCGGTTCAACCCATTCGATGTTACAGACCTGAACTTTGGATGCCATTGTAATTCAAGCCGTGGTTTTCTTTCTTTCGGGAAACAACAAAAATGGTAATAATCCAGCTTCGGCCTTCCCCAGTTTCATTTTCCGCTTAAAATTTCGGGCTCCCAAAAAACACTTTCTTTTTTTTTTGGCGTTGTTCCGCATCTACAACATTAGCTGATTTGCAGTTAAAGGTACCGATGGGTGAGGGAGCCCTTTTCCGTGTTCTCGGGAACGGGAATCCCAGGGTTCGCAAAACAAACGGGTCTCAGGCCGTTAAAATTTGCTCAAAGGCCCTCCTTTCCTAATTTCCCCCGGTGTCTTCCATAAACAAAATGTGGGGTTTCTTCCAATTGCGGAGCTTGGAAAAACAAAACTTCCTTCCAAGTAAAAGGAATAGGTGGGAGGTCCTTTCAAAAAGAAGCTTTCCAGTCGTGGGGTCAGGAAGGTCCGCCAACAAATCTGTTTCAGTTTAGGCTTTTTCCAGTAAAAGGGGCTGATCCAAAAAAGTTCCACTACAGGCCGCGACATTTTGTTTTTTCCTTAGCCTGTTCACAACAACGCTAAAGCAAGGGTTGAGTAGGGGTGACACAAAGGGACTGGTCCCACGTTGGGTTATAAGTCAAATTCATTTGGAGGAAGGAAGGGGGGGGGGACGGGCAGCTTTGCCCAGGGTGAAGGAATCATTGTGTTACTTTTTTGGGATTTGCATTGTGTAACATCCGTGTGATCCTTGGATCCCCCTCTGTAATCCCTTGTTGTTACAGGACTTGGGGCGGATCCTGTTTTGTGCGCTGTGCCAAAGCCTGTGTTTTTCGGAAAACCTAACTTGAAAAACTAAGTCTTTAAATGAAGGGGGCAGTGTTAATTAAAAACTTAGGGAATAATTTCAAACGTTTCTATTGGGGGCGTCCTTATTGCTTTAGTTCTCCTTCTTTTCTAAAAAGTTTAGTTGTTAGGTTTTTTCAACAAGTTGGATTCCGCATAAAGATAAAAAAAACCAGGGTTCCCCGGGAAGTGGGGGGGGGGGGGGGGACTAGCCGAAAAGCAAAAAAAAAGTAAAGGGGGTTCTTCCAACCCTCCCTTTTCTCCTTTAAAGTTTTTCTGTATTCTGCCCTCTATTGGTTTGCCGCAGGGGCTGTGTTCGAAGTAATTTTCCAGGGGTCGGGTTCCCATTGGATCTTTTCATCTTTTCTAAAAACACTGCGGACAGAAAAGCTTTCCTTTTATTTTTTTGCGATGGGAGCTCTTAAAATCTTGAATTTATAGTTTAAATATAAAAGTTTACAGGGACGTGTTACAAATATACAAAAGTAAAACAAACCACATTCCATTTCCGGTTTCTTCAGCGAGTTGATTTTATTTACCAAGGAAACGTCGAGTTCCTTCCGAAACCGGTATCGGGACATAAGAAAATCGGAAAAAAAAAAGATTTTTTCCACCCCTTTCAACCCCCCTTTAAAGGCAAATCCCCAGGGAAAGGTTTTTTCCCTGGGCAGGGCACAAATTTAGGGGCGGAAATTTTGGACAGATGTTGTTCTGCGAAATTTTTTTTTTTTGGGAACATTTAGTGTAAAACAAAGGCTTTAACAAAACTTGGTCCAAAAAAATGTACTTAATACCTAATTTTTTCCGCCCCTTCCACCTCCGTAAAGCAGCCCCGGGAAAGCGTTTTTCCCGGGAGGGCAAAATTTTAGCGGGATTTTGTCGGGAATTATGTTTTGTTCAAGCGATTTTTTCTGAAAAAAAACATTTTGATGTATAAAAAAAAACCCTTTTGTCTCGCCAAAATTTTGTCCGGGTCAAAACGACTTTTTTTACAGGCCCTAATTTGTTTCTGAAAGGAAAACTTTGTTACTCGTTTTAAAATTAGGAATGAAAATAAAATGTGATTGTACACAACAAAAAACACCAAATACACCCATATGAAAAAAATAAAAATGGGGTGGGATTAAAAGCATTAATATTAAATGTAAATAAAATTTGCGGTCTGGTAAAAAAAAAAAAAAATTTTCTTAAAAATGTTCGAATTGCTCCACAACTCTTGTTGCGGGGACTTTCGTGCAAAACCACAAACAAAACATCAACTACGTCTGTTTTCCCGGAAAGGATTATGCACAATTCCAGGTAGGAAAAAAAAAAACCGAAAGTATCTGTTTTGTGGTGTGCACTGAGGGTTTTCTCCACTTAGGGCTCCTTTGCAAAACAACAAAATCTTTTCATTTAATTTGCTTTCCTGGGGGGCTTTTTCACCACTCTTGTGGAATATAAGAATAAAAAAAACAAAACAACAAAAACTAGTTTTTACCAATATTAACAGGGAGAGTAAAGCTCTTAAAAAACTTTAGTAAAATATGGAAAATTTTTTTTTCTTTAAAAAAAAACGGTCGATTAAAAAACTTCCAAAAATTTCAATCCCACAAAACACTGGTACCAACCCCAAACGGGACTAGGAAAAACTGTTAAAAATGCAGGTGGTCATCAGCAAAAAAACAACGGAGGGTGAGGACAAAAGACACACCTGGGTGCATATAAAACACTCATCCGTGTCAAAAAAAGAATACCAAAATTACAGTAAGAGGGGTACCAAGCCACGAGCCCTTTGGGAACTCCACCCCAAAGCCACAGGAAAAAAAATGGGGCAGAAAGCGGGGGACTGCAATCAATTAATAAAAAACATTTGATTAAAGGCTTTAACATTCAAATACTTTTTCAGACCATTTTAAAACCATTGAATCCGTTTCATGCCTTAAACATTCCAATCTTCGCCAAATTTTAAAAAATTACTAAAAAAAATCTACCTGTATCAGAACGCTTTTTTAAAAATCGCAGGGAATAACGTTAGTGGACATTTGCCCCCCTTTTCATAAGGGAACCAATTATTTAACGATAATTCAATGAGGTAAAACCATAGCAAGCGCATGGGGGGGGGGTGGGACTAGTAGGTGAGTCGGCCTCTTCCGAAAACAAAACCCAAAACAACAACTGCGTCTTCTCCCTTAATTATTGGGGCCACGCTTTTCGTCAAAAGAAGGGGGGGGACCTTAAAGGCAGTTCGGTGGGACCAATTTTTTTCAAAAGTATCTTGGAGGAACAAAACGGGTTAATATTCTGGAGACTGGTCTCCAGTCTACACCTATATGGACTTCAAAAACATCTCCTTTGAAAAAACAAGGAGGTACTTTACTTTTAGCTTGTTGTTCCAAGGGCCCATCCGGGAAAGGTGGCCCTGTTTGGGTCCCCCAGGGATATGTTTAATAATTGTTTGAATCAAAGGGGAAGGGAAAGGAGATTACCACAATTTCCATTATACGCTTTTAAAAATTTGTCCCTAGGGGGAGTTATACACCCCAATCATCCCAGGCAGATTTTGGATTAATATTCTTTAACAATTTATAAAACCTCAATCACTTGTTAACCATTTTCAAACCGAACAAAAAAAAAACAAAACTCCAAATTACCATTCCCCTCCCATCCATTCCCCACAAAAATTCATCTGAAAAAAAGAAAAATTTTGGGAAATCATTTCTAACACCCCTCATGGGAACACTGAAGATCCTATTTTTTGGAATATAAAAAATGACCGAAAAATTGATATGCGGGGGGAAAACCAATTTTGTGTCACTTACAGCGGGGACGTTCTTTTGCCCATTCATGTTAAATTTACAAAAATAGAAGGAAATCTGGCTTTGAAAATTTTTGTCTTTTCCCCAATTGGAATCATTTAAATTATCCTTTTCCACGTGGCCTCTTCGTATCAACCCTTGTGCTCACTGGAACTTTTTTCACTAAAAATTAACAACCCTCTTTTTTTTGAGGTCCATATGGGCGGGCGGTCACGGAAATTTTTACCTAGTTTCCTTGCCTTTTTCTGGAAAAAAACTCCTGAAAAAAATCAGGTTCGGAATCCTGGGGAGTATTTTTAAGGAGCCTGGTGCTCGTTACAAGCAGATTCTTTTAGTTCTCTGACTTTATGATTTTGGGTCAGTTATCAATGGGGGCCTTTTCGTGGTTTCACTCCGTTTCTGGGTCGGGGGGACCTGGACAAGCTCGTTTAAAAGCACCACGTTTTTTTTAATCATAAATTGGCGTTAAAAATAGGGGACCTTGGGGAAATTTGAACATTGTAAAGCTCGGCAAGAAGACAAAACATTACAAAGTTAATTTTTCCAAAAAAACAACACGTATCCCAGGCTTGAGATAAGCTCAGTTCCTCGGGCATAAATTTAATTTCCAGGGTTTTTAATTTTTTTTTTAAGGGCGTTACCGCCCCCATTTATTTTCTTGGGACCTAGTATGAAAACAACAAAAGGGTAAAGATCATTTAAAATTATATAATTAAAATAAATCAAAATATCAGCTGTAAGATTTAAAAGGTTATAGTAAATAACCCATACATATAAAATCCAAACCTGTAGACGGAACACATCGAAGCAACCCATCAAAAACATCATTAAACTCATCCAGGCAAGCACTGGGCGGCTTAGACACCATACTAATCAAAATCTTTTTTTTTTCAACCTCGAAGGATGAAGGATGACATATTGCTAGAAGTAGTCCTTTTTGGCCACCCATCTAGGGCCCAACGAAAAGTAGGTCTTTCCCAAATTGAGTGGGAGGAGGTCGTAAGGAAGAATTAAGGGAAATTGAAACTTCTTGGGAGGGTGTAAAAGCTTTGAATAGATTGGGATGGAGAAGGAGTGTCCGTAGCTCTGTTGGCCCCAGGCGACTTAGTGCTGCAATGAGTTGTTAGTAGTAGTAGTAGTAGCAAATATATAAAGCAAGCATATTCTTGTGTATCAAATTAAGAGCAGAATTTCCTTTATTGTTGGTACTTTTTGCATTTGTCTTAATTTAAAGGGGAAGCTACCATTTCATCTAACCGTCACAAGCACTAAACGTCATTTCATCGACAAGAAAAATCCGTCAGAACATCGACAGTCCTACCATCGACACGTCTGTACATCGACAGTCACAATCGCTACCCTTCAGAACGTCGACAGTCATAACATCGACACGTCAGGACATCGACAGTCACAATCGCTACCCTTCAGAACGTCGACAGTCATAACATCGACACGTCAGGGCATCGATAGTCATAACATCGACACGTCAGGACATCGACAGTCACAATCGCTACCCGTCAGAACGTGGAAAGTCATAACATTGACACGTCAGGACATCGACAAAATCCGTCAAGACATCGACAAAAAAATTTATTAGTTTATATAGTAGTAATAAGAATATAATAGTTTAGAAACAAATTTCGGCTATATATTTGTACATCAGGGGGTGGGGGTAAAGCATAGCACATATTAAATACGTAACCTACCCTAAGCTAGGTACCTTTTCCTCCCTAAACCCCAAAAAAACTGATGTTTTAAAGTTTTAGATGTTATGACGGATTTTGTCGATGTCCTGACGGTAGTGGTCCTGACGTGTCGATGTCCTGACGCCTTCTTATTTAAGGTACTGTGAAGTGAATTTAGCTTCAAATCATTAGCAGCACTTATCTGGATAATATCGCTGTTTGGGAATTTTCAGAAACAGTCTATGCAATTGCTCGTAGAATCACTGTCTTCGTGCAGCACTTTGGTATGGAGAAAAAAGCAGCAGATAAAAATTCCACCTCTCTTTTACCTATGGGGTGTAACAAAGAAAAAGTTTTATGAATTAAGGCAGTGACTGCGGATTTTCAAGAAATCAGGACTCTCGGTTATGGCTACTATATCGCTTATACTGTTGAGAGTGGGTCACGAGAGAGTTTGTTTGTAAAAATGCTGTGACTAAAAATAGATTTTGCCATTTTTTCTGGTTTAATATTTTTCACTAAAGATCAATAAGGTTTAAAAAGTTGGAGGTATTTGTTCTTTCAGAAATGGTTATTTTTCTTTTCAAGAAATAAGAACTAATATTATTGATTTGCGAAAATACGTCACAAAAATAAAACAATGGAAATTAATGCGCACTTTTTAGCACGGAAGTATAATCAAACAGTTCGTGGTAACGAGCTGTAAGTAAGGAGCGACCCGCCTCAATAGTAACCAAAACTCTAAAAACGGAATGTTAATACCAATAGATACATCAAGAGAATTTGATATTTATGCTGATTTTAAATATATAAGTTTCATCAAGTTTAGTCTTACCCATCAAAAGTTACGAGCCTGAGAAAATATGCCTTATTTTCAAAAAAAAGGAGGAAAACACCCCCTAAAAGTCATAGAATCTAAATGAAAATCACACCATCAGAATCAGCGTATCAGAGAACCATACCTTAGAGGTTTCAAGCTCCTATCTACAAAAATGTGGAATTATACATTTTTTTTTTTGCTAGAAGAAAGAACCCGGATGCGTGTTTTTTTTTGTTTTTTTTTTTCTTTCTCCCAGGGATGATCGTATCGATCCAGCGGTCCTGGAATGTAGCGAGAGGGCTCATCCAAATGGAAATTTAAAGTTCTATTGCCTTTTTAAGTGACTAAAAAAATTGGAGTGCAACTAGGCCCCCTTCCACGCTCATTTTTTTTTCTCAAAGTCACCGGATCAAAATTTTAAGATAGCCATTTTGTTCAACATAGTAGAAAAATCTAGCAACTATGTCTTTGAGGACGACTTAACCGTACGAATAATTGAATTTATCCAAATACAATTCTACAAGGGAATCCATTGATTGTTTGTTGTTTTTAATTTGTTGCTTTTTTAACTAATGATAACCTTATAATAACACAAGTTTGATTTTTGTTCCAGTTATTTAAGAATGACTCCTGAATCACTAAGGCTGTTTAATTCGAATAATAACCTCTTTTAAAAGTAAAAAAAAAAAAACTTTGTGGAACAAATTTGTGGAACAAAAATTTTGGAGCATCTACCAAAAACAGATTACTACCTTTGGAAATCAAGTAATATCATATTCTGGTTCGGTGAACCAGAATTTTTTTACAAGGATAGGTATCAAGATGAGGTTGTTAAGTTTCATCGTCCCTATTGTCTTGGCTTATAATGTATCTTGTATTTGTAAAATATTGTATTTTGAATTTTAAGTGTATCTTTAAAATATATTCTTAAGATTTTCAAAAATTATAAAAATGGTTTTTGGTGTATTTTAAAGTTGTATTTTTAGTGAGTTTATTTTAAAGGTGGTATAAAGATGTATTTTTAAGAACGTCTTTAGTAATAGTCAAAAACAGATAACTACCTATGGATGGTAGTATGGTTATTATTATATGGCTGTTATTTGGTTTTTTATTGTAAGGTTATTATTAGTTAAAAAAAGTAAAATTAATATGAAAAATTTCGTTTTTAACTTTTCATGTATGGTGAGCCAAATTCAAAACCTGTATTAATTCAAAAACGTTCATAAATTGAATAAAAATACAGTTTTTTTTTTAACTGAAAGTAAGGAGGAACAATAAAACTTAAAACGAACAGAAATTATTCCGTATATGAAAGGGGCTGTCCCCTCCTCAACGCCCCGCTCTTTTCGCTAAAGTTTGACTCTTCTCACAACTCTAGTTTTTTAAAACAATCAAAAAAAATAATGTAAAAGTGGGGTGTTGAGGGGGGGGGCAGTCCCTTTCATATACGGAATAATTTCTGTTCGTTTTAAGTCTTAATGCCGTTCCTTACTTTCAGTTTAAAAAAAAAAAAAACTTTGTTTTTATTTAATAGCCTGCAGTGATCTCTCCTTTCTCTTTGGCGAGCCTTTAGTCAAAGGCCCATTCACAGTGAGATTTTGCTAATTCCAAAATTTAGTTAGTGTTACTTTGACGCAATAGAATTTGTCATAGAATTTTTCAGCCAATCAGAATGTTATATGAAAAATCTTACTGGCTCAAATTACTGCTATGTAAGTCTCAGTGTTAGCAAAGTCCAGGCGTTTAGGAACTAGGAACTTTGGAAAAGTAAAAACAATTAATAAAATAAGCAATTTTAGATGGTCAATTGAAGAATCCAGATGGGAGCAATGTAAATGGGAAACTGAGGGAGGACATCAGAACCGTATCCATGATTTGTTTTTTTGACAAAACATTAAGAAACACATCAAAAATTTGTTTATATGCATTTTTATTGCGCTTTTACGAGTCGGTCAAACCTTTCGAGGAACGTGAACGAAAAAAGAAAAATATAGGGGGGGGGGGGGGGGGGGGGGGGTTCAAGCCCCCTAACCCCCTGGATACAGTCTTGGAGGACAGTAATCTTTTCTTGGACAACATTCATGCATTTTGGGTAGTGGAATTAATGGGAGAAGCTGAACTAGGGCTGGAAAAAAAAAAAGAACTTAGAAAGTTTTTCCAGGATTAAATAAGATTGAAAGTAGTCAACAGGGTTATGTGTGTAGTCTGTTAAACACTATGTCTCTAACTAAAAACAGCGGTCTGTCATGATGATAGTCTGTTAAACAGCTGCTACCGGTAACTGGCAGGTTTGCAGAAGGTAATTCAGATCTATCGGAAAATTCATGCTCTACAGAAGAATATGGAACCCATGGGGCGGGATGTTCTATGGAAGGGATATCAATATGAAGGATAATTGGTTATCAGTGTGAAATGAAATGGGGAATGAAATGAAATTAGAGAAATGAAATGGAAGTTTTCAAGAGGCTGTGTATTATTGGACTGGGTATGGAGCATAGATATCATTTTCTTTAGATTTTTTTTTTACTTCATTTTTGTTTTGTTTATAATAAGGGCGTTTTCATTTATTATTTTTGAAGTGTATTGTGTATTAACTATGGAACAGTAGGTCTTTTAGTGTTAATAAATCACATCATATCATTTACTGTAAAAAACGGAAGGAATAGCTCTTTTCCTAGCGAAAAGGGGGATTGACCAACAGAGAGGGGATTGTTCTATTCCTGGGATAGCGCTTTGCAATAATCTGGCACTGAAAAAAATCGACATAAAAATTGGTAGGCTGTGGAATACAGTTTTGGTACTCTTACATGTGGCTTATCAGAACCGAAGGTGTTTTTGCACATCTTAAAATGGAAGATCTCGCTGCTCTTTTTAACTCAGCAATATATTTAGAACAAAGTTTGTACAGATGAGATAATTTAAAATTTCTCGTATTGCATTTTCCTTTTAGGAAACTATGACACACTTTCAACAATTTGTCTCTTTTGCCATAATCAACCTGTTCGGTATGAGATAAAACTTCACTTTCATTTTTCAACGCTCGACACAATGACAGGGCACGCTCAGTTAGACTAGTCCTTGATAAAGCGGCTCTGATTTTAACTCAACCTTCGTATTATCGTTAAAGGGTAAATAACTATGGTATAATGTTTCTGCGTAGCAATCAAAAGGACTTGATTCTAAGAATTTGATAGTAAAAACTTGATTATAATAAACCAGTATGGAAGAGGAACCTGGTGAGTATAATTCATATGTTATATAACGTTCATTACAGGACATATTTATTTTAGGGATCCAAAACAGGATCATTTTCCTGCGGACCTAATGTAGCTGCCATCTTTTGGTATTAGCCATTTCTGTTTGATTTATGCTGAGTTTGACATTGCAGTTTTTGCATTTGCAGTTGAGGCAGACAGGGGTGGATCCAGTGGGGTTTAGGGGTACATACTCCCCCCCAACTTCCCCAGAACGTCGAAAGTTGCACTGATTACAGGGGGAGAAGCGAAAAATATCGATTGGGGAGCTAAACTTTTATCGGTGCCCACCCCCCCCCCCCCCAAAAAAAAAAAAAAAAAAACAAAAAAAAACAAAAAAAAAACAAGAAATCAATTCTATATCTGCCCCTGGAGGCTGAGGAATTGTGTTACATTCACAGAAGGATTGTGTATGCGCCACGCATAAGAAATAACTTGGATGGCGACTGTGCAAAAAACAAAGTTCAGAGTCGGTGCCAAAATGAGCTAATTTCTTATTCGGTCCAAACACAAGCTCAAGGCAGATAGAGTGCCCGTGGAGTGTACCCTTTGTCATTCCCGTCTCTTCTAGTAGATCTACGTTGACTGGGCAAAGCTATGTGCTGTAGCGATCTTTGGTCCAGCCTTAGTCAACGAACCTGTAGTGGGGGAGCAAAGTATAATCACCTACGGAACAGTAGGTACTGACAAAACTCTCCAAAAGTGACCCCGCGTACCTCAGAGCCTCTAGACGCAAAGTACTGTACTACTTAATCGCTCCGAGCCAAAATACCGAGTGACCGGGATGAATTGTGTAACTACGGGTTTTAGTTGCCAGGTTCGCATAGGTATACAAAGGGTCACTTTTTTTTGTGTGTGGAGAGGATAGGTTTTGTCAGTACTTGTTCCGTAGGTGATTATACTTTGAGTGGGAGCAACACTTCTGTTCCTCTCCTCAGCATTGACTAAACGCTCTTGTTGTCACCTCTTTCTTTCGCATGCTGACCAATTGTCTGCGTAGCGCAGGTATGGACCACCTAATTCTAAGCCTTCGGTCAGGAGCGCAATGCGTGGTTGGGGGTAAATCATCCTATGCTTCACGTGTTTTCACTTAAATTTCTTCAGGTACCCATTTAGAGCTGGGTCAACTCTGGCTGAGCTTACGGAGTTACTGCTGACCTCCGTTCCACATCAATTAACCAGTTACACCAGAACTCGAGTCCCTGTCCTTACAGACAAAAGATCTCAAAGTCTAGTGAGCTAACCACTCGTCTAGAACGGCACAATCACCCCTTCGGCACTTTAAAATGATATGGTTTAGGAAGAATTCTGTCGTGAAAAAATGATGACACGATCCTTATAGAAGGACTCAAGATATACAATTTCTGATTAAAACGAATTTTATTTTCTATTTCCTGAAACCCAAGTAAAGGCGTTACTTTTGAAAATTTACCATACTTACAAGGTAATGTTGTCTTACTCTGCCCCAACACATGAAACCTAAACCATTGCCGTGACAAAACATGCAGCACGTACAAAGCTAGGTTGCTTTACCTCAAAACATGATATATAATAACCTTATTGCGTTTCGTTATTATTCATATTTGTTCCTTAACCACTTTAATGAAGGAAAAATTTTCTATCGTCAAATTTTTTGAGCGCAAATAATAGGTAGAACAATTAGTGCAAAGTATTTACCTTCTTGCCCCTCCCCAACGGTGAGCATACGTTACGATTTTTCATTACAATTCACCAAGCAAGCAAGGCTGGAAAGGGGTGTACGTCTTTTAAAATTCGTTTTTTACCCCTTTGGCCTCATGGTACTCGCCCCCAGTATTCAAGAGTATCTCAGCAGTTTCATGCATAGGTTGGAGACGAAACTTAAGCTTCTGAAAAGCCTCATTCTCGGCTCTCATTTTCCTAAAGTACTTGTCCATAAGTTTCAGGCCGATTGTTGAAAAATGAAACCTGCCTCTATCTATCTGCTGAAAAGCTTTCGCCGGGAGGGACAAGAAATTTTGGAGGTGACGCGGCCACATGCTATGCTTCCAATCATACAAATTGAAATTACTTGCGGAACTCCACTTCAAGCAAGGTGCAGCATGCTTATGTTTCTTCCGAAAACTTGGGGGTGAAAAAAAGGAGGAAGGATAACTATAGGGACCACGTGTTTTTTTTTGTTTTTTTTTTTTGTCTCCAGTCATGTATATTAAAAGTTATTGGATTTTTTTTCTTATTTAAACAAAATAACAACTGCCTAAATTTTCTGTAGAGTAGTTAGCAGTGAGGGAAAACGAATTGCACCTTGGACTGACCTCGTTTTTAGACCTAGTCAGGAATTAGCTCATTTTTTTTGTGTTCAGTTAGGACTTCGTTTGCTTTTGTAAGAAATCAGGAATTAAGTCATTTTTCCGTAGAATCAGGATGTATTTTCTTTTTTTCACAAAGCTATTGTCCGATTCTTTTTCTTTTTTTTTGAAAATGTTCCAACGATGAAGCTTCCATCCCCTCGAGATTTTCAAAACAAATCTATCATGAATAAAATTTTAAGAGAAAAACCATGACCAAAAACTTTAACCAGCTCTTGGATTATTGTTCACTGTGAAAAAACAATATTTCTCTTTTGGTTCAAAGTTGTACTCCTTGCCACGTGCCAACTTTCTAATATCACTACAAAGAAAGAAGCAAAGCGTAAGGTCAAACTTATTTTAGAAATGAGAGAATTACTAAAGTTGAGGATGCACAAGTGATATCACTCTTCTGCATCAACCCTTGAAAGTGGTAAAACTTCAAGTTCAAACTGATGCCTTACTGCTTATCGACTAGAACGGAGCTTTCCACCCATAAGTAGAAATACAGAAATACTTGAATGGCGCGAAAAAACATCTGAAGAAAAAAAAACAAAAAATTGGTGGAACGGCCAGACAGTCCTCTCGATATAGACTGTGCTGTATACCTTGAAAAAAAAAAAGAATGAGCAAAAGAGAAATAGAATTCCATAAAAATATTTGCAACATGTTCAAGATGTTCAAGAATCTCTGCAGCAAAATTCTTTTGAATGTTGACCTCTTCTTTGCGCTGTAACGATGTGATTCAAGAATCATTCGTTTCTACATTTTGTCATTTATTTCAACCAGTTTTTCCAGGAAAATTCTGCTTTTGTTTAGAATAAGAATCAATTGGACATCTGGTGGAAATACCCTATGTTTCGGTTGCGGCAACTCGGCCCCATGGGTCAAAGCATTCCATAAAAATCTGCAACATGTTCAAGACGTTCAAGAATCTTTGCAACAAAATTCCTTTAAATGTTAACCACTGGCGGATCCAGGGGGCCGGGGTGATCCCGGATCCCAGCCCCCACCCCTAAGATTTTCTGGCGCCCTCTTTCTCTGTTTTTTTTTTTTCGTTCTTTTCACTCTTTTTTAGACAAAAATTGTCCATTTGGTCAATTATTGGTACCTTTGTCACATTTCCCCCCCCTCCCAAGGTTTTGCTCATTGGCACCCTTGTCACGTTGAGCCTCCCCACGATTTTGCTCTAGGTCCCGTCCTGTTAACCTCTTCTTTGTCCTGTAACGATGTGATTCAAGAACCATTCGTTTCTAAAACCTCTCATTTATTTCAACCAGTTCTTCAAGGAAAGCTGCTTTTGTTTAAAATAAGAATCAATTGGGTATCTGTTGGCAATGCCCTGTATTTCTGTTGCAGCAAATCGAGCCCATGGGTCAAAGCTGCAGAGTAAAGCTTACGACTATCAGAGGCAACGCTATAGCTATAGCTCCAATGTTTTATTATTTATTTATTTTTTCCCAGATGCACTTCATATGGAAGGGGTCGTCGCATAAACTTCGGAGGGGGCTCATTTAATTGGAAATCGAGAGTTCTAGTGCCCTTTCTAAGAGTAAAAAGTGATTGGAGGGAAAACTAGCCCCCTCCCCTTGCCCTTTTTTCCCCAATGCATCCGATAAAAATTTCGAGATAGCCATTTTGTAAAAATAGTTCAAAGATCATGTAAACAAAACTCCGATGTCGACATAGCCTCCCAGGGTCCGGAGGTAGGTGTTGTAAGTTATGTCCTGGGGGCATATATGATGGAAGGAATGCTCGTATAAACTTCAGATATGGCTCATTTGACTGGAAATTGAAATTTTTAGTTGACTTTTTTAAAAGTCAAAAGAGATCGGAGGGCAACTAGACCCTCCCCCTACACGCCCTTTCTTCCTCAAAACCCATCCGATAAGAACCTTGAGATAGCCATTTTTTTTAAAAAAACAGTTCAAAGATCATATAACGAAAATTCTGGGGTCGACATAACCCCCCAGGGCCCGAGGGCAGGTGTTTTAAGTTATGCCCTGGGGGCATATATGGTTCTTATGGAAGGGATGCTCGCAAAAACTTCAGATCAGTCTCATTTGATTGGAAATTGAAAGTTCTAGTTCAGTTTTGAGAGTCAAAAGAGGTTTGAAGGCAACTAGCCCCCGAACGCCCCTTTTCTCCAAAATGTATCTGATAAAAATTTTGATATAGCTATGTTGTTGAAAATAGTTGAAAAGTCAGATAGCAAAAACTCAGGTGTCGAAACAACCCCACCCCCCACCCCAGGGCCTGGGGGCAGGCGTTGTAAGTTATGTCCTGGGGGCATATATGGTTCTTATGAAAGGGATGCTCGTATAAAGGCTCATTTGATTGGAAAGTGAAAGTTTGAGTTCACTTTTTAAGAGTAAACAGAGATCCAAAGGCAACCACCCCCCCCCCGCGCTTTTTTCCCAAACCCGTCTGATGAAAATTTTGAGATGGCCATTTTGTTAAAAATAGTTCAAAGGTCGGATAAGAAAAACTCTAATGTTAATACGACCCCCCCACGGCCTGGGGGCAGCCGTCCTAAATTATACCCTGGGGGCATATATAGTTCTTATGAAAGGGATGCTCGTGTAAACTTCATAGAGGGCTCATTTGATGGGAAATTGAAAGTTCTAGTTCACTTTTTGAGAGTCAAGAGATCGGAGGGCAAACTACCCCCCTCCCACGCCCTTTTCCCCCCAAAGACCTATACGCGACAAATTTTGAGAAAACCATTTTTTTAAATAATTCAAAAATTAGACAACAAAAACTTCATTGTCGATACCCCCCCCGGGCCGGGGGGGGGGGGGGTACGCGTTGTAAGTGTTGTCTTGGGGGGCGTATATGGTTCTTATGAAAGGGATACCGTATAAACTTCATTGAGAGACAAATGAGTATAAACAAATGAGAGAGGGCTCATTTGACTGGAAATTGTAAATTCTTGTTCACTTCTTAAGAGTCAAAAGAGATCTGAGGGCAACTAGCCCTCGGAAAATTAGCTCTGAGATCCAAGCGCCAATGACGCAGTAGGTTTTAGACTTTTACAGTAAGAGAAGGAGGCGATACCCAAACTCTTGTTTGTTGTGATTTTTGTTCGTTTCAAGCTTGATTTGCATATTCAATTTAAGTTTCACTCGTTTTAAGATTTATTTATTCATTTACATTAGTAGCTATTGTATGTTTGTTTGCATTGATTGTTTATTTACTTTCTGTTCGTTTGGGTTTCATTTATACTTCAATAGCAAAATATTTTTTTTTCGTTTTAAGCTTGATTTGCATATTCAATTTAAGCATTATTCGCTTAAAAATTTATTTATTCATTTATATTATTTGTCGTTGTATGTTTTTTTGCTATGATTGTTTATTTAATTTCTGTTCGTTTTGGGTTTCATTTTTTCTTTAGTAGTAATTTCTGGTCATTTTGAGTTTGAACTATAGCTGGTATTTGTATCTGCTGATCTTAAGTTTAAACTGGTCCTTACATTTCTTTGAAAAACTTATTTTCGGAAAGTGTTCTTTAATTAATTTCTAACAAGGGGTACGTACTGTTTACAGTCTTTTTTGCAATGGAATTCCAGAAATGTACCTGACGTGCGTGAATTATCGGTAAAACGAATACACTGAAGACTACCTCATACAGAAATGATTTCATAGACCACACTGTGTTCCCATTTACGAAAAATCAAGCTGGAAAAAACAGGCTTGATTTAAATGAAGCAGTGACAAAGAATAAAAAACAAACAACACATTAATTAATAAAAAAAAATCTAAATATTTCAAATCCACATCCGGGAGCCTTTATCAACGAAGAAAAGTAAAAAAAAAAATAGCTAAATTTTCTAAAGAAAAAGACAAAAAAAAAAAACACACAAGGGAGAAACAAAAAACGAAATACAAACAAGTAAATAAACCTCCCATCTTAATAAACTTCCGCAATATTGCAACGCTGTAACACAGAAACGACACCGAAAATGTCTAGTAGAGCAGATATTAGTCCTCTATAGATTCAGATTAGGCCAATCTGAATCTAGCAAAAACAAAATACTATATTTATTTGAAATAAATTACACAAAACCCAGGTCGCCACCTCTGTTTAAATTTACAGCTTAAGAACATTTGAAACTATTTAGGTAATCTAAGTTTATATATCGTAACACGTCAACAAAACTCATGCATTATAAATAAAGTGGATTTTTTAATTGTTTGCTAGTTTAGCTGCATTCCTGCCAGTTCTAACCTCATCCTGATTTTCGCTGACAGGGTTGTCACTTCTTCGAGGACTATTATGTACCTCAGTACCGTTGTAAGATTTGACCTGGATCCTATTTTTGAAACTTAAATGTAATAATGAAAAGGGTTGCAGCCTTTCCTGCAACCATGATTTACATTTTTTACGGTAAATACTAGTAAGGGAAAACGGTTTTAGTAAAATTGAAAATTATGCCGAGCCTCACGCAAAGGACCTTACAAGTTTCAGCAGTTTGCCTTTCACTTTTTTCCTTTTGCGTCTGAACTACACAAACACTATCTCTTAAACAAACGTTATATCTAGGACATATAATCTGTGGAAAAAGTTTAATTTTTCATGGAATAGATAATACAGAAAATTTTTCTTAAAATTGAACGTTTTCTGATGCATTTTCCTTTTCCAAAATAATTAATAAACCATAAACAAAAAATAAACCATAAAAAAAATAGTTTAGACTTTAGAAAGTTTGGAGAATTCTAACAATTCTAACATGAGAATTCGTTTCTAACAGGCTGTTTGAAGTTCTGTAAAAAAATTTTACTTGTGAAAACTATTTAATGATCCATCAACCGAAAACAGTTTTTCATCATTTTTTAAGTCTCATATTTGTCTAATGTAGACCACAATTACTGCCATGGGCTCGCACCTCCATGATTCAAAGAGAGGGGGAAGGGTTTCAGAAAGGCAATTTTATGACCCAAATCTTTGGAGTTTCTTCTGCTTTAAAAATTCTCTTGGAATATATCCATGGGAGGAGGTGATCTTTTATCGACCAAACTACCGAGTACCACCTCTTACTCCAGTATGTGCATTCCAAGGCCGTATCCAGGGGGGGGTCAAATTTTTCGGTCAAATTTTGACCGAGTCGAAAATTAGTAAAACCTAGGTAAAAATCAGTAAAATTAGTTGAAAACTGAGTCAAAAATTAGTAACCCCCCCCCCAAAAAAAAAGTCAAAAATTAGTAACCCCCCCCCCCTCGAAAAAAAAATCCTGGATCCGCCCTTGGTGCATTCAATTTACAATTTGTCTTCTTATCTTTATTTGTTATACAAGCATGAATTTGACTTTCTTGGCCCAAAGAGGGACCATGGAGGAGCACCCTCCTATGTGCCCCCCATTCTCTTATTGCAATGTATATAAGTAGGGCTACAGTTTGTCGTCCTTTCTTTTTTTTCTACAAACTTTGACTATAGTTTTGACTTTCCTGACAAAAGGAGGAAGTAAGGAGGATTGAATTCAGACCTTCATTATGGGTTTATTTCATCAGAGGACGTCTAATCATGACCGAACTGAATGATGGTTAAGACTATCCTGTGAGAACAGGTCGCTAATAAAATATAGCGTAATGAAACAAAATAAGTAAAACAGTAATTAATCAAAAGTTGCTGAAACCTACAACAATGAATATTGCTGCTTTTGCCCTTTTTGGTCTGAATCTTGACTCTGTGAGTCGGTCCATAATAAAACAATAACAATGATTATGGTAATAGTACAAGGCAGCACCAAAGGGTAGTATAAACTGATTGGAGAAGGATTATTGTTCCGGCTAAGGTTGGAACAGAGGTAGGTATGTGTTTACCCTGCCATTCGGATTGGCATCTAATTTCATCTCTGTAGAACTAGAATAAATACACAATGTAAATAAAATAAAATGTAATAAAATATATCCTCTCTTTTTTCAGATTTGTGGTAAAAGATTTGCCATTCCTGCCAGATTGACCCGACACTACCGGACTCACTCAGGGGAAAGACCTTGGTCCTGTGACGTATGTGGAAAAGCATTTGCTGTTAAAGAAAATCTTTCTGTGCACTTGAGAGTTCATACCAAGGTGAATAATTAATTTAAGTAAATTAATTATTAATTAATTAATTACTAAACTCAAATAATTTGTTAATTAATTATTAAAATAATTAATTTTGCATTTTTATGTAAGAGAAACAAATGATTTGAAAGGTTTAGCTCTATATGTCATTAATTTAAAAAAAAAACAATCCCCCAAAAAAGATGCTTTTCAATAAAAAGTAAAGAGCTATATTTAACCAAGGACTAACATAAACAAAGCCATGCAATAATTCAAACTTAAAACCAACAGCAATTACTGTCAACGAATAAATGAGACCCAATACAAGCAGAAGTTATAAATTATGTCATATGTCATTAATTGTCATTTATGTAATATTAATTATATCATTTTTTTATATGTCAATAACTGTCATTAATTGTAATATGTCATTAAAAATCAATATGTCATTAATTGCAAAACTTGTATCATAAAAAAGAAGTTTTTCAATGAAAAGTAAAGAGCTATATTTAACCAAAGGTGAGCATGAACAAAGCTATCTAACAATTCAAACTTGAACCCAACAGCAATCACTATCAAAGAAAAAATGAGCAGAAATTACAATGAATAATAATATCACTTAAAACGAACAGAAATAGCCCAAAACAGGAGTAGGAAAAAACGGCCACTAAAATGTGCTAAAGGCCAGAGCGTCTTTTGCGCTTTACTAAAGACAATTTTTAGTTCGAGTAGTGTGTTTTTATTTGTCATAACATCACCAACAAAATAACAAAAAGAAATCTCAAAACTAATTAAGATTTACAAATAATAGTAGTTCTACTTCTACCTATCTACCTATCCCCTACTTCTACCTATCCCCTTCCGTCCCTCTCTAAGCTTCTAAACGTCTTGAATGTTATTTGCATTTAAAAAGAAAGCGGTGTATTTTTTTTTTAAATATGTTTTTTTCTCTCAAAACATTAACAAAAACAACAAAAAAGAGATAAAATCATCATAATAACCAAAATTGCCGGAAAACGACTACTGAAAGTAAACTGATCGTTTAATATAACATGATATTCATTGCTGTAAGTTTCAACAGTTTTGGACTCATTACTGCATGTTATAAAAGGATTTTTTAAATATAGCCTATTTGTTTTTGGTAAACCGTAAATGACGCTCTGGCTTTTTGAAGGCTTAGGGGATGCTAGCCCTACTCCTGTGATAATTTATGTTTGGTTTAAATTTGACTTGATTATTCATTGTAATTTCGTTCGTTTTTGAGTCTCATTAATTCATTGATAGAGATCTTGACTGTTTAAAGTTTGAATTATTAAATGGCTTTATTTCTATTTTTGATTTTATACAGTTCTTTACTGTTCTTAAAAAATTTCTTTTTTGTCAAAATATTTTTTTTAATGAATTTCTGTTCATTTTTAATCGACGTTTCTTTTTGGATTAGTCAAACAGTTCGTGGTAACGAACTGTAAGTAAGGAATGACCCGGCTAAATAGTAACCGAAACTCTGAAAAACGGAACTTTGATACCAATATGTATATTTAAAAAAATCACCTTTTTATGCTGATTTCAAGTATATAAATTTCATTAAGTTCAGTTTTACCCATCAAAGGTTACGAGCCTGAGAAAATTTTCCTGATTTTCGAAAAAAACGGGGAAATACCTCTAAAAGTAATCTTAATGAAAATTGCACCATCAGATTCAGCGTATCAGAGAACCCTTTATAGAGGTTTCAAGCTTCTATCTGCAAAAATGTGGAATTTTGTATTTTTTTTTGCCAGAAGCAAGATCACGGAGATACGTGTTTATTTTTCCTTTTTTTCGTTTTGTTTTCCCCAGGGGTGATTGTATCGACCCAGTGATCCTAGAATATCGGGAGGGGACTCATTCGAAAAGTTTCTAGTGCCCCTTTTAAGTGACCAAAAAAATAATGGAGGGTCCTAGGCCCCCCCCCCCCGCCCCTTTTTCAAAAAAAATTGTCCGATCAAAATTTTCAGATAGCCTTTTTTGTTCATCATAGTCGAAAGGCCCAATAAATAAGCCTTCGGTATAACATGACAAATGACCCCCCCACCCCCACAAACACACAGCCCCAGGGAAAGGTCTCTAAGTATATAATTTGCCCATTGTTTATAGTATTTGTTTATTGGAATGTATGCATACATTTTCTCAAATTTTTTTGCTGGGAGTTTTTCCACGGGGAATTTTCCATGAGGAGGGAAGTTTTCTGGAAGTGAACTTGTCAGGGGAAATATTATACATTGGGGGAATTTACCAGAATTATTCTATAAATTTTTTTTATATGTCTTGCTTTTTCTTTTCCGTCTCAATTTTACGCGCGTAGTGGTTAAGAGTAATAGTCCGGGGTAAATTTTCACCGGGATCGAATTTTATAGAGGATATTTCCATGGGGAGGGGTTTCTCCGTGGAGGTGGGGCCAGATTTCCTGACATTATTTAAAAAACGATCAGAAATTAAATAAAAATAACTAGTTTTTTTCAACTGAAAGTAAGGAGCAACATTAAAATTTAAAACGAACAGAAATTATTACGCATATAAAGGGGGTTGCCCCCTCCTCAACACCTCGCTCTTTACGCTAAAGTTTGAATTTTGTCCCAATTCTTTTTAGAATGACTCCTGAAACACCATAACCGTTTAATTAGAACAATAGACGCTTTTTTAAAAGTACTAAAGATCTTTAGCGTAAAGAGCGAGGTGTTGAAAGGAGGGCAACCCCTTTATACACCTAATAATTTCTATTCGTTTTAAGTTTTAAAGTTGCTCCTTAGGCTACTTTCAGTTGAAAAAAAACTTTTTTTTTTTTTAAGTTAATAAAAGGAATATAATAAATCTTTGACTTCTTTCTTCTTCTTGAGAATTAAGATTTTGGCTCGCTAATTAAATTTTGACCAGGTTGCCACCCTAGTGATTTGTCACTATTTCTAGTGATTTTTATATTGCCTAAACAAAAAAATTACTAAATCAGCACATAAATCACAAGACTATTGAAGAAAATCACTAAATCGACCAAAAAAATCACTAAAATCTAGTGATTTTTTCTCAACGGGCGGCAAACCTGCTTGAGCTTTTACACGAGCATGATCTTCCAGCTTGGGCAGCAGAATTAAAACATTGCATGATTTATACGCAGCAGGGAGTTTTGAGCTCTAACGATTTAAATCTCACTAGGTAGCTTGCTTGTGGTGCACCGACAAAAAAAAGTGCTCCTGCAAATATTATTCTTAGAAATCGCATTAAGTGGATAGTTTATTAAATATCAATACATCAGCATTAAAGGAGAAAAAGGTGTTACTGTTTAGTAAAACAAAAAAATACAAAAATAGAAAAATACATTTATTAGTGAAGTTTTCTCGTAGAGTCGTATCCCCCTCTAAACCTCGAACGTTCAAATGCGTGATCGTTCAGGGGTTATTTATAATTGGAGGATTCAAACAAGGGATCCGGGCTGCCCGACAACCCCAAAATATGCAAACCTGGGGCAACATGGGGACAAAGGAGGCTACCCTGGCATGGCAAATTCGCAATACTATGCTACAAAAACAGTCTGTTGTTTGACAAGCAGTCTTCAATAACAGTTATGAACAAATTTTTGTTGGTATGCAAAGTCTGGTGAAGCCGAAATATTGACTTCCGACGTCTTTAAAAGTTAGAAATGGCGATATAGCACAAATTGGAAAAAAAGGCCAAAAACATGAAATGGGAATACGAGCTTAACGAACGATAGACAAAGCTGAGCTTAAGAAAAAAATCTGTTCAACAGAAAATAAATTACATAACGTCTTTTGAATTACCGTAATCGAATAAATGCATTTATTTGAAAACCCTAAACATTGCAGAATGGGGAAATTTCGAA
The DNA here is from genome assembly GCA_027921565.1 of Artemia sinica. Taxonomy (NCBI): domain Eukaryota; kingdom Metazoa; phylum Arthropoda; class Branchiopoda; order Anostraca; family Artemiidae; genus Artemia; species Artemia sinica. The sequence continues at coordinate 3,138,586 of JAPEVW010000028.1, read as the reverse complement.
GAAGATAAACCTATTGCTATTGCTTAAATTGTTTTTGTCCTACAAGGTTTTTCGAAACAGGAAATTGTACGAACAGGTCATAAAAAGGTATTTTTCCGGTTTGTCTTGGGTTTTGTGGGTGGTTATTTAACTTGCACCTTTCAAACAGGCTTACCAAAAGTATCTTCGATTATGCGGGGAAGTTGGAATAGGAAACATTTTTCTTTTGTCTTTCGTCATTCAACCCCTTGACTTTCTTAGCTGAACTATTACTCAACAATCTACTATTTAACTAATATGTTCTAAACCTTTTTGTTTTGGGCATATCCTTTGAATTGAAATTGGGGTGAATTTTTGGCTTTCTCGATTAATTTTGGCTTTCTCGACAATGAAACGTACAACATACAACTGATGAACAAAGAGGCACGTATAACTCGATCCGACTTCTGATGTTCATTCTAAATAAACTTATCTCCGCCCTCACGAACGTGCTACCAGCCCCCCCCCTCCCCCCTCCAATGGGACCAGATATAGCCCTAGGCTACTATATACAAAATTTCGCTGATTTTGTGTTTTCTATCAAATTGTCTTTATTTGGCATGAGAAATAAGTAAACAAAATAATGCAAAACCAACAAAATCAGCAGGTGTTGAGTGTAGACCAGGGCTAAATCTGGCTCCATTACAAGGTGAGGGGGCTCGGGCAGATTTGCGAGTTTTGCGATTAGTGTATTTTAACGAACGTTAAAAGGCACATTAAATGGTAAATTGATCTTTTAGCTAGGGAATTAACCAAAAAAACAGCAAAATTACCGCAAGGGACCATAATATGGGCCCTTGGGTCTTTTTCTCTTCAACCCTTCCCCCCCTCAACTTTGCGCATATAAACATAATGCACCATTTTTTGACTTGTAATCAATCAAGGATTATTTAAGGAATATTCCTAATACATGTTTGTGCAATTATTCATTATAATATTAAAAACTGAATACTGTTCAGACTTCCAAGAATTTTCTTATTCAATATGCATTACGATTTCAACTATGATTTGTTCCATTTATACCAATTCCCGCACAATATATAGAAAATCAATGGGTTAACTTGGAATTTCAATTTCAAGTATTTATTTAGTTTTAAGTAAAGTACAAATTACACTCTAACCTTCTTGGGGTCTGAGTGATTGCAGCACGACACTTATTTGTCGTACTTTTATTTTTTTTTATCTTTCTTTTATTTTATTTTCTTTTATTTTCTTTATTTTATTTTGTGTTTAATTTATTTACACAAATACAACTTATTTATGTTTCCATAAATACATTTTTTCCTAACTGTTTTTGTCTATTAAATCCATTCCTTTTATATTTATAGATAAGGAGATACCTAAACACAGAGGCGTAGCTAGGGTTTTCAGCACTCAGGGACAATGTTGGTTTTGTTCCCCCTCCCCTCCCCGCCATCACTACCAAAATATAAGTAAAAAAAACTCTGTTTGGTGGCCCTTCTGAAGTTACGTCTGCGAACAGCCACCCCTTGCCCCCTCCCCCCTAGCTAAGCCACTGCCTTGATAGTATTTTTAATTGTGCAACCTACTTTAGTAAAGAGCCAATGATACTCTAGCCTTTTAGAGGGTTCGAGGGGTGGCAATAGAACCCTTTTTTGCTGTAATTTGTATTCGTTTTTGTTCGGCTTTATTTTGTATTGTATTATCTGTTTTTTTAAATTTAATTCTTCATTCTTCGTAATTTTGGCTTGTTTTAAGTTTTAGACTCGCTCTCAATTTTTCCATTTTTTTTTTCAATTTTTTTAGCGTTTATATAGCCAGTTATTTCGATTAGTCTTTTTTTTAAATTTTTTCATGGAAAATTGTTTGATATGGCTCTTCCGTCCGTTTTTGTGCTTGAAAAACTCTCTAGCTTTCCGGAACAATTTGGTCAAATCAGGACGGATTCCTTGGCAAGGTTTTTAAATGAATAAAACCATGACTTTGGATCATCAAAAACTTGATGATCTTATAACATTGGTTCAAGGTCACCCCAGCTTGTATGATATTACTGCCCCAGGCTATAAGATAACCAAGAAAATGGTGTAATTGGCTCTCTATTGCTCAACAGCTTTCAGAGAAGGATCACGCTAATGCATTTATTTGAAAACTTTGCCTTAAAACGTTGCGTTTTCTGTGCCATCATTCGAAAAGATACGGACAGATATCCGCAATGTGTAATTGAGTCATTAGAGTCCAAACTGGCGGTGGTGATCTCCGTTTCAAATCCCTTTAGCCAGGAATTTCAATGGGGTGGGGGGGGGGGTACATCAACTACTTCACAAACGAATGTTGGGGTGGGAGATTTTGTGCTGAAGGCGATGGAAGTGACCCGCAAATATCGCAAATAGAAGTACTTTGTGACTCTGTGCTTGGTTTTGATTGTGTCAAGGGCCCTTCAGGGTTTTGATTCAGGGCCCTTCAGCCAGGAAGTGCAATGGGGTCGGGGGGGGGGGGGGGGGTACATCAACAACTCCACAAACGATTGTTAGGGTGGGAGATTTTGTGCTGAAGGCGATGGAACTGACCCGCAAATGTCGCAAATAGAAGCACTTTGTGACTCTGTGCTGGTTTTGATTTTGTTGTGGTAGGGGGTTCTTTGGTTTCAATTCAAGGCACTTCCGTCAGGAAAGGGCACTGGTGGCCCTTCGCAAATCAGGTAAATCTGTGCTTTTTTTGGGGGGGGGGTTTGGTTTCAACAACTCCACAAACGATTTTTGTCGAAATTTTGTGCTGAAGGTAATGGAAGTGAGGCGCAAATGGCAGTAATAGAAGTTACTTTGTGGAACTTACGGGTGTTTGGTTTTGATCGGCAAGGTCGGCCTTTGGGAAGTGAAAATGGGGGTCGGGGGATACAACACAACTCCACAAACGATTTTTAACTCAGGTGAGAGATTGGTGCTGAACGCGGGACGGGGGGCGGGTTAGGGCGAGGAGTGGTGTGAGGCGGCCAGGTCAGGGGTTGGTGGTACATCAACACTCCACAAAACGATTAGCGGTCGAGATTTTGTGCTGAAGGTAATGGAAGTGAGGCGCAAATGTCGCAAATAGAAGTACTTTGTGACTTTGTGTTTGGTTTTGATTCAAGGTCCTTAAGCCAGGAAAGTGAAATGGGGGGGGGGGTACATCAACAACTCCACAAACGATTTTTAGGGTGAGATTTTGTGCTGAAGGCGATGGAAGTGAGGCGCAAATGACCCAAATAGAAGTACTTTGTGACTCTGTGCTTGGTTTTGATTGTGTTGGTTTCGATTCAAGGCCCTTCAGCCAGGAATGCAATGGGGGGTACATCAACAACTCCACAAACGATTGTCGAGATTTTGTGCTGAAGGTGATGGAAGGGAGGCGCAAATGTCGCAATAGAAGTATTCTTAGGGAGGGAGAACTCTGTGCTGAAGGCGATGGAAGTGACCCGCAAACGTCGAATATAGAAGTACTTTGTGACTCTGTGCTTGGTTTTGATTGTGTTTGGTTTTGATTCAAGGCCCCTTCAACCAAGAAGTTCAGTGGGGAGGGCGTACATCCACAACTGCACAAACGATTTTAGGGTGAGAGATTTTGTGCTGAAGGCAATGGAGGTGAGGCGCAAATGTCGCAAATAGAAGTAGCCTACTTTTTGACTTTGTGTTTGGTTGTGATTCAAGGCCCTTCAGCCAGGAAGTGTAATGGGGGGGGGGGGGGGGTACATCAACAACTCCACAAACGATGTTAGGGTGGGATATTTCGTGCTGAAGGCGATGGAAGTGACCCGCAAATGTCGCAAATAGAAGTACTTTGTGACTCTGTTTTGATTCAAGGTCCTTAAGCCGGGAAGTGAAAAATTGTGTACATCAACAACTGATTTTTTCGGTGAGAGATTTTGTGCTGAAGCGAGGAAGTGAGGCGCAAATGACCCAAATAGGAGTACTTTGGACTCTGTGCTTGGTTTTGATTGTGTTTGGTTTCGATTCAAGGCCCTTCAGCAGGAAATGCAATGGGGGGTACATCAACAACACAAACGATTGTCGAGATTTTGTGCTGAAGGTGATTGAAGTGAGGCGCAAATGTCGCAAATAGAAGTACTTTGTGACTTTGTGTTTGATTTTGATTCAAGGTCCTTAAGCCAGGAAGTGAAATGGGGGGGGGGGGGTACATCAACAACTCCACAAACGATTGTCGAGATTTTGTGCTGAAGGCGATGGAAGTGCGGCGCAAATGACCCAAATACAAGTACTTTGTGACTCTGTGCTTGGTTTTTGATTGTGTTTGGTTTTGATTCAGGGCCCTTCAGCCAGGAAGTGCAATGGAGGGTGGGGGTTGCATCAACAACTCCACAAACGATTGTCAGGGTGGGAGATTCCGTGCTGAAGGCGATGGAGGGGAGGCGCAAATGTCGCAAATAGAAGTACTTTGTGACTTTGTGTGTTGGTTTGGATTCAAGGTCCTTCAGCCAGGAAGTGTAATGGGGGGGTACATCAACAACTCCACAAACGATTGTTAGGGTGGGAGATTCTGTGCTGAAGGCGATGGAAGTGACCCGCAAATGTCGCAAATAGAAGTACTTTGTGACTGTTCTTGGTTTTGATTGTGTTTGATTTTGATTCAGGGCCCTTCAGCCAGGAAGTGCAATAGGGGGGGGTGCATCAACAACTCCACAAACGATTGTTAGGGGGAGATTCTGTGCTGAAGGCGATGGAGGTGAGGTGCAAATGTCGCAAATAGAAGTACGTTGTGACTTTGTGTTTGGTTTTGGTTCAAGGTCCTTCAGCCAGGAAGTGTAATGGGGGGGGGGGTACATCAACAACTCCACAAACGATTGTTAGGGTGAGAGATTCTGTGCTGAAGGCGATGGAAGTGACACCGCAAATGTCGCAAATAGAAGTACTTTGTGACTCTGTGCTTGGTTTTGATTGTGTTTGGTTTTGATTCAAGGCCCTTCAGCCAGGAAGTGCAATGGGGAGGGGTACATCAACAACTCCACAAAAGATTGTTACGGTGGGAGATTTTGTGCTGAAGGTGATGGAAGTGACCCGCAAATGTCGCAAATAGAAGCACTTTGTGGCTCTGTGCTTGGTTTTGATTGTGTTAGGTTTTGATTCAGGGCCCTTCAGCCAGGAAGTGCAATGGTGGGGTACATCAACAACTCCACAAACGATTGTTAGGGTGGGAGATTCTGTGCTGAAGGCGATGGAAGTGATCCGCAAATGTCGCAATTAGAAGTACTTTGTGACTCTGTGCTTAGTTTTGATTGTGTTTTGTTTTGATTTAAGGCCCTTCAGCCAGGAAGTGCAATGGGGGGGGGGGTTACATCAGTAACTCCACAAACGATTGTTAGGGTGGGAGATTTTGTGCTGAAGGCGATGGAAGTCACCCGCAAATGTCGCAAATAGAAGTACTTTGTGACTCTGTGCTTGGTTTTGATTGTGTTTGGTTTTGATTCAGGGTTCAGCCAGGAAGTGAAATTGTGGGGGGGGACATCAACATCTCCTCAAACGATTGTTAGGGTGGGAGATTCTCTGCTGAAGGCAATGGAATGTCGCAAATAGAAGTACTTCGTGACTCTTTGCTTGGTTTTGATTGTGTTTTGTTTGATTCAAGGCCCTTCAGCCAGGAAGGGGGGGGGGGGATACATCAGCAACTCCACAAACGATTGTTAGGGTGGGAGATTTTGTGCTGAAGGCGATGGAAGTGACCCGAAAATGTCGCAAATAGAAGTACTTTGTGACTCTGTGCTTGATTTTGATTGTGTTTGGTTTTGATTCAAGGCCCTTCAGCCAGGAAGTTCAGTGGGTACATCCACAACTGCAAAAGAGATTTTTAGGGTGAGAGATTTTGTGCTTAAGGCGATGGGGGTGAGGCGCAAATGTCGCAAATAGAAGTACTTTATGACTTAGTGTTTGGTTTACTTAGTGTGTTTTCAAGGTCCTTCAGCCAGGAAGTGCATGGGGGGGGGGGGGGTACATCAACAACTCCACAAAACGGTTTTTAGGGTGGGAGATTTAGCACTAAAGGCGATGGAAGTGACCCGCAAATGTCGCAAATAGAAGTACTTTGTGACTCTGTGCTTGGTTTTGATTGTGTTTGGTTTTGATTCAAGGCCCTTCAGTCAAGAAGTGCAGTTGGGAAGGGGGGTACATCCACAACTGCACAATCGATTTTTGGGGTGAGAGATTGTGTGCTGAAGGCGATGGAGGTGAGGCGCAAATGTCGCAAATAGAAGTACCTTGTGACTTTGTGCTTGGTTTCGATAAAAGGTCCTTCAGCCAGGAAGTGCAATGGGGGGGGGGCGTATATAATAAAAAACTCCACAAACGATTGTTAGGGTGGGAGATTTTGTGCTGAAGGCGATGGAAGTGAGGCGCAAATGTCGCAAATAGAAGTGCTTTGTGACTTTGTGCTTGGTTTTGATTGTGTTTGGTTTTGATTCAAGGCCCTTCAGCCAGGAAGTGCAATGTGGGGAGGGGGTACATCAACAACTACACCAAAGATTGTTAGGGTGGGAGATTTTGTGCTGAAGGCGATGGAAGTGACCCGCAAATGTCGCAAATAGAAGTACTTTGTGAATCTGTGATTGGTTTTGATTGTGTTTGGTTTTGATTCAAGGCCCTTCAGCCAGGAAGTGCAATGGGGGTGGAGAAGGGGGGGTACATCAACAACTCCACAAACGATTGTTAGGGTGGGAGATTTTTGTGCTGAAGGCGATGGAAGTGACCCGCAAATGTTGCAAATAGAAGTACTGTGTGACTCTGTGCTTGGTTTTGATTGTGTTTGGTTTTGATTCAAGGCCCTTCAGCCAGGAAGTGCAATGTGGGGAGGGGGGTACATCAAAAACTACACCAAAGATTGTTAGGGTGGGAGATTTTGTGCTGAAGGCGATGGAAGTGACCCGCAAATGTCGCAAATAGAAGTACTTTGTGACTCTGTGATTGGTTTTGATTGTGTTTGGTTTTGATTCAAGGCCCTTCAGCCAGGAAGTGCAATGGGGGTGGAGAAGGGGGGGGGGGTACATCAACAACTCCACAAACGATTTTTAGGGTGGGAGATTTTGTGCTGAAGGCGATGGAAGTGACCCGCAAATGTTGCAAATAGAAGTACTGTGTGACTCTGTGCTTGGTTTTGATTGTGTTTGGTTTTGATTCAAGGCCCTACAGCCAAGAAGTGCAATGGGGAGGGGGTACATCCACAACTACACAAACGATTTTTAGGGTGGGAGATTTTGTGCTGAAGGCGATGGAGGTGAGGTGCAAATTTCGCAAATAAAAGTACTTTGTAATCACACTTTTGTATATACAGTTGTTCTGCTGTTATAATCACAGTATTTCAAGCACAGTTCCACAGTACTGCAATAATATGAGGAAATGTTCAATTGCTCTGCTCAATAGGATTTATTCAATATGACAAATAACATTTATTAATATGATGACCATCAAAAAATTTTGATGGCAAAACTTTCTATTAACAATCCAAATATGTTATGTTAATTTTATGTGGCACATTCCTTTAGCTGGCACAATAAAACTCTTGGATTCCTTTTATCGTATTTTCATCTCATAATTAAAAAAAAAGGCTTTCATGAAAACGTAGTTTTTAGAAAAATGAAGTAGATTTATTGGGGTGCAGCCTAGAAAGCTGCACTAGTTGCGCAAGTTCTTCCACATTAGTTGTACAACAAATGTTTCAGGTAGTTTTTTTGTGTGAATATAATATTAATGAAATTGGAAATTGTGCGTTAAATGATTTTTGAAGATGTTACATAAAAATTGGACTTGGATTCGTAGCTGGAATTGAGTTCTGAATAGGCATTTAAAGTCAGAAGGTTGTATCAGTGTCACTTTTTTTGAATGTAGAATTTGTATTTATTTTTTTTTTTCACAATCGCAAAATAAAACTCTTAGTATTCGTTGCGTTTTTTGTCACTTTCAAGCAGAAGTATTTAGGGAGAATTAAGCTAAATAAAAGAAGAAAACAGGTGAATTTCACGAAAAATTTGGAATCTTAGATCTTTGATTGAAGTGGGAGCATGAAGCCTCCCCCTGCATGACCTATCGACCTAATCATCTGCTGAAGTAAAGCTGTGATAGGCAATATGGTACTTACGTGTTATATTACTACTAACACTGCTAACAACTCACAGCAGCACCAAGCCTTCTGAGTCCAACACAGCTACGCATGCTCCTCCTCCATCCCAATCTATTCAAAGCCTCCCTCTTTACTCCTTCCCAGGAAGTTCCATTTCCTTTAAAATGACCACATTTTATACTTTATCTGTAATGAAACCACATAAAGAAAGAAAAAACGAGCAAAAATGGGGTTTTTTAAAGGCTATGAAAATACTGAAAAACACAACAAAACGATTATTTCGAGGGGACAAACGCCTCTCTTCTTCACCGCGAAACGAAAAAATATAATCAATGCGATTGCCGAAGAACACCAACAAATAATGAATACTATAGTAAATAATAACCAACCAATAAATATTCGCATTGTTGTGTTTTTTCAGTATTTTCATTTGGCCTTTAAAAACCCCATTTTTGCTCGTTTTTCTTTCTTTTTTATGTCAGGCCAATGTGGTTTTAAGAAATTAATTAAATAGGTTTCCCGTGTCCACTCGGAGATAATCAGCTTAGCCTGAGTGTGATAAGCTACAATGTAAGGTATATTTTAATTATATATTTGATATATAAATGTGGTTAGTTTAGGTATTTAATATAATGCGGTCTGGGCGGGCCTACTTTCCATAATTCTGTGTTGTAGTTTCCATAGTTTTGTTACTAAAGTAGGCCTATTATATTTTCATCAAATTCTGGTACATTTAATTAGGATTAATCTAACTTCACTTCTTTGGTGTGGTCGCTATAACATGTAAGTACTGACAATATACATGTTTATTGTGGTCCTTCTGAAACTGATGATGCCTGTGCCCGTGGAGCCCCTGCATCTTATTCTCACCTGAGATTTGGGAGGGGGTAACAAACTTATATATAAATGCCAATACTTGTCCTGGATGCCATATCATAGGCAGCGCAATAGTGCTGCCTAAGTAAAGAGGGATGTGGGCACAATGTATTATTTTTTTATTTGTTATTGAAACAGTTAGCAATTAAGAAGGAGTATTTATTTGTTATTTGTTACTTCGTATCGAAGGCGTTGTCGTAAAAAGTTCGAAAATGGCTCATTCGATTAGATATTGGAAGGGTTATTGCCGTTTTTAATAATAGACAGTGATTGGAGGGAAAATAACCCCCTCCCATGCCCACTATTTCCTCAAACATATCTAATCAAAATTGTGAGATGGTCATTTTGTTCAACGTAGTTAAAAGGTTCGGAAATTATGTCTTTGAGGATGAAACCCCTCCCCCACAGCCCTCAGGGGAAAAATTTTAAGTTATTCCCTAGGGGCATATAAGGTATACATACATAGAAAGGGTGATCGTATAAACTTCGGCGGGGGGGGGGGGGCTCATTGGATTGGTAATCAGAAGTTCTATTGCCCTTTTTAAGATTCAGAGTGATCGGAGGGTGGATAACCTCCTCACATCTTGGGCTTTGCCGAAATGCATCTGATAGAAATTTTGAGATGGCCAAAATTTATAGATATATATATATATATATATATATATATATATATATATATATATATAGATTAGTGGTCACATTACGCGCGATACATTTAGCAAGACATTTTATTTTAAGGCGTTTTTGTTATTGTTTGAAAGGGTTGGGAAGTGCTTACGGTTTTTTTTTTTTATCTTCATCTCGTACCTTATCTAGGTAAGAAATTTTTGTTATCAATATGTTTACCTCAACCCTTGTGTATACATGTTTCTTTTGCCAGTTTTGCAACAGAGGTTGAGAACGGTGCTTTGAAGGCCACAGTCTATACGAAATTTAGTCAACCGTGCGCTATTGTGATAAGTAGTTTAGAAAAAAATAGCAAGTATGGATTCTAAATTATTTCAGGAGCGGCCGTACAGATGTGATATCTGTGGTAGAGCCTTTGAACATTCTGGAAAACTCCATAGACACAGAAGAATTCACACAGGCGAGAGACCACACCATTGTAAAATTTGTGGAAAAGATTTCATACAAAGCGGCCAACTTGTGATACATCAGCGTTCACATACTGGTAAGAAATTTTGATCAGTTTAGGATTTCTTTCTTTTTTCTTGACCAACATTGCTACCCGGTTATCGTGGCTCTAAGCCATCTGAGTCCAGCAAAGCTGTGGAAATTCTCCACTCCACCTGTGCAAAGCTTCATTCTTTACCCCCTACTGTAAAGTTCTAATTTCTTTCAAACCTGTTCTGTGACCCCTTCGTATCTCAATCGAGGACGTTCCATTTTCCACTTGGACCAACTGGATTTTCAAAAGCACAATTTGTCGAAAGCACGTTAGTAAGCGAGCTATTCTAATGTTTCTTTAAATATCAAATCGAGATCACACCACATTTTCCATATAGCGTATTGTTTGATATATCTTTGATCAAACACATATCCAAAACTATCCTTAAACCACATCACTACATCTCCCCCGACTTTTCGAAGCGCCCAGTTTTTAGGACCATAGTTGAAAACCGTCATTGCAGTGGCTTCATGCATCTTAGTTTCTTAATAATCTTAGTTTTAGGGGTAAAATTCTAGTTTGACTACTTCTTGCTATCTTGAAAAGAGGTGAGGTTAGGAAAATGAAACTTTCAGGGATGGATCTATAGACTGAAGTATGTCCTGGGAAAGTTATTTTGAAAAGGTAAAAAAAATAATAACATTTAAGGTATTTTGAAGTACCTACCTTGACTCCTCCTCCCTCTAGTGGGCACTTACCTGTAAAGATCTTTGCGTTATAGAAGTGAAAGCTTGTAAACAGATCTTCTGCCTAAATGAAGCACAAGGAAAGTATTTTCGGATTTACAACTTTGTTCAATCCCAGTTTATGAGGTTTCAAAGATTAACAAATATATTTCCCAATTTAGAAAAACGCATAGATATGGCTTAAAACTGTTCCCAAATAACAGGAATTGGATTTTCGACAACAAAAACCAGAGAAAAAAGAAACTCAAATCTGAAAATTAAGGTATAATGTTTTTTTCAAAATTATAATTATTATTTTAATATATATAATTATTTTAATCTAAACTGCACCCTCTTTTTTTCCAAAAATTACAAAATGATTATAACCGTTAGATTATTTGTTTGAAAATTTGCGCCCCTAAAATTTCTACTCTCGGGCCAAGTTATATACCAATCCCTCCTTAAAAAAATGCCTCTGCCGTTGGTGCATTATCTACTGTTCATTCTGCTTTGGTGCATTCTCATTTTTTTAATATTCCCCTACACATTGAAGATTTATATAATCTCAGACTTCTATATTCAACTATGTTACAATTATTCTACTACCTGGTATATTTGTTTTACTTATTTGAAACTCAATTATCTCACTTTCAATTTTTTTTTCGCTCATTATGGATTTTTCATGGTCTTTGGTATGACACTTCCTTTTTTTTTTTTTTTATTTTATTTATTTTTTTTTTTGGCAATACGAGTTTCGATGCTTTTATTGTACTAGGGTATATAGGAGTGCTGTTATTGACGTAAAAATTAAAGATCACCATCTAGTAGTGTCTAGGGTTAATTTAAAGCTGAAATTTTCGGAAGGGTAACTACCTCCCGAGAAGTTTATGACTCCAGGATGAGAATTTGAGAGAAACTTTCCAGGAACAGTTGAATACTAAACTTGAGTTTAAAATTTGACAGTGTGGAAGAATGTGGGAAAAATTTTAGAAAAACAATTTGGGAAGTTGCTGATGGTTTCTTAGGAAAGACAGTTAGGACTGCAGCTAGGAATATTAGTGAAAAAGCTTTATGTTTAATAGAGTGGAGAAGGGGCTTGTGCAAGAATTATCTGAGTGATAGATCATATGAAAACAAAAGGAATGTAAAGAAAGTAGAGAAAGCATTAAAAGAAAGCATTAATATGAACTAAGAAGGTGTGAAGTGGATCTTATGGATAAAATTGCCGAGGATCTGGAAGATGCAGCTAGACGGCATAATAGTAAAATTTTGTACTTGCATGTTAGTAGTCAATCCGGACTTGTCCCAGTTAAAGATAGGAACGGGGCCACAATTAGTGATAAGGAAAGAGTTAAAGAGAGATGGGCAGAACATTTTGAGAATTTGCTAAACCGAGATAGAGTTGCAGGCAAAGAAATAGAGGAAAATGAAAAGCTTTGTGATACCTTGGATTTGAAGGAATATTTGTTTTTTAGAAAGAATTAGCGACAGTACTACGTAAAAGGATTAAAAAATAATAAGGCTCCAGGTTCTGCTAGTGTGGTAAATGTTTTTCTTAGATATGGTGGCTCTGAGGTTAGAAATAAGTTACTGAAGATTATGAATATAATTTTTGGAAAAGGGGATGTACCTAACAATTTTAGGAAAACCTTAATTAAACCACAGTATAAAAAAGGTGATAACAATGAGTGTGGTAATTATCGAGGCATAGTCTGGTCTCTGTAGGTAGTAAATTACTTAGTAATGTGATACTTTTTAGACTGAGAGATGCTGTTGACAAAGTTTTAAGAGAAGAACAGTGCGGTTTTAGAAAAGGTAGAGGATGTGTCGACCAAATTTTCACTCTTAGGCTAATAATTGAGAAGTGCCTCAGTTTTCAAACACCTTTGGTCCTCAGTTTTATAGATTATGAGCAAGCGTTCGATTCTGTTGGTAGAAGAGCTTTAGTAAAGTTTTATCCTTGTATGGTATACCAGACAAATACATTAAAGTGATTAGTGCTATGTACGAGAATAACACTGCTGCGATTAAGGTAGGAAATGAGGTTAGCAGCTGGTTTTAATATTAAATCAGGAGTTAAGCAGGGTTGTGTTTTTATTCCCCTTTATATGGATCATTTTGATGGACTTTGTCTTAAGGAGCACAGAAAAGGCAATGGAAGACCACAGAATCAAATGGGGAGGCTAAACGGAAAGCAGGTCGTCTAGGGCTAAACGGAAAGCAGGTCGTCTAGGGCTAAACGGAAAGCAGGTCGTCCTCGTCTTGGGTGGGAGGACGTCATAAATAAAGATTTAAAGGAAATGGGAACTTCCTGGGAGGGGTGTAAAAAGGAAGGCTTTGAATAGATTGGGATGGTGGAGGAGGAGCGTGCTTAGCTCTGTGTTGGCCTCAGGCGGCTTGGTACTGCGGTGAGTTGTTAGTAGTAGTAGAGTAGATGCTACTGAACATGAACCTTCAGTTTTTGGCTACTTTGTTATTATTTAATGTTTAGTAATTGTCTGTTATATTGTTCTTATTTATTTCAAGACTGATTTGTAATAGGAGCATGGTCTCAAATTAATTCATCCTATAATGACACATAGAATGATACAATGGAATGACACATACAGATTTGTATAAGGGGGGGGGGGGGGTTGAGTGTTGAAAAATAATGTTGTATGTATGTAAGTTGAATTTTGTTTGTTATTTTTTTCTAGCCATGGCCCTTGTGGCCTTAGAGCATTAAATACCTATCTACCTATAGCGAATGAATGACAGATACAAATATATATATATATATATATATATATATATATATATATATATATATTATATATATATATATATAGATATATATATATATATATATATATATATATATATATATATATATATATATATATATATATATATATATATATATATATATATATATATAACACAATATTCTTAGCTTGATATATAGTATCCAGTTTTGTTTCTTCTAAGAAATACTGTTTTATACATTCTAATATTGCAGAAATGCTTCGTTTTAGTGTACTTTTAGACATTAAGAATAAACTTAAAGCAGGCTATGCTAAAATTGTCCTAAATCGTGGTGACATTCTTAGAAGACCTCGGCTAGACTTTAGTCAACTTATTGTGACAATTCCATTTATTTTCTGCTGGGTTTGCTCTTATTTTTAATACTAGTAATATGAAGGACATTATGGTATTGTATTTTTGTTACTGTAAATTCCTTTTATATTTGTCTTGCTGATATAGGAACCAAGGACGTATCCAGGTGGAAGGTTAAGGGGTTAACCCCGAAATGTTTGTCCAACTCTGAAAAAACATAATAAAAATGAATATAAGCAAATTTTTGATGCGTTTTTTAAAGTTTTTTGTGACCCATCCCCCGAAACATAAAATCGTGGATACGACCCTGAAAGGAACCGAAAGTTTATTCGATTGTTTAGTGACGCTGCTATATTGGCATCTTATAATAAGTTGGATGCAAAAAGAGAAGGTTAGGTCCTTCTCTAGACTTACCTGCGGTTAGGTTAGGTTTTTATCTCTTGTACGATTATTTTGATTTGCAATTGTTATTTAATATTGTTTTGTATATGTTTCTTTCGTATGTGTTTTTTAGGTATTTTTTTTTTTTTTTTTTTTGTTACTCCACTTTATTATAATGTTTGAGTCCAAAAATAAATTAATTATTAATATACTGAAAATGAATATAAGGACAATGAATTTACTTTTAAACATATATTTATAATTCTTGTTTTGTACTAGTTTGAAAATATATGAAGGATGAAAGCTATAGATTCAGTGTTTGTGCTGCTTACTGGCGATTCATTAGCAAAAATAAATTTTATCTTTGTAATTTGTTTTAGCGTTTTTTTGTCTTACGATCTTGAATCAAGTTTTTTTATTTCAGTATTTTTTGTATTTTACCCCTTCTTTCGTATCGTGTTTTATATAGGCTTTATGAGCTTTTGTAGGGAAATGTTCTCCCATGCTGTTTTTTTTTTTTTTTTTTGTTTACTACACTTTATTAGTATCAAATAGCTAGTGATTTCGTCAAAAATACAAATTTTCAGACAATGATCTTAGAATTAATTAATTATAGTGGCACGGAAATGAATATAAGGAAATGAATTTACTTTTTAACAGCATATTTATAATTCTTTGTTTTGTACTAGTTTGAAAATATTGAAGGATAAGCTTATAGATTCAGAAAAAAAAGATTGTGGCAATTACTGATCATATAGACCAAAAATAAATTTTATCTTTGAAATTTGTTTTAATTCTTGTCTTAAATCTTGAATCAAGCATTTTTTTTTTTTGGAATCTTCAGTATTTTTATTTTCGTAATTTTGATTTACCCCAATCTGATAAAGTTAAAGGGTAATGTTACCCTTTAACTTTATATAGGCTTTATGAGCTTTATGTAGGGAAATGTTACCCATGCTGTTTTTATTTTTTTTTTTCCATCGTTAACAAATTAGTATTATATTACCTATATTTTAGTATTCAAAATAGCTACGAGTTCTTAATTTCGCTACATTAACTTTCTTACAAATTTTCAGACAATTGATCTTAGAAAAAACTGTTTTAAAAGTGGCACATAAGCCTTTTTGGGAAATCAAGACCGTTTTTTTAACTGTACTTCTCGCTAACCTAGTTTTCTCAATAACTGCAATTCCTCAAAGCATATATTTTACAATTATACCTGGGACACACTCAGGGGCTGATCTAGAGCAAAATCTTGAGGGAGGCTCAAGTGACGCGACAAGGGTGCCAATGAGCAAAATCTGGGGGGGGGGGGGGGGCAATGTGACAAATGTGCCAATAATTGACCAAAGTGACAAATTTATTCTGAAAAAAAAAGGAAAAAGAGAGGGAAAGAGGGCGCTAGAAAAATTTTGGGGGGACCCCTGCCCCTGGATCCGCCAGTGGACGCATTATAAAGCCTTTTATATTGACAATTTGGATTATCAAATTTGTTGCCGATGGAAGTCACTGACTGTCAAGTTCCATTTCTATTCACAATCTGATCGTGAATTTTGATTTCGATTCACAATCTGATAATCAGGTTTGTTGGAATTGTAAAATCCATACTATTGCATTCGATGGTTATCGATTTGGGATTTTCAGATTGTGAGAAAAATTCAAAAGCTTACATTTTGTGCTGCTATAGAAGATGGAACGTTTTTCTTATCAAAGAAATCGTACGGTAGTAGTTGCATTTTTTTTCTAATTTTGTCTTTAATACGTTTTTGTTGAGTTCCTTGTTTCTCTTGATAAGCCCCAGAAATATCTTAAATCTGATTTTTTTTTTCTAGGGGGAAGGAGGAGTTCGGGTAGAATTATAGAAATGGGTAATGTTCTAAATAAATATCCTGGATTTCCAAGTAAAAATGGATAATAAGTTTCCACCTTTTCAATTATTCAAATATTGTGCCAAAATGCGACTCCTTTACAATATCCAATTGAGGAGATTTGTTACATATTGTATTGAATTATAAGCCTTCTAAGGCAAAGAACCTGGTTTATCAATCGATAACGCCTACAGTCACATTTGCCAATATAAGTCATGATTACGCGCTTCTACAGCGTAGTTATTGTGTAACTCGAGTACAACTTTCGAGTATTCTGATTGGCTAGATCAATCAGGTAAAGATTTAAAGCATAATTAGTTTAAGTTAGAAATAGTAGAAGCAGTTTTCCATCTGTAAGATGAATCTGGCCAAAGATACAAAGACATTAGTTGGCAACAGTTGGTTTCGGACAAGTGAGTATTGATACCAGCTTTTCAACATGCCATTTTCAGTTTTCCACTTCTGTATTACAAGTGTGACGCTAAAATCAAGAAAGAAACACATTCAATTGGTGTATCTTGGCTTTTATTTATCAACAGTTGAGACTGTGGCGTGGCTCGGGGCATTTCTCTTATTGATTGTTGAACTGGTTAGTCCAGTGAGAGTGTATCTTCCTATATAACCTGTTTTTTTTTTTTTTGTTTTTTTTGTATTCGAGTTTTCAATAGGGCGTTAAAATTATATTCTAGTTTATTTCCCCATCCTAAGTTCCTACATGTTGGGAACGAAGTCATCTTACCTCCAATAGGCTATGACCTCCCAAAAGTGGACTTGTTCATTTTTAAAAAAAGGGGATATTTTGTTAGAGCCATACCAACATAGAATAGGGTCACTTCAAATGTACACGTGGAGAATACCAGATCCTATTAACAGATTTGGAGTGGCTTGTTATATAATTCATGTAGTCTTGAATCTAGCCAATATGTTATCGTCCCCCCTCATTTGTAACATGTATAATCTTCCCGTCGTATATCTTAGAAAGCGATTCAATGCTTTTACTCGAATGAGTTTCCTAAGCTAAAGAGTTACCAAGAAAAAACATACTATTCAACCAATAAGAACTTAGCTGGAGCGCCATTTTTCTTTCCTTCTCGATAGGTCGTCACGGAATAATTAGTAAGTAGTAGTTGCATTTATAGACTTATCAATTTATAATAGGCTACAGACAGAACGTTTTTTTTTAGCGAGTTCCTTACGCTATTTCTTTCGTGTACCAGAAAAGTTTCCTAAGGCGTTTGAAGCAAGCAAAACTGGTTATTTGTGTCTGATTCTCTATCAACACTCATTGCCACCATTTTTGTTAGATACAGTTTTGTCAAAGATTGTATCTTATTTTATTAATAGCACGTTTTTAATACTTACAAAAAGGCACTAGATATAGAAATTTCATTTCAAATGAGCCCTTATACAGCTTTCTATAATGTTCCAGTGCCCGGTAAGTGGAGAATAAAAAGGGCCACATCAGTGCTACTCATGCAAAAAAAAAAGTCATTTTCCTTGTTGTTCAATGTGAGGGTGTAGCTTTCCTATATGGGGTTATCAACAATGACGATTGCAATGGTGCAGTTCTCATTTCAATCGATAACATTTTCTAGGGTTTTCAGGCTATCTTTCAAAACTCCAATAACTTGTTCCACAATAAAGTTTTACCGCTAAGATTAATTGAAATCGTAGTTAC
This sequence comes from Artemia sinica, assembly GCA_027921565.1. Taxonomy (NCBI): domain Eukaryota; kingdom Metazoa; phylum Arthropoda; class Branchiopoda; order Anostraca; family Artemiidae; genus Artemia; species Artemia sinica. The sequence continues at coordinate 3,120,778 of JAPEVW010000028.1, read as the reverse complement.
CATTCCTGAATTATCTAAAAATGGCAAATTTTTGTCACTTGACGTTTTTTTTTCAATTTTTTTTTTTTTTTTTAATTTCCGGTTAATACGGGTGGAACTTCGTCCCTTGCCTGACGCGTATTGATCTTTAAACTTTTTTTTTTTTATTTTATCTTATATCCGTGCCCATATGCAGCAACTGAGGGGCAAAAGCTTGAGTGGCCCAGTCAAAGCTTTTAAGATAATAATTCTATTTGAAGAATCAGGGGAGAAAGATTGTAATTCGCTAAGCAAGAAAAAAAAAAATCTTTTCCTTTAAGCGAAGGGACCGGAGTCATCAGTGGAAAGAAGTCCCTCAAATTTTACCAGTGTTTGTGACTCACTATTAGAGATAAGAGGGTTCGGTTTTAAGTTTTCAATTTTGATGATTCGGGATCACTTATGCAACTACACCGAGACACTCTTTCAAACATAAGGGGGGCAGCATTATGGTTCTCTGATACGAATTTCCTGGCATTTTGGCTTAAATGGACAAGTGCTATACTATACTAGTTTTTTTTCTGTTTTTTTTTTTTATGAAATAATTAAAAAAAAAATATTTTTCAGAACAAAGCTTTCCAAGTAGAATAGAGATCCAAAGCAAAATCTAAGGCAAACTTAAATAAAGTCATATAATATTTTTAGCCTTAAAGCTAACGGGAATTACAGCCAATAAATAAACACTGCCATTGAACGAGCAGAAATTAAAATAAATAGTGAAATCAAATATAAAGATATGACAAATACTGCCAATAGATGAATCCTAAAACGAAAATATATTACCACAAACAGGAGTAGAGCTGCCGCCCCTTTTAAAGGCCAGGACAGTATTTGTATCATTTGTGGGCACAATTTTTGTTCCAAAGGCATATGTATTGGATCTTTCAACTATGCTGAATCAAATGGCTATCTCAAAGTTTTGATCGGATGACTTTTTGAGAAAAACCCGGGGGCATGTGAGATGGGCTAGTCGCTCTCCATTGTTTTTTGGTCACTTAAAAAGGGCACTAGAACTTTGATTTCCGATCAAATGAGCCCTCCACGATCTCCTTGGATCACCCTTTCGATACAATCGCCCTGGGTAAACAAAAACAAACAAACAAACAAAAAAGTAAATAAATACGCATCTGTGATCTTTCTTCTGGCAAAAAATGCAAAATTCCACATTTTTGTATATAGGAGCTTGAAACCTCTACAGCAGAGTTCTCTGACACGCTGAATCTGATGGTGTAAATTTTCATCAGGATGGTTTTTTTTTGAGGTGTCCCTCCCCCGTTTTTTTCGAAAATCAGGTAAATTTTTGAAGGCTTCATAGTTGTTGATGCGTAAGACTAAACTTAATGAACTCTTATGTATTTGGAATCAGCATAAAAAGCCAATTGTTTTGATACGTCGATTATTATCAAAATGATTCCTAGTTTTAGAGTTTCGGACACTACTGAGCCGAGTCGTTCCTATTAATTACAGTTCGTTACCACGAAAAACTGTTTGAAAAGGCTTACTTACTTTGAACTTTTGGACACGGAATGATCGGGGAGAATTGAAGTTTTGGAAAGGGTTCTAGCACTTCGAAAAATAGCGCCCCTACTCCTTTTCTAAATTTTATTACAGGGATAGTTTATTTTAGTTTTATTAGAAAATGGTAAAAAAAATAGTATATTTGTGTTTTTACTGTTTTTTTTTTTTTTTTTTTTTTTTTTTAACAAAACCGCTGATAATGTCGATAGAAATTTAAACTGCTTGACCGATCAACATCTTCAAGCTGAAGTAGAATGTCTTTGGCTTTACTTGTGGCATTCTATTACAAACTCCAGTTTTGATCTATTTCTGCTATAGTTCATCATATCGTCCGCTGATTTATTTTGATATATGATTTTTCAGGAGAAAAAACCATTTATATGTCCAAAACTTGTGATAAGGGATTTACTTGTTCGAAGCAGCTTTCAAAGTTCATCAACGAACGCATACTGGTAAGAGTCCTTTGATGAAAGTTATCATATTTTGGATTAACTTGATTGATCTTCATTCGAGTATGTTTTTCACAGTTGTGAACCCTTGCAAGGGGACTCTCATCATAGTTTTACTTATTAACTAATAATAATAATAATATTGTATTGCATCGCTTTTAAGGTCCTGTAGTACCTTCAAGGATCACCCTATCTCGTCCATTATAAGTTTTTTCACTTGTTTTGGCCAAACTATTTAACATAGATTGGATGGTCTTGCCATAACTTGTAGAGCGTGGGGTAGTGTATCCGTATAACGACAGAAAACTAAAAGCCAACACCTAATTTTCGGAAATCTTCGAAAAATCATTTAATTTCTCTCATTTTGTTCCGGAAATGGAAATATTTAGTTTTGATGAAACCTACATCATCAGAAAGTGTGAATTTTGTCCTTTTGACTAAACGGAGCAGCGTTGTTTTTAAAGCTCATGAAAGGGCAGTCCCTAAATATGTTCTAGCATACCTGCTAGGAAACTGCTAAAATGAAAAATCACCTCAAAGGAAACATCATTCGGGCAATTTTGGTAGTTTTATGAGTTTGGTAGTTATTGAGCTATACTCACATTTACTTATGGAAGTTTTGTTCATTTATGGAAAATATCATACCGTGTTAATACCCCTTTGGGTCATTAGTTTTAGTTGCTTTTATGCATCATATTTTCTTTAAAGTAACAGTGAATGAAATTCAGTATGCGTTGCTTTGGGTTATTGTTTCCCGGTTTGGCAGGAATGCTATTCATATTTTCCTTTCGTGGGTGCTGGCACAGGGGGGCAGTGTCCCCTCCTTCTGGGAAACAAGAGAATGTTAAAAATATAGAAAAAGAGAAATGTATCCATTTAAATTTTTGTAAAACAAAACTCTTAGTAGGGCTTGCCCTCCCACTGGGAATTTCCAGGCGGTACTCATATTTTCATTACTAATCGGTCTTTAAATTATTTACTGCTTTTACTTATTATTCATTAAAATAATTATAACGCAACATCATATTTGTCACTGTAAAAGACTCTGTGATACGGCATTTTTTTTTTTTTTTTTTTTTTTTCTTTCTTTTTTTTTAATGAAATAGAAGAAAGATATTCCATTCAATATTAGAACGAGTGAAGCATCTGTGAATTACTATTGAGAATCCAAAAATCGAGAGACTAAACTTAGATCCTTTACTTTCTTTATAGTTATGTAACCATTATTTGCACTGGAGATAGTGCAAAAGGATTTTGACGGAATAATATAAAAGTACGATTAGCCTTCTTAAGGAATCTGCAGACCCCTCATGTTTATCATGATAAAAGGGGTCTTTTGAATACAGCAGACACAAATAACACCCATATATTGTAATTCGCAAGTCAAGTAAAGCACTCAATATCTATAATATATATTGTTGGTTTCAGAAACATTGATTAAAATTCTTTTATTAAGCTTTTTTTTGGTTTTGGCAATTCTTAGTTTACTTTGTATTTTTTCAACTTTTCATAAATTTGGATTAGCAACTTTAATATCTTAATAACTCTATTTTTAAGCTGATCTTAGGCTCTTAGCTATCCCAGGCAAAACCTGGGCATACTGGGTAAACCGCAAAACGGGCAAATTCTATCGAAAAAACATAATAAAATAATGTACAAATCTCAACATTTTCAACAAAAGTTTCACCCAAAGAGTATGGGTAACTTAAAAGAGTGGAAACTGGCGCTAGTGTGGACAAAAAAACTGTCGATGCCATCTAGCGTCTGGTGTTTCACTAGGAATTTTTTAAAAGTTTTGCAATCATTTTTCTGTCAGGAACTGAGATCAGACACTTATTACTACCCTTATAATCTTACCAATTACACAAATTAAAATAATTATTCTTATTATAACACTGAAAAAAAATGCTAAGTGTCACCAAACGCTAGATGGCATTGATATTTTTTTTTGCTGACTGCTAGTTCCCACTCCCTATAAGTTACTTATACTTTTTGGTCAGCATTTTTATGGGGGAGTAAATAGACCCAAAGGCCGCTACCACCCTCCCACGCACCACGCTTCTTTGAACAGGTAAGGATGAAAAAAGAAGAATTAAATTTTTCAAAAGCTTTCTATGAAAAAATCAAAAACAAGACCGACCAACCACGAGCTGGCTTCTTTGTTGCTACGGTCTCTAGTAAAAAAAAAGAAGAAGGTTTATAGAAACAGAAAAAAGCGATGCCCTTGACCAAACATTCAGACAAGTTAACTACTTGATGTTTTAGAATAAAAAAAAACTTCAAACTTTGAATAATTAAAATAATATATAATTAAAATATTTACTAATAAAATAATTTGACAATTAAATAAAATTTATTAACAAAATAATTTAATATTTAATAATGAAATGTTATTAATAGTAGTAAGTAAGCAAGTAAGTAAGTTTATTCACCAATAAATTATGATTTGAAATACGAAACTCTATTACCCTCGAAAAGCTCCTTGGCCAGGGATACAAGGGGGGTATAACAACAACAACAAAAGCAATATAAGCAACAACAACAAAAAAACAAACAAACAAAAAACTTTACGTTGACAAAACGATAGATTTACCTAAGAAAATTATTTTTGGCATATATATCGATAATGTGACTTATAATCTACGTCAATCTAAGAAATACTAGTTTATAAATGCACGCTGTGAAAGTTTTGAAAATTTGTCAATTCGGCATAAATAAATTTGTCATCTAATGTCAAATCGAAGAAACACATTTTATGAAATTTGAATACACTAGAAATCCTATGCCGGTCGAATCCCCACAATGTCGGATAACGCTACCACAAAACTACAAAGAAGACTTTACACCCGACCGTTCAAAAGCAAAACATAGTACATAGACTGTGGCAGTGACACCTACAGTAATATACATAAACTGTTGCAGCAGTCAATGTCACTGGCATTATCCTTATCAAGTTACTATTGCTCATTAAATTGCTAACACCCGAAGGGGGAGGGGATCCCTACAGCAAAAAATAATTAAAATAATTGAATAATTATTAATTAAAAATGAATAATTGATGGTTTTTTATAAAAAACTTCTTTCTTCCAAGACTTCAGAATTAGTTTTTTCTAGGTGCAAATTCAAAAAAATTCTAATATAGACCGTATTTAGACACTAATTTAATTTATAAAGACCCTGTTTCTGAAAGAATCCTTGTTAATAACTCAATTTAAATACGATTGCCAGTTTTTCTCTTTTTCAGCGTTGACAAGTTGAGTTTCACACACAGGCCTGAGTTTTTCATGTTTTATGTCAATTCTTGTTCTGAATTTCACATCTTTCTGCTTGAGGATCTCGTAAATGGAGGGAAGGTATGACTCCCTTTTGGCTCCCCCCTTTCTTTCTCTCACCTCTGTCTCCTCTTTCTTATCTGTGTTTTTTTTATGGCCATTGAGAATTCTTAATTGTTTATTAGTGTTGCAAATATAAATGGTAATTAGTGTTGGTACTTGGCCACTACCTAATATTCTTCTTATATGTTTCTCTGACGCTCAATCCTAATTGAACTATTCCAAAGTAAGATTAAAATATAATACTTTAGCAACAAATTTGGGCTATCTATTTGAACATTAGGCGGGGGGGGGTAAAGTAAAGTATAGCGGGTCTTTTAGTTTTAAAATTTTATTTTTAAGTATTTTGTTTTTCTTTGTAAAATAAATGAGAAAATATGCTAGATATTTTTATCAGAGGAATAGTTTTAGGCAGAGGCGTAGCTAGAGTTTTCAACACCCAAGGAGAATGTCTGTTCCCCCCCCCCCCCCCCCCCCCCCCCCCCCCCCCCCCCCACCCTCCTACCACAATGCAAGTAAATAATAGTATCAACGAAAAACAAAACTTTTAGTTGTGGTGCCCTCTCAGAGGATGCACCCGGGGACTGCCGTCCCCCTTGCTTCCCTTAGCTAAGACACCGGTTTTAGGTTTGAACAGCCGAATATTGAACAAGACGATGTGCAAAAAATTTGGTTTTATCCCACTTTCTAGAGCTATAATGAAAAGAAGTTTAAGACTTTAGATCTAGAATGATGGCCACCAAAAATCGTGATTTTGGCAACTCATTTAGGACCAAAGAAAAAGCAGGGCGTCCTCCAATGATGTGGGAAAAGGCCATAAGAAAGTCCTTGAATGGGGTGGGAAAAGGCCATACTAAAGTATATAAAGGAAAGTAAAAAAAAGTAAAAATAAAAAATGAATGAATACCCCTTTTATGCGGACCTTTTCCTGGTTGTATCGTTGATATTCGTTATTTTTGGCATTGCTTTCAGTTAAGGATGTCAGTTAAGGATGCAGCATAGCAAAGAACTAACCACGGTACATAGCGACGAAAAATAAAAAAATATATTTGAAAAAACTGACTAGTGAAAAAAAATTGCCATTTGTAGCTGATTCAGAAATGGTAACTATAATCCCGATTACTCTTTATAGTAATGTGTTATTTTGAAATCCAGATTATATTAATTTCCCAAAATAGCCTGAAATCCCCTAAAAATGGCGTCTGATTGAAACAAAAAATACAACATTAAAATCAAAATTGCCGAAAACCCTATAAAAGCAACTTTACAGCCCCCTGTCTTGAACAACAAGGAAAATTACTTTTTTTGCAAGGGTAGCACTGATCTGTCCAATTCTTTCTTTTTCTCTTTTCCACTTAGGTATTTAGGCCTTCTGTTTGGAACGTCAATCAGATCCAGAAGACAGCTTTATATTACTTGCTTGGTTCTTTTAAACAAAACAAAGAACCCTTGGGGCTTCTCGTCAAGTTAAAGGGGCAATTTCAGAAGAGAATCAGAAAGATCTTGCGATTTACATCCAGGCTTCCACTATCCCCGAATTTTCTGGGATTTCCCCAAAAATCCATGTGTTTCCCCGAATTTTTTTTCTCCCCGAAATTTCCCTGAAAATCACCCAATTATGGTGTCACCCCTAGAAAATATTATTTTACATAGCCTACCCTAATTTATAACTACTCTCTTGTTCGTTAATTGTCTTCTGTGTTACTTTGCGTAAGAACCAGACTGATACAATTTAAGTATGACCGGTTCTTCATATGTTCACAAAAGTATCATTATCCTGAATTTAGTTTAAACCATTTCGACCTGAATGTAGTATTCCGAATCCTATAACATTTTCACATTTACATCATTCGTGGTCAAGACAATCTTGATAAGATTAAATAAAAAAAAACAAGTTTTTTAAACTGAAAGTAAGGAGCGACATTAAAACTTAAAACGAACAGAAATTATTCCGTATATGGAAGGGGCTTTCCCCTCCTCAACGCCTCGCTCTTTACGCTAAAGTTTTTTATTGCTTTAAAAAATAAAGTTTTGAGACAGAGTCAAACTTTAGCGTAAAGAGCGAGGCGTTGAGGAGGGGAAAGCCCCTTCCATATACGGAATAATTTCTGTTCGTTTTAAGTTTTAATGTCGCTCCTTACTTTCAGTTTAAAAAAACTTGTTTTTTTTATTTAATTTTTGAACGTTTTTGAATAAATGCAGGTTTTGATCTTGGCTCACCGTACATGAATAATTAAAACAAAATTTGCATATTAATTTAATTTTATTTGGTTAAATTGCTTTCTCGAAACTTGTTTAATTTTATTTACGAACGTTTTTATTAGTGGTAAATATACGTAATTTACGAAATAACTTACGTAACGAACTTCTATATTCATATATTTTTAATACGTATATTAGCGGTTCGCCCCCTAATCAATACCTTGCTCTTTAAGCTAAAGTTCGAATTTTGTTCCAATTCTTTAAAAATGACCGCTTAATCAAAAAGGCCGTTAATTAGAATAAATAGCTCTTATGAAAGTACTAAAGAATCTTTGGCTTAAAGAACGAGGTATTGACTTGGGGGAGAACCCCCTCATATACGTAATAATTTCTGTTCATTTTAAGTTCTAATGTTGCTTCTTACTTTCAGATGAAAAAACTTGTTTTTTTTAAATTTAATTTCTGATCGTATTTTAAATAATGCTTGGAAATCCGGCGCCCCCTTCATAGAAATGTCCCTTACCCCAAAGAAACATCCTCCACGGAAAGATTCTCCCGAGTAACCCCCTCTTTCAGCCCCCCCCCCCCCCTACCAGAAAAAAATTCTTCCTGAAAATGTCTGTATACTTCCCAATAACCAATACAATATGTAAGCAATGGGCAAAGTTCATAACTTGCAGCCCTTCCCCTGGGTTCTGTGGGGGATTAAGTCATCGTAAAAGACATATTTATTAGATTTTCGACTATGCTGAACAAAATGGCTATCTCAAAATTTTGATCGGGTGACTTTAGGAAAAAAATGAGCGTGGGAGGGGGCCTAGTTGCCCTCCATTTTTTTTGGTCACTTAAAAAGGGCACTAGAACTTTTAATTTCTGTTCCAATGAGCCCTTCTACAATGTTCTAGGACCACTGGGTCAATACGATCACCCCTGGGGAAAAAAAAAACAAAAAAAAACAAATAAACACGCACCCGTGATCTTTCTTCTGGCAAAAAATGCAAAATTCCACATTTTTGTAGATAGGAGCTTGAAACCTCTACAGTAGGGTTCTCTGATACACTGAATATGATGGTGTGATTTTCATTAAGTTTCTATAACTTTTAGGGGGTCTTTCCCCCTTTTCTCGAAAATCAGCCAAATTTTCTCAGGCGCGTAACTTTTGATGGGTAAGATTAAACTTGATGAAACTTATATATTTGAAATCAGAATTAAAATCTGATGCTTTTGATGTATCTATTGGTATCAAAATTCCGTTTTTTAGAGTTTCGGTTACCATTGAGCCGGGTCGCTCCTTACTTACAGTTCGTTACCACGAACTGTTTGATTAGTCAAGAATTATACTTGAAGTGGTTTTACGGAAGTACGAAACGTTCAGTCGGAAGTTGGAATTAAGGTTTTGAAATTGAACTTCTAGAGAAGAAGAATTGTTTTAAAAGCCGAATCTTAAGTTTAATTTTTGTTTTCTTTTGCTATTTTTGGTTGTGGGCATACTGTTTTAATGTTTAATACCTAATGATTGAAAACATGATACATTGAAGGAATTGATCTTTTTGCCAGGAATTTTTACCGTTTAAATTTTTGTTTCATTCGGTTTGTAAGAATTGGTGGCCGGTGCTTACCTCCCCCCCGGAAAATACCCGCCCCCCACGGAAACTGCCCCCAGAAAATACCCCTCGCCGAAAAATACCCACCCCCCCCCCCCCGTGGAAAATAAGGCTTTCCAAATTTGAGAATTTGATTTGAGTATTTTTTTTCCGTAGGGGGGAGGAATTTTGGTACTTGTGTATTATACGCCACTCACTCAAGCTTACGCTGTGTAAAACTCGAGAACAAAACCGGTTTCTTCGTTATTTTCTTTCAGCTTAGCACGAGACAAGACAAAGACAAGTGACATAATAGATGGGAAATATATAATTTGGGTTCTATATTTGCACATAAGGGAGGGGGGTAAAGTATTTGGACAGTTTGAAGTCAGAAAACAATTCTTCCTTCATAATAAGCAGAATAATTGTACCTAACACATTTTCCTTGCAGACCCGCTATACTTTACCCCCCCCCCCCCCCCCCCCCCCCCCCTAATTTGCAAATATACAGTCCAAATTTGTTTCTAAAGCAACGAAGAAACCGGTGTAGTCTCGAGTTTTACACCTCGTAAACTTTGTGAGTGGCGTATAACATACAAGTGCCGGAATTATTTATGGAAAGAGAACCGGATTTCCCGGTATTATTTAAAAACAATCAGAAATTAAGTATAGAAAAAACAAGTTTTTCAACTGAAAGTAAGGAGCATCATTAAAACTTAAAATTACCAGAAATTATTACGTATATGAAAGAAGTTGCCCCCTCCACAAGACCTTGCTCTTTACACTAACGTTTTGACTTTTTGTCCTAATTCTTTAAGAACGATTCCTGAAACACAGTGGCCGTTTAATTAGAACAACGAGCTTTGTTTTAAAATTGTTAAAAAAAACAACTTTATTTAAAAAAAAACTTTAACGTAAAGAGCGAGATCTTGAGGAGGAGGCAACCCCTTTCATATATGTAATAATTTCAGTTCGTATTGAGGTTTGATGTTGCTCCTTACTTTCAGTTGAAAAACTTGCTGTTTTTATCTAATTACTTACAGATAGTATTTGTTAATGGGAAACATAAGTCTTTTAAAGAAAAGTAACGAGCCTCAATAAACCAAAAATGAGCAGAAATAAAGTCAAATCATCTTCAAAGTAAAAAAACTATGGAGTCTATAGAAAAAAAAAATTAAAAGATATAAGATATTTTTCTTATATGAAAATTACTATGTCAATAAAAAATGAACGGAAATTAATATAAAAAGCTTTTTCAACAAATAAAGAAGTTTTAAGACTATAAGGAATAGATATCAAAATATTTATATCAAACTGACAATGCATGGCTATTTGTTTTTGTTTTTTTTTTTAAGTAAAGTGCAAATTATTTTCTGGTCTGAAGAAAACATGGGTGTTGTCAGCCATACTGATTTTAATTTTTGCTCGTTTTGAGTATGACTAGGCTATCTATTGTAATTTCTGTTAGTTTTAGGTTTCGTTTATTTGTTAAAGGTGATTTGTGGTAGTTTTACATTTGGAAGATAAGAAAAACAAACTCGTAGAATTTGACAACGCTTTCGTCCATAAAATTTAAACAACAAGAATTTGTTGGTTCCCAAAGCCAACTATCTTTTCAAAGGATGGCTAAAACTTCTTAAATTTTTGGTGCCATATTTTTAGCTTAATTTTTATGATTGTTCGCCTACATTTTTCTCTTCTTCAATTTTTTTTTTAATTTGGCACCCGCTAATGCCAAAAATTGCAGAACTTCATATGGAAGTCTTTTCAGCACAAATGGATTTGCGTTTTTTTCTAAATTTTTAAGATACTTCTGTTGTGTAAATTGCTCTTTTTCCGTTCCTTAGCACTTTTCAACGAATCTAAAAAAAAAAAAAAAAAACTGAAATAAAAGTCTTAAATTTGGAAACGTTATTTTCCACGGGGGGGGGGGTATTTTCCGGGGGGTGTTCTCCGGGAGGTATTTTCCGCGGGAAAGAGAGCTATTTTCCGGGGGGGGGGGTATAATTGTATTTCTTCTTAAGAACTATCCCTAAATACAATTTTCTTACCGTGAAAATTTCACCATGAAAAATGAGTCTCTTTTATTATGAGGGTCGCATTATGAGACATTATGTTACTATATTTGGAACATTGACGGCCACAGGGGTGGTGGGAGGGACGGGGGTTAATTGGTGACTATATAGTAATTATTAGGTAGCCAAAAGAAAGGAAAGTATAGTAAAAACAAACAATGAAAAAAATGTATCTTCCGAGGGGGTATTTTCCAAAGGGGGGGGGGAGTATTTTTTTTCCGTGTTTTTTTCGCGGGGGTATTTTCAGCAGGGGAATATTTTCTGTGTTTGTTTTTTTTTTTGGGGGGGGGGGTATTTGCTTTTTTTCCACAGGGGGATTTTCTGGGGGGTGTAAACACCTAGAACCTTGGAATCAGCATGAAAAACCAATAATGCATCAATTGTGGTAAAAAATTCCCTTTTAATTTAAGTTTAAATTTACTTTTTAATTTAGTTCCTGTTTGTTTTAAGTTTTTATGTTGTCCTTACTTATAAGTTGAATTTTGTCTATTTATTTATCTAGAAACCGCAAACAATATTTGTTTTTAGTTATTATTAATGAATTACTGAGATTAATGACTTAATCAAAAACTGCTACTTATATTTACAGTTCACTATTTTGAAGACAATTTTGAAGTTTTTGCCGCAATATCAGCAATAAGTGATTTCAGCTATGGTTTCCAATCCCGTGCTCTGACTCTAAAACTTACTCTGTAAAAGACTTTATTTACTACGCGGATCCAAGCCCTATTGAGCCTGAAAAACGAAGATAAAACCGATTTTGGCTCTCAAATTTTGCAACGAAATTCCATTTTGTTTTTCCCCGAAAATTCCCCGAATCTTGAAGACTTGTCCCCGAAAAACTCCCCGAATTTTTAAGAGTTGTCCCCGAATTTTAAGATTCGAGAGTGGAAGCCCTGTTTACATCAGACAAAGCAGGGCGTCCTCGAATGGGGTGAAAAAGGCCATAAGAAAGTATATAAAGGAAAGATATATAAGAGCTTCACAGGATGGTGTAAGGAGTGAAGATTTTAAAAAATTGGAGTTGAAAACGACTAAATAGCCAAAACATAAAAGAAATTACAAACTGATGAAAAACACTATACAGAAATTAAATTATAAATAGCAAACATGTTCAGCGACAATTGGAGGTATATTAACGTTTTAAACGAGCAGAAACTAACTTCTATAACGAAACTGAACTTGAATTGAAAAGGAATTTTTATTTATAAAGAATTGAAACCCGAAATAAATTAAATTTACTATGAATACTAAAGTCAAATTTTAAACGAACAGAAATTAAACCCCACTGAAGTGTTTTTTTGGGCTTCCCTGAAAACTGCATAGATTGCTGCAAGTATTGTCAATCGATGTTTTTTCAAGTTTTCTTGCCAATTAAATTTCTCTGCACTTAAATCGAACAAATTGAAAGTTCACAAGTAATGATGAAAACAAGGGTATTACCATAAATATATTTAAATACATCTAGATTTGTTTTTCCCTTGGAAACTTGATTAGGATTTTGACTATTTAAACGCTATTATGAAAATATGCACCGTTCAAAATATATTTCCTTTTCAATAATGACGTCTTTGTCACTGGGGAGGGGGGGCTAAAAGGGGTTAAAGTGTAACTCAAATTTGCGTTTTTTTTTTGTGTTTTTTTTTTGTGGTTTTTAAGCTGCACTTCGTTATCAATGGTAAAGAATGATAATAAATTACTGAATTTCAAAACGTATTGTAATCTTAAGTTCAAGCAATTGTTTATTTTTGAGACCTTACTAGATGAGTGGAAACCCCAAATTTTTTTACTTTGCCTTTTTTTCAGGAGAGAAGCCTTACGTTTGTAATGTATGCAACAAGTCATTTGGATATAATCATGTTTTGAAGTTCCATCTTATGTCCCACTACGGCACAAAATACTATAAATGTGTCAACTGCAAAGAAAGTTTTGAATCTCGTCCTATATTAAAAGAACATCTAAAGAACTGCTGTCCAGATAACCAAGTTCTTAACATAAGTCAAGGCCAAAGTGACAGTTGCCGTATTGAAAATAAAGATGCCAAAGCTAATGCTGCTGAAATCACTGCTCCCATTCCTAATTTATGCAATAGAGTTGCAGCTATATATAGAGGATCGAGTAATATAAGGGAAGAGCCTAATACTCCTCCTCCTCAAATTGAAAATGTTGAGTATTTGATTCCTTCAAATTCAAAGAAATCCCCTATTCCATCATCATCGAAGAATGTTTTCACTGATGTTAAAATTGAAGTTCCTGAACAACCACTAAGAACAGCACCTTTTCGCAAATTACTGACTCATTCAAGCTCTTTTATACATCACTAACGCCAAGACATCCTCCACGACCTCAGCGAATGCCAACCACTAATGAGACTGAAAGCTTTAATGAAGTTTACCCTGATCTGTTAGTCACACAGTGTGTACAAACAAAAAGCAGGGGGATACAAACCCAACTGTACCAGATCAGTCATACCTACACTCCTTATCACCTCCTGTATACAGTATAAGCTCATCCTGGCCAAGAGGAAGGGCGAACACGTTTTTGAACCATAGTTCATCATTGTTTCAACATTCCAACTACCATCTAGGTTGTTCTATTGATCCTGTGCACAGAGACACAAATTATATTAGTCACAAGGCCACGTCGAATCAAGATAATTTATTGGCGTTTAATACAGAAAAGGCAATGGTGGATAATTCTCAAAATATATCAAGCATGCCTTTGTCAGGTTTTCTCACTCCTACCTCGACCGACACTTTTCTAAATGGTATGCCTTTATCTTCTGATAGTCTGAATCAAGTACACTTATTTGACAATTCTTCTAACTTACTAATTTTACCTTTTAAACCAAATATTGTCTACACCTAGTATAGGAGGATTATCAAGTCAAGGCAACAGTGGTCATTCAAGTATAGTTTCATCTGAAGATCAGTATGAAGAAGTAAGTCATCCATCTAGTCACCGAGAATCAATTTCTTGGACTTCGAACGCCCCTACGATATTCTAAATAATGAATGTGAAGCTCTAAATTTAACCGTTGAACCAAAGCCATCCATTAACCGGTATAAAGATAGAGTTCAGGACATTGATTGTTCTCGTCAAAGTCGTGTGTCTTCTACAGCATCAAATGGTCCTGACACCTCAAAAAAAGTTCCATTCAGAAAAAGATCTTTTGCTGAATTTTCTGATCTTGGAAGTACTGTTGGTTCATCTTCTAATTCGTTAGAAAATCCCCGATCTCAATCAGTCATAATGTTTGCGAGTAAAAAAAGTGCTCCAAATTTCTAAATTATTTTTTAAATTATTTATTTGGTCTTTTTCTTCTATTTTTTAATAAAGGTGCCTTTTTTCCTAAATCTCACAAAATAGTTATTTATTAGTGTTAGATTAAGGATTACTATCAATGATATAGGACATTTCCTTGTCTTCTGTGGGGGACAGGGATGAAAATATTTATTTATGTTGTTTTCAAATCTGCTTTGAAAAAAAGAAGTTTGTTTATGTGAATAATGTTTAACCTGCATTTGCGATGCATCAAATTTTAGTTTTATGTCTCGAGTTGTATGTTTATGTATGTGTGTATGTTTTTGTGTTGTCTTATATGCAGTCAAGGCCGTATCCATGAGGAGAGGGGGGTAGGGGGTTTTAACCCCCCCCCCCCCACCTCGAAATGTTTGTCCAAATCGTATGCACGCTCGAGACACCTTGAGTACTAAGGAAAACTGGGGTTTCTGTCTGGTTACGGAGATAAAAAAAACTTACTATCTGAGCATTAAAAACAATTGGCATATCATTTCAGGGCCTAATTATTAGCCTAACAATATATTTCAATATATTTACACCTGTTCAATATTACTACCTCTAAAATGCAGGACGTACACACATCTAATGCTTCATTACTGTAATTACTCTGTATTAATGCGCCCTGTGCCAAATAAGCTGCATTACTGTGCCCTGAAACATAAAATCAAACCCAGTCTGAGTTTCTGTTTCTAGAAAATGAAGAATGTACAAGCTAGGGCTACATTACTTTTCATCAAAACATAAACCTAGCTCAATATGTTGCTATTCCTGAAAAATTAAGAATTTACAAGCTACGTTACTTCCCCCAAAGCATAAAACCTAGCCCAACAAGGCTATGTTACTTCCCCCAAAGTATAAAACCTTGGTCGCCAATCTTTGTTGGTATTTCTAAAAAAAGACGGATATACAAGCTAGGGGTATGTTTCTTTGCCCATAATATCAAACCTAGCCCATTTTGTATTGTTATTTCCAAAAAATGAAGAATGTACACTCTAGAGGTACGTTTCTTTGCCCACTAACATCAAACCTAACCCGCCTTTATTGTTCATCATAAGTGAAGTAGTTACAAGCTAGAGATACATTACCTTATAGCCTACATAACATAAAACCTAATCCAATTTTTGTTTCTATTGCTAAAAATGAAGAATGTACAGGGTAAGCTTATGCTTCTTTGCCATGAAAAATAAAACCTAACCCCAATCTGTGTGGCTATTTGTGAAAAAAGAAAGAACATGCAAGCTGGGGCAGCTTTACTTTCATCTCAAAAAATCAAACAATTCCTATTATGCTTTCCCATTTCAAAATAATTGTGAAAAACTGATCGTACCCTAAAATATAAAATCTAGCTAAATCTGTGTTGCTATTTCTAAAAAATGCCGATTGTTCAAACTTTCCCTAAAACATAAAATCTAACCCAATTTGTGTTGTTATTTCCAAAAACTGAAGAACATACAAGCTAGGACAGTGTTATTTCCCCAAAGAATTAAGCTTTTTCAATCTGTGTCTTCTATTTCTAAAAATAAAAATATACAAAATAGAGCTAAGTTATTTGCCGTAAAACATAAAGCCTAACTCAGTCTGTGTTGGTATTTTTCAAAAATTAAAAATATGACAAGGTAGGGCTACGTTATTTTACCCCAAAACATGAAACCTCACTCAATCTTAGCGGCTATTTCTAAAAAAAAAGCATAATGCACAAGCTAGGACTATATTACCTTGTCCCCAAACATCAAACCTAGCCCATTTATTGATATTCCTGAAAAAGCTAGGGCTACACTACCTTGCCCCAAAATATCAAACCTAAGCCATCTGCTGCTTTTCCTATAAAAGAAAAATGTACAAGCTAGGGCTGTATTACCTTGCCCCAGAGCATCAAACCTAGCCCATCTGTTGCTATACCTAAAAATGGAAAATGCACAAACTAGCGCTATATTGCTTTGCCCCAAAACAATCTGTTTTGGGGCAATCTGTGTTGCTATTTATTAAAAAAGGAAAAAATATACAAGCTAGGTGATGGCTAGTTAAAATCATAGCCTGTTGGTTTAATGAGGGTCATAAGGATTTTACAACTTGGAAACTTATGCACAAATTTTGGAGATCAAATTTCGCCCGTCTTCATCATGGCTGCATAGGGAATATCACCAGTTAGGCTATTTACATTAGTTTTGTCGATATATGCTGGATGACTGGGAAGCAGTAATTTTTGTTCGTCTTAAGTTTTGACATCGCTCTTTAATTCCTCAGACAAACTTTGTTTTTTTCTTAAATTAATTCATCTGTAATTGAAAAGAAGGCGCATGACGTGAAATTCATAACTAGAAAATGTGGGCAGACACGAAAGTGTTCTTGGTATGAATTTTGTCGATCTATCCTTAGATTAATTTAAAAAAAAAACTTTTTTAACAAAATAAGTTAAAAAAAAAAGTAAAGAACTCTATTAAACCAAAATGAGCAAAAATAGAATCAAATAACCTACCAAGAATACAACTACCACAAATTAGTATCATTAAATGAATGAGACCCAAAATAAACAGAAATTAAAATAAATAAGAGTCAAACTCAAAACGAGCAGAAATTAATATGAGTAGGGTTCTAAGCCCCAAGCCTTCTAAAAGCCAGAATATGATTGCACTTTACTGAAAAAAATTCAAATGAATTTACTAAAAAAATCGTCAGTTTAATTTCATTGTCAGTTAATACACATATGCTGATATTTATTCCTTAAAATCTTAATTGATTTTTGATTTCTTAAAGTTAGCAAAAGAGAAAACATTTAAAAGAATTTTTTCTGTAAAGTACAAATTATATTCTGGATTTTAGAAAGCTTGGGGTTTAGAACCCCTGCTTATGTTAATTTCTGCTCGTTTTGAGTTTGACTCGTATTTGTTTTAATTTCTGTTTGTTTTGGGTTTTTCATTTATTTATTGATTCTGATTTGTGTTAGCTGTATTCTTGGTAGATTATTTGATTCTATTTTTGTTCATTTTGGTTTCTTGGAGTTCTTTACTTTTTTTTCTAAAATTTATTTTCTTGAAAAAGTTTTTTTTAATTAATTTCTGTTTGTTTTATATTGACATAGTCTTTTTTAAGGAGAAAGACTGAGCCTCTTCGAAATTAAAACAATTGTTCCCTCCATAAAAACCCTAAATACCCCCTGGACATAGCTTGCAACTCTTGCCCCTAATCTCTGGGGATTGTTTCAACCCCAAAGGCCTTGTTATATGATATTTAGACCATTTTGAATAGAATAGCTATCTCAAAGTTTCTATTAGATGCATTTTGGGACAATACGACGAGTGTGTGTGTGAGGGGGGGGGGGGGGGGGTACCTGCCCTCCAATCACTTTGAGTCTTAAAAAGAACACTAGAGGGTCTGATTACCAATCCAATGAGTCCCCTTCCGAAGTTTATATGACAAAGCTCTCTATAAAAAAACCTTATATGTCCCAAGGGAATAGTTTACAGCCCTTACCTTGAGGGCTGGGGGTTTTGTTATCCTCAAATACATAATTTCCAGACCGTTCTGATACGCTGAACAAAATAGCTATCTCAAAATTTTAATTTTATGTGTTTGGGGAAATGGTGGGCGCGAGAGGGGGTTAGTTGCCCTCCAATCGTTTTCAAGTATTAAAAAAGGGCACTAGCCATTTCAGTTTCCAATTGAATGAGCCCCTTTTGAAGTTTCTACAACAACGCCATCTATACAAAACTTACATGCCCCAGGACATAACTTACAACCTTTGCTCTGGGTGCTCTGGGGGGTTTTTCATCCTGAAATACATAATTTCCAAAACTTTCAACTACGTTAAACAAAATGGCTATCTCAAAATTTTGGTTTTATGTGTTTGGGGAAATGGTGGGCGTGAGGGGGGGGGTTAGTTACCCTCCAATCACTTTCGACTATTAAAAAGCGCACTAGCCCTTTCAGTTTCCAATCGAATAAGCCCTTTTTGAAGTTTCTACAACATCGCTTTCTATAAGAACCTTGTATGCACCCAGGGCATAACTTACAACCCTTGCCCTGAGGGCTGGGGGGAGGGGGGGTGTCATCCTCAAGGATATAATTTCTAGAAGTTTAAACTTCGTTGAAAAAGTGGCTATTGCAAAATTTTGATTGTGTATTTTGGGGAAATGGTGGGCGTGAGAGGGGGTTACTTGTCCTCAAATCATTTTCAAGTATTAAAAAAGGCACTAGCCATTTCAGTTTCCAATCGGATGAGTCCTTTTTGAAGTTTATACGATAACGCTTTCTATAAAAACCTTAAATGCCCCCAGGGCACAACTTACAGCCATTGTCCAGAGGGCTGTGGAGGGGGGGGGGGGCTGTAATCCTCAAAGACCTAATTTCTGAAACTTCGAACTAGGTTAAACAAAATGGTTATCTAAAAATGTTGATTGGATGTGTTTGGGGAAAAGGCAGGCGTGAGCGGGGGGCTAGTTGCCCTCCGATCACTTTCGACTATTAAAAAGGAAACTGGCCCTTTGAATTTTCCAACCGAATGAGCACTTTTTCAAGTTTCTGCGACAAAGCTTTCAATAAAACCCTTATATGCCCCAAGGGCATAACCTATAAAGTTTCCATCCCATCACTTTCGCCTATTAAAAAGGGCACTAGCCCTTTGAATTTCCAATCGAATGAAAACCTTTTTGAAGTTTCTTCGGCAAAGTTTTCAATAGAAACCTTGTATGCCCCCAGGGCATAACTTACAACTTTAGCCCTGAGGGCTCTGGGGGGAGTGTCATCCTCAAAGACCTAGTTTCCAGAAGTTTTGACTACTTTGAACAAAATGGCTATCTGAGAACTTTGAATGAATGTGTTTGGAGAAAGGGTGGGCGTAAGAGAGGGGTTGGTTACCCTTCAATCACTTTCGATATTAAAAAGGGTGCTAGCCCTCTCAATTTCCAATTGAATTAGCCTCTTTTCAAGTTTCTACGACAACACTATCTATAAAAACCTTATATGCCCCTAGGGTGTACTTACAACCTTTGCCCTGGGGGCTCTGGGGGGTTTGTCATCCTCAAATACATAATTTCCAGAGCTTTCAGAGCTTTTCAATTTCAAATCGAATGAGCCCTTTTTGAAGTTTCTACAACATCGCTTTCTATAAGAACCTTGTAGGCACCCAGGGCATAACTTACAACCCTTGCCCTGAGGGCTGTGGGGGGGTGTCATCCTCAAAGACATAATTTCTAGAACTTTAAACTACGTTGAAAAAAGTGGCTATTTCAAAATTTTGATTGTGTATTTGGGGAAATGGCGGCCGTGAGAGGGGGTTAGTTGTCCTCAAATCATTTTCAAGTATTAAAAAGGGCACTAGTCATTTCAATTTATAATCGGATGAGCCCTTTTTGAAGTTTTTACAACATTGCTATCTATAAAAATCTTATATGCCCCCAGGGCATAACTTATAACCCTTGCCTTGAGGGCTGGGGGGGCTGTCATCCTCAAAGACCTAATTTCTAAAACTTCCAACTACGTTAAACAAAATGGCTATCTAAAAATGTTGATTGGATGTGTTTGGGGTATAGTTTGGCGTGAGAGGGGGGTTAGTTGCCCTCCAATCACTTTCGACTATTAAAAAGGACACTGGCCCTTTGAATTTACAACCGAATGAGCACTTTTTCAAGTTTCTACGACAAAGCTTTCAATAAAACCCTTATGTGCCCCCAGGGCATAACTTATAGCCTTTGCTCTGAAGACTATGGGGCAGTGTACTGCTCAAAGACATAATTTCCAAACTTTGAACTGCGTTGAAGAAAATGGCTACCTCAAAATTTTGATTGGATGTGTTTGGGGAAATGGTGGGCTTGGAAGGGGTGTTAGTTGCCTTCCAATCACTTACGACTATTAAAAAGGGCACTAGCCATTTCAATTCCAATCGAATGAGCTTTTTTGAAGTTTCTACGACAACAATTTCTATAAAACCTTATATGTCCCCAGGGTATAACTTACAAACCCTGTCCTGAGGGCTGTGGGGGGGGGGGGTTGTCATCATCAAGACCCAGTTTCCAGAACTTTCAACTGCGGTGAAGAAAATGGCCATCTCTAAATTTCGATGGGATTGTTTGGGGAAAGGGTGGGCGTGAGAGGGAGGTTAGTTTCCCTCCAATCACTTTCGACTATTAAAAAGGGCACTAGCCCTTTGAATTCCGATCGAATGAGACCTTTTTCAAGTTTTTTACGTCAAAGTTTTCAATAAAAACCTTATATGCCCCCAGGGCATATCTTACAACCTTAGCCCTGAGGGCTCTGGGGGGAGTGTCATCCTCAAAGACCAAATTTCCAGAATTTTTTGACTACGTTGAACTAAATGGCTATCTGAAGATTTTGAATAGATGTGTTTGGGGAAATGGTGGGCGTAAGAGGGGGGTTAGTTACCCTTCAATCACTTTCGATTTTAAAAAGGGTACTAGCCCTCTCAATTTCTAATTTAATTAGCCCCTTTTTAAGTTTTTACGACAACACTATCTATAAAAACCTTATATGCCCCAGGGTATAACTTACAACCTTTGCCCTGGGGGGCTCTGGGGGGTTTGTCATCCTCAAATACATAATTTACAGAGCTTTCAACTACGATGACACAAAATATCTCTAAACTTTGATTGAATGTGTTTGGGGAAATGGTGAGCGTGAGCGGACGGGGTTAGTTGCTCTCCATTCACTTTCGACTCTTAAAAAGGGCACTAGCCCTTTCAATTTCCAATCAAATGAGCCCTTTTTGAAGTTTCTAAGGCAAAACTTTCAATAAAAACCTTATATGCCCCCAAGGCATAACTTATAACCATTGCCCTGAGGGCTCTGAGGGGCTATCATCCTCAAATACCTAATTTCCAGAACTTTCAACTACGTTGAATAAAAATGGCTATCTCAAAATTTTGATTGGATGGTGTTTGGGGAAATGGTGAGCGTGAGAGGGGGAATAGTTGCCCTTCAATCACTTTCGACTATTAAAAAGGGCACTAGCCCTTTCGATAATCAATCGAATGAGCCCTTTTTGAAGTTTCTACAACATCGCTTTCTATAAAAACCTTATATGACCGAAGGGCATAACTGATATCCCTAGCCCTGAGGGCTGGGGGGGGGGGGTTGTCATCCTCAAAGACATAATTTCCAGAAGTTTAAACTTCGTTGAAAAAATGGCTATTTCAAAATTTTGATTGGATGTGTTTGGGGAAATGGTGAGCGTGAGAGGGGGAATAGTTGCCCTTCAATCACTTTCGACTATTAAAAAGGGCACTAGCCCTTTCAATAATCAATCGAATGAGCCTTTTTGAAGTTTCTACAACATCGCTTTCTATAAAAACCTTATATGACCGAAGGGCATAACTGATATCCCTAGCCCTGAGGGCTAGGGGGGGGGGGGGTTGTCATCCTCAAAGACATAATTTCCAGAAGTTTAAACTACGTTGAATAAAATGGCTATCTCAAAATTTTGATTGGATGTGTTTTGGGGAAATGGTGAGCGTGAGAGGGGGAATAGTTGCCCTTCAATCACTTTCGACTATTAAAAAGGGCACTAGCCCTTTCAATAATCAATCGAATGAGCCCTTTTTGAAGTTTCTACAACATCGCTTTCTATAAAAACCTTATATGACCGAAGGGCATAACTGATATCCCTAGCCCTGAGGGCTGGGGGGGGGGGGGGGTTGTCATCCTCAAAGACATAATTTCCAGAAGTTTAAACTTCGTTGAAAAAATGGCTATTTCAAAATTTTGATTGGATGTGTCTGGGGAAATGGTGGGCGTGAGAGGGGTTTAGTCGCCCTCCATTCATTTTCAACTATTAAAAAGGGCACTGGCCATTTTAATTCCCAATCGAATAAACCATTTTTGAAGTTTCTACGACAACGCTTTCTTTAAGAACCTTATGTGCCCCCAGGGCTCAACTTACAACCCTTGCCCTGAGGACTTTTTTTTTCGGGGGGGGGGGGGGGGGGGGGTCATCCTTAAAGACCTAATTTCCAAAACTTTTGACTACTTTGAACAAAATGGCTATCTAAAAATTTTGATTGGATGTGTTTGGGGAAAAGGTGGACGTGAGAGTGGGGTTAGTTAAAAAGGGCACTAGACATTTCAATTTCCAACCGAATGAGCCCTTTTTGAAGTTTCTACAACAACGTTTTCTATAAAACCGTATATGCCCCCAGGGTATAACTTACAACCCTTGCCCTGAGGGATGTGGGGGGGGGGGGGGGGTTGTCATCCTCAACCACGTAGTTTCCAGAACTTTCAACTGCGGTGAAGAAAATGGCTATCTCGAAATTTTCACTGTGATGTGTTTGGGGAAAAGGTGGGCGTGAGAGGGGGGTTAGTTTTCCTCCAATCACTTTCGACTATTAAAAAGGGCACTAGCCCTTTGAATTTACAATTGAATGAGCCCTTTTTCAAGTTTCTACGACAAAACTTTCATTAGAAACCTTATATTCCCCCAGGGCATAACTTATAACCCTTGCCATGAAGACTGTGGGGGGAATGTCCTGCTCAAAGATATAATTTCCAAAACCTGAACTTGCCAAACTTGTGACTATTAAAAAGGGCACTAGCCCATCTCAATTTCCAATCGAATGCGCCCTTTTTTGAAGTTTATACGACACGCTTTCTATAGATCTTATATTCCCCCAGGGCACAACTTACAACCCTTGCCAGAGACTGTGGGGGGAATGTCCTGCTCAAAGATATAATTTCCAGAACTTTCAACTGCGTTGAACAAAATGGTTATCTAAAAATTTTGACTGGATGTGTTTGGGGAAAATGGTGAGCTTGGAAAGGGTGCTAGTTGCCTTCCAATGACTTGTGACTATTAAAAAGGGCACTAGCCATCTCAATTTCAATCGAATGAGCCCTTTTTGAAGTTTTTACGACAACGCTTTCTATAAGAATCTTATATGCCCCAGGGCACAACTTACAACCCCTGCCCTGAGCGCTGTAGGGGGGGGGATGTTGTCATCCTCAAAGACCTAATTTCCAGAAATTTCAACTACGTTGAACAAAATGGCTATCTCAAAATTTTTTATTGGATGTGTTTGGGGAAAAGATGGGCGTGAGAGGGGGGTTAGTTGCCCTCCAATCACCGTCGACTATTAAAAAGCGCACTAGCCCATTGAATTTCCAATCGAATGAGCTCTTTTTGAAGTTTCTACGACAACGCCTTCAATCAACTTTCTACGGCAAAGCTGTTTATTCAACCTTATGTGTCCCCAGGGTATAACTTACAACTTTTGCCCTTAGGGCTGTTGGGGAGTGTACTCCTCAAAAACATAATTTATATCTGGAAATCAACCACGATGAACAAAATTGCTATCTCAAAATTTTGATTGGATGTATTTGTGGAAATGGTGGGCATGGAATGGGTCTTAGTTGCCTTCCAATCACTTTCGACTATTAAAAAGGGCACTAGCCATTCCAATTTCCAATCGAATGAGCCCTTTTTGGAGTTTCTGCGACAACACCTTCGATACAAAATGCCCTGGTCTAAGGGAAAAAATAATAATAATACATTGTGCCAATATCATTCTTTACTTAGGCAGTGCCATTGCGTTGCGTATGATGGATGTCAAAAACATAGCAGCCACAAAACATAATATTGATGATAAAAAATAAAATGTTTGAATTTCAGAATATTAAGCTGGATCTGATTATTGGTCTGAATCCGTAAACTAAAAATGAAAGTGTATTGCACTCATATCATGTATTTACATTAATTAAAAAAAAAAAAAAAAAACTTTCCGAAAAATAAGTTTTTCAAAGAAAAGTAAAGGCCATTTCAAACTTAAACTCAGCAGATACAAATACTTGTTTAAATTCAAACTCAAAACGACCAAAAATTACTATTAAAGAATAAATGAAACCCAAAATGAACAGAAATGAAATAAACAATCATAGCAAAAAACATACAACACATAATAATATAAATGAATAAATAGATCTTAAAGCGAGTAACGCTTAGATTGAATATGAAAATCAAGCTTAAAACGAGAAAATAATTTTCCTATTGAAGTATAATTGAAACTTAAAACGAACAGAAATTAAATAAACAATCGGTGCAAACAAACATTCAATAGATATTAATGTAAATTAATAAATAAATCTTAAACGAGTAAAACTTAAATTGAATTTACTAATCAAGCTTTAAACGAACAAAAATCAATACAAGCAAGAGTTTGGGTATCACCTCCTTCTCTCACTGTAAAAGTCTAAAACCTCCTGTGTCATTGGCGCTTTACTGAAAACCAGTTTTATGACAAATATTTTCTTTTGTACTTAATATTGAAAATAAACATTAAATTGTAGTAACATTTTGAACTGATAGGCTTTCAGCAATTAATATCATTATACATCAAAAATTCAGTTTAATTTATTAGCTCTTTTTTAAAGTTGTTCAAGACGAATATAGTTTCACTACAAACAAGTGTTTGGATACCTTCTCCTTCCTTAACTGTAAACAAAAACCAAAAGCTTACTGCGTCATTGGCGCTTAACTGAAAACGAATTATATTACAAATATTTTCTTTTCCAGTTCTTACAGCATAGAAAATAAAAATAAAATTACAGTGAAAAAAATTTTTGAACTGATGGTTCTTTCAACAATTAATATCATTATACATCAAATATTCAATTTGATGTTGTTTATACTTTCCAGACTGTTCAAGACGCATATAGTTTTCAGTGGCTTTTGACGCAGTAGGTTTTAGACTTTTACAGTGAGAGGTGTTACCCAAACTTGTTTGTAGTGATTTTTGTTCGTTTCAAGCTTGTTTTGCATATTCAATTTAAGTTTCAATCGTTTTAAGATTTATTTATTAATTTACACTAATATCTATTGTATGTTTTTTTTGCATTGATTGTTTATTTAATTTCTGTTCGTTTTAAGTTTCATTTATACTTCAATAGGAAAAATATTTTTTTTTCGTTTTAAGCTTGATTTTCATATTCATCTAAGCATTGCTCGCTTTAAAGATCTATTATTCATTTATATTATTACTTGTTGTATACTTTTTTTCGGGTGATTGTTTTGTTTAATTTCTGTTCGTTTTTTGATTGCAAAAAGTTTTCAGTTTTTTATTCTTTAATATTAATTTCAAATGTCGTTTTGTACAAGTGTGAATTTTAAACAGGTATTTGTATCTGCTGAGCTATCTCTTAAGTTTAAAATGTCCTTTACTTTCCTTTGAAAAACTTACTTTTTTCGGAAAGTTTTTTTTTTTATTACTTTTTGTTCGTTTTTTGATTGCAAAGTTTCAAAACACAGGAGTTTTTCTTATCTAACCTTTGAACTATTTTTAACAAAATGGCTACCTCAAATTTTTCATCAGAGAACCCTCTGTATTTGGGGAAAAAGGGCTTGGGGGGATAGCTTAAAATGCCCTAGCCCGATCACTTTTGACTCTTAAAAAGGGCACTAGAACTCTCGATTTCCAATCGATGAGCCCCCTTTGAAGTTTTATACGACGACACCTTCTATATGAAGTGCCTCTGGGGAAAAAAATAAACGGAGTGGGGGGGGGAGGCTAGCTACCCGCCAATCACTTTTGAATTTTAAAAAGTGAAGGCTAGCTACCCGCCAATCACTTTTTGAATTTTAAAAAGTGAATTGCAACTTTCAATTTCCAATCAAATGAGCTCTCTATGAAGTTTATACGAGCATCCCTTCCAAAACAACCATATATGCCCCCAGGGCATAACTTAAAATGCCTACTCCGGGGTCCTGGGGGGACTGTTCTGACACCGGTGATTTTTGTTATCTGAACTTTGAACTATTTTTAACAAAATATCTATCTAAAAATTTTTATCTGATGCATTTAGAGCGTGGAGGGGGTGGGCTAGTTGCCCTCCGATCTCTTTTGACTCTTAGAAAGTGAACAAGAACTTTCAATTTCCAATCAAATGAGCCCTCTCCGAAGTTTATACGAGCATCCCTTTCATAAGAACTATATACTCATAACGCATTACTCATATAACTATATAACTAAGAGCATTACTCATAACGCCTGTCTCCAGGCCCTGGGGGGTTGTGTTGACACAGGAAATTTTCTTATCTGACCTTTGAACTATTTTTAATCAAATGGCTGATTATAAAATTTTTATCGGATGGGCTTTGGGAAAAAGGGGTGGGGGGGGGGGCTAGTTGCCCTCAGATATCTTTTGACACTTAAAATTGAACTAGAAGTTTCAATTTCCAATCAAATGAGCCCTCTCTGACGTTTATACGAGCATCCCTTTCATAAAAACCATACACGCCCCCAGGACAACCCTTACAACGCCTACCCCCTGGGCCCTGGGGGGCTGTGTTGACACCGGAGTTTTTGTTATCTAATTTTTGAACGATTTTTAAAAAACTGGCCATCTCAAAATTTGTAGTGGTTGGGTTTGGGGAAAAAGGGCGTAGGGAGCTAGTTGCCCTTAACTCTCTTGACTCTTAAAAAGTGAACTAGAACTTTCAATTTCCAATCAAATGAGACCTCTATGAAGTTTATGCGAGCATCCATTTCATAAGAACAGTACATGCCCTTAGGGCATAACTTAGAACGCCTTCCCCTGGGCCCCTGGGCGACCTTATTGACAACAGAGTTTTTCTTATCTGACCTTTGAACTATTTTTAACAAAATGTCTATCTAAAAATTTTCATCAGACGGGTTTAAAAAAGAAGGCTTGGGGGGGGGGGGGGGGGGGGTCTAGCTGCCCTCGGATCACTTTTGACGATTAAAAAGTGAGCTCGAACTTTCAATTTCCAATCAAATGAGCCCTCTCTGAAGTTTATACAAGCATCCCTTTCATAAGAACCATACATGCCCCAGGGTATGACTTACAACGCCTGCCCCCGGGTCCTGGGGGGGAGGGGGGTTGTGACGACACCTGAGCTTTTGTTGTCTGACTTTTGAGCAATTGTTAGCTTAATGGCTATCTCAAAATTTTTATTGGATGCCTTTGGGGAAATAAGAACCACATATTCCCCCAAGGCATAACTTACAACACCTGCCCTCGGGCCCTGGGAGGCTGTGTCAACCCGGAGTTTTCGCTATAGGGTCTTTGAACAATTCTTAAAAGAAGTGTATCTCAAAGTTCTTATCGGATGGGTTTGAGGGAAAAAGGGCGTGGTGAGGGGGGGGGCTAAGTGCCCTCCAATTTCTTTTGACTCTTAAAAAGTGAACTAGAACTTTCAATTTCCAACCAAATGATCCCTCTTGGAAGTTAGTACGAGCATCCCTTCCATAAGGCCCCTATATGCCCCCAGGGCATAACCTACAACGCCTGCCCCGGGCCCTCGGGGTTTTTGTCGACACCGGAATTTTTGTTATATGATCTTTGAACTATTTTTAACAAAATAGCTTTCTTAAAATTTTTATTGGATGCATTTGGGAAAAAAGGGTTTGGGGGGGGGGGGGGGGGGTGGAGCTGGTTACCTTCCAATATCTTTTGACGCTTAAAAAGTGAACTAGAAATTTCAATTTCCAATCAAATGAGCCTTCTCTGAAGTTTATACGAGCATTCCTTCCATAAGAACCATGTATGCCCCCAGGGCATAACTTATAACCCTTGCCCTGAAGACTGTGGGGGGAGTGTCCCGCTCAAACATATAATTTTCAGGACTTTCAACTGCGTTGAACAAACTGGCTATATCAAAATTTATTTTGGATGTGTTTGGAGAAATGGTGGGCGTGGTAGGGGTATTAGTTGCCTTCCAATCACTTTTGACTATTAAAAAGGGAACTAGCCATTTAAATTTTCAATCCAATGAGCCCTTTCTGAAGTTTCTACGACAACGCTTTCTATAAAAACCTTATATGCCACCAGGATATAACTTACAACCCTTGCCCTGAGGGCTGTGGGGGCTTGTTTATCCTCATAGATCCAATTTCCCGAATTTTCAGCTACGTTGAACAAAATGGCTATCTCAACATTTTTATTGGATGTGTTTGGGGAAAAGGTGGGCGTGAGAGGGGGGTTAGTTTACCTTCAGTCACTTTTGAATATAAAAAGGGCACTAGCCCTTTGAATTTCCAATTGAATGAGTCCTTTTTGAAGTTTCTACGACAAAGCTTTCTATAAAAAACCTTAAATGCTGAAAGGGTATAATTTACAACCCTTGTCCTGAGGGCTGTAGGGGGGGGGGGTGTACCTCCTCAAAAACATAATTTCTATCTGGGGATCAACTACGCTGAACAAAATGGCTATCTCAAAATTTAGATTGGATGTGTTTGGGGAACTGGTAGGCCTAGAAGGGGTGTTATTTTAGTTGCCTTCCAATCACTTTTCACCCTTAAAAGGGCAGTAGCTCAATTGAATGAGGCCCCTTTGAAGTTTCTACGACGAACCCCTTCCATATAAAATGCCTCTGGGGAAAAAAAAATAATAAAACATTGGAGCCGTAAGTATTAGGGCCACTCTGCTTTCTACCGGGGGCCTCCTCGGATTTCTACCGGAGCCCTCTGACGTCACGGCAACCATAGGAAAATAATATTGGATTTCTACCGGAGCCCTCTGACGTCACGGCAACCATAGGGAAAATAACATTGAATCTCTACCGGAGCCGTCTGACGTCACGGCAACCCAAGGTTCATTTGATTTCTACCGGAGCCCTTTGACGTCATGTGACACACCCCTTTGTTGGTTATGTTGGTTATGTTATGCTGGTTATGTTATTTGATGGTTATGTTATTTTTTGGTTATGTTGGATATGTTGGTTATGTGATTTGTTGCTTATATTATGTTTGCTAGATGTTGGTTATGTTTGTTGTTTGATGGTTACGTTTGATGGATGTTGTTTATTGGATGTTACGGTTATGTTTGTTGGTTATGTTTGTTGGTTATGTTGTTTGATGTTTGTTGGTTATTTTTGTTGTTGGTTTTTGTTTGATGGTTATGTTTTGTTGTTTCATGTTTGTTGATTATGTTATGTTTGTTGTTGTTGGTTATGTTTGTTGTTGGTTTTGTTTGATGGTTATGTTTGTTGTTTGATGGTTTTTGGTTATGTTTGATGGTTATGTTGTTTGTTTGATGGTTATGTTTGTCGGTTATGTTTGATGGTTTTTGGTTGTGTTCGTTGATGGTTATGTTTTGTTTGATGTTTGTTGGTTATGATGGTTGTTGGTTATGTTTGATGGTTATGTGGTTTGATGGTTATGTTTTGTTTGTTGGTTGTGTTTGATGTTTGTTGGATGTTGGTTATGTTTGTTCGTTGGTTACGTGGTTTGATGTTTGATGGTTATGTTTTGTTTGATGGTTATGTGGTTTGATGTTTGATGGTTATGTTGTTTGATGTTTGTAGGTTATGTTGTTGGATGATTATGTTGTTTTGTTGCTTATGTTTGTTGTTTTGGATATATTTAAAAAAAAAATGTTGTTACTCGCCAATGCCACCCCTTGTTTCTAGGCAATACACCCCTGTGTATTTCTGTGAGATCCCTGTTTCTAGGCAAAATTCCCAGATGTTTCAATAATTGGAGTGTGGTCGGGATACAAAATATGGAAAAATGGAAAAAAATAAAAAAAAAAATAAAAAATTAAAAAAAAAAATAAAAAAAAAAAAAAAAAAAATAAAAAAAAAAAAAAAAAAAAAAAGAATAAAAAAAAATAATAGAAAAAAAAAAAAAAATGAAAAAAAAAATACACAAGTTCAATTAACAAGGGGAATGGTGCCCCTAGCACCCGTACAATGTGGTCAGCTGTTTCTAGCAGACCCTTCTTAGGTCACGGTATACACCCCTCTGAGGTCGAGGTACACACCCCTTTGTATTTCAAGCGCATGTTACATTACATGACACACCCTTGCCGTTAAAGGGTTAGATAGGTGGAGCTACCAACCTCTCAAGCCATCACGCCTTCGCAATGCGGTCGCGACACACTCCTCTGGACTCCAATGACGTCATACGACCTACCCCGTTTCAAACGGACACGTCTAATATTTTTGACGCAATTTTATGTTACTTTGTGACAGGAACCCATGGGGGAATCCCCGCTTGTGACGTAACGAGAGCACACACCTTACGTAATTATTGTGCAACGCTGTCACGTAATACTTTTTCTCGCTCCGAAACGCTAAAAGCATTTTTCTTTCCTTCTTTTTTTCCCTACTTCTTGGCCCTGCCAGGGCTTGAAAGGTCATTCCCCTCCAATGGCATTGTGCCTTAACTGGAAGGAATAAACTGTTATCCCCAGCATTTTGCATCTGGAACCATATTCTAAAATTAACCTATTGCATGACAGCTAAAATTTCCCATTTCTGGCAAAACGCTAGAATAATGTATTTCTCCCCCAATTTGATACAATCCAGGAGACAATCAAGGTATTAATAGCAATACAGACTAAGGCGTGGTTTAATTAAGTAATCGCCTTAATCGTCCAAAACAATACGTCGTAAAAACACAGACATGTGAATAAAAGGTTTTATTATTTCAAACAAAATTACAAACAATTTTAAAAATATAGAAAAAGGCAGTAAAAAGAACACGATAAAAGTAAAGGCTGGAAAAGGCGTTATTCCCCCAGTTTCAAATCAGTCATACATTTTAGAAACAAATGTGCATTATACGGCATCCCCGCCTCTGAAACAGGAGATTCAATTTCTGGATAGACTTTAGGATATATTGACTTTAGATGGGGCTTGTATAATAATTATGTGAAAGATAGATCTGATGAAAATAAGAGGAACGTAAAGAAACTGGAGAATAAATCAAAATACGAACTAAGGACGTTTCAAGTGGAGACCATGAACAAAATTGGGTTTATCATACAAGTACCTTGGCGTTTATAAACAGACTAGCATATCGTCAACAAAAAGTTCGCAAAGAAGAAAATCAGAGGTTAGGGGGGTCACCTAGTTATCTGGCTCAGTTGCTATGAAGTTACTGATGAATTGAAATGTGTGTAATCCTAATTATGCTGAATGTCAGGGGGGGGGGGTCAAAGCCCTTACCCCACCCCTCTGGATAGATGCCTTAGAAAGATAAAAAATAGAGTAAAAAACATATCGTCATGACAAAAATCGCAAAGACTACAATCGAAACGTTCAGAGGTTAGTGGGGGTCACCTTAACAAACATTTCAGGGGGGGGGGGGTTCAAAGCCCTTACCCCCCCCCTGGATAGAGCCTTAGAAGAAATGCTACATATTTTTTTTCAGAGGAATTGTCTAAAGATAATTATAGGCAGTGGCGTAGCTAGGGTTTTCAGTACCCGGAACAAAGTCGGTTTTTGCCCCACTCCCTCCGACCCCCACTACCACTATATAAGTAGATAATAGTATCAACGAAAAACAACTTTTAGTTTAGGTGCCCTCCCTGAAAAAAAACACCTTGGACTGCCGTCCCCCTTGCTCCCCTATGACACTGGTATTAGATTTGAACAACCGTATATTGAACAAAACGATTTGTAAAAATGTGGTTCGATCCTGCTTTCTAGGGTTATAATGAAAGGAAGTTTAAGATGTCTAGATGAAGAATTATAGACCACCAAAAATCATGATTTTGGCAACTCATTTGGGGGCAAAGGAAAAGCAGGGTGTCCTCGAATGGGTGAAAAAAGGTCATGAGAAAGTACATAAAGGAAATAAGAACTTCACAGGATGGTGTAAGCAGTGAAGCTCTTAAAAGATTGGAGTTGAAAACTAGACCAAATAGTCAAAACATAAAAAGATAAATAACAAAGATTTTCAGCAAAAATTAAAGAGGTATGTTAACGCTTTTAAACTAGTAGAAACTAACTTCTAAAACGAAACCGAACTTGAATTGAAAAGGAATTATTATTTATGAAGAACTGAAATCCGAAATGACTTGAAATTACTATGAATAGTAAACTCAAACTTTAAAAGAACAGAAATTAAACCCCACTGAAGTGTGTTTTTGGGCTTCCCTGAAAACTGCATAGATTGCTGCAAGTATAGTCAATTGATTTTCTTTTAAGTTTTGTTTGCCATTGAATTTTCTCTACACTTAAATCAAACAAAATCCAACTTGCCAAGTAATGATGAAAAGAAGTGTATTACCATAAATGTATTTAAATACATCTAGATTTGTTTTTTCCTTGGAAACTTGTTTAGGATTTTGACTATTTAAACGATATTATGAAAAATATACACCATTCAAAATATATTTCGTTTTCAATAATGACACCTTCGTCACTGAGGGGTGGGGGGATAAAAAGGGATGAAGTGTAACTCAAATTTGTTTTTTTTTTGTGTTTTGTTTTGTTGTTTTTAAACTGCACTTCATTATCGATGGTAATGAAGGATAATAACTTCCCGAATTTTGAAACGTATCGTAATCTTAATTCCAAGCAATTGTTTATTTTTTGTGTCCCTCCTTTAAACTTAAAACAAACAGAAATCACTTAAAACAAAGTTAATCTACTACTAATCCCCGTAAAAGCTATTTCATCATTTGTATTTATTAGAAATTATATTTCTTAAAGTGTGGCTAAATTTCTCATAACATCAAGGGAAAATAAAACTAAATAAAATCTTTATAACAATCGATATGACTGGAAAAACTAAAAAAAAGTAAACTGCGGGGTTGACGTACAATTATATTTATCCCTGGAAACCTCAGAAACTCAATATCTAATTTAGCAGAATTTTTGTTTATTTCAATATTTTATTGTATTGGATTAATAACACTTCTTGAGTACTAAGGTCCAAGCAACTGTTTATTTTTGAGGGGGGGGGGGGGGGGGTGAACAAAATTTTTTTTTTCCAATAATGACATCCTTGACACTGGGGGGGAGTAAAAGGGGCTGAAGTATAACTCAAATTTCTTTTTTTTTTTGTGTTTTGTTTTGTTGTTTTTTAAGCTACACTTCATTGTCAATGGTAATGAATGATAATAACTTTCTGAATGTCGAAACATATTGTAGTCTTAAGTCCAAGCAATTGTTTATTTTTTGGACCCTAGTAGATGAGTGAAAACTCTCCAAATTTTGGCTTTGCTTTTTTTTTCAGGAGAGAAGCCTTGCGTTTGTAAAGTATGCGACAAGTCATTTGGATATAATCATGTTTTGAAGTTCCATCTTATGTCCACTACGGCACAAAATACTAGAAATGTGTCAAATGCAAAGAAAGTTTTTGAATCTCGTCC
This sequence comes from Artemia sinica, assembly GCA_027921565.1. NCBI lineage: Eukaryota > Metazoa > Arthropoda > Branchiopoda > Anostraca > Artemiidae > Artemia > Artemia sinica. The sequence continues at coordinate 3,087,233 of JAPEVW010000028.1, read as the reverse complement.
TATATTAAAAGAACATCTAAAGGACTGCTGTCCAGATAACCAAGTTCTTAACTCAAGTCAAGGCCAAAACGACGGTTACCGTACTGAAAATAAAGATTCCAAAGCTAATGCCGCTGAAAGCACTGCTCCTATTCCTAATTTATGCAATAGAGTTGCAGCTATATATAGAGGATCCAGTAGTAGAAGGGAGGAGCCTAAAACTCCTCCTCCTCAAATTGAAAACGTTGGGCATTTGATTCCTTCAAATTCAAAGATATCCTCTGTTCCATCATCATCGAAGAATATTTTCACTGATGTTAAAATTGAAGTTCCAGAACATCCGCTAAAGAATAGCACGTTTCAGAAAATCACTGACTCATTTTATACATCACTGACGCCAAGACATCCCTCAAGACCTCAGCGTATGCCAACCACTAATAAGAAAGCTTTAATGGAGTTTGCCCTGATCTGTTAGTCACACAATTTACAAACAAAAAGCAGGAGAATAACAACCAAAACTGTAGTAGATCAGTCATACCCCCACTCCTTATCACCTCCTGTATATACAGTATAAGCTCATCCTGGCCAAGAGGAAGGGCAAACACGTTTTTTGAACCATAGTTCATCATTTCTTCAATATTCCAACTACTGTCTAGGTTGTTATATTGATCCTGTATGCAGAGACACAAATTATATTGGTCACAAGCCCATGTCGAATCAAGATAATTTATTGGCGTTTAATACAGAAAAGGTAATGGTGGATAACTCTCAAAATATCTTAAGCATGTCTTTGTCAGGTTTTCTCACTCCTACCTCGACAGACACTTTTCTAACTGATATTTCTTTATCTTCTGATTGTCTGAATCAAATGCACTCATTTGACACTTTTTTCTAACTACTAACTTTACCTTTAAACCAAATATTGTCTTTGCCAAGCATAGGAGAATCATCAAGTCAAGGTAACAGTATTCATTCACGTGCAGTTTCATCTGAAGATCACTATGAAAAACCAAGTCATAAATCTAGTCGCCGAGAATTAGATTTATTAGACTTCGAACGCCCCTAAAACATTATAAATAATGAATGTGAAGCTCTAAATTTAACTGTTGAACCAAAGCCCCATCAACCGGTATAAAGATAGAATTCAGGACATTGATTGCTCTCGTCAAAGTCGTGTGTCTTCCCCAGCTTCTGATGGTCCTTATAGCTCAAAAAGGGTTCCATTCAGAAAAAGGACTTTGCTGAATTTTCTTATCTTGGAAGCGCAGTTGGTTCATCTTCAAATTCGTTAAGAAATCCCCGATCTCAATCAGTCATAATGTTTGCGAGCAAAAAAAAGTGCTCCCAATTTCTAAATTATTTTCTTTTAATTATTTATTTGGTCTTTTTCTGCTTTTTTTAATAAAGGTGTTTTTTTCCTAGATCTTTAAAAATAGTTATTTATTAGTGTTAGATTAAGGATTACTATCAATTATATAGGACATTTTCTTGTCTTCTGTGGGACACATGAATGATAATATTTATTTATGTTTGCTGCGAAATCTGCTTTGAAAAAAATGGAGTTTATTTTTGTGTACGTGTGTATGTTTATGTGTTGTCTTATGTGCAGTCAAGCGCGTATCCTTGAGGGGGGGGGGGGGGGTTTAACCCCCCCCCCCCACCCCGAAATGTTTGTCCAAATCGTAAAAAACGTAACAAAAATGAATATAAACAATTTTTTATTTGTTTTTAAAGTTTTTTTTTTGTAAAATCCGCCCCCCCCCCCCCCCAAAAAAAAAAAAAAAGTTTTTGTAATGTTTAACCCACACTTTCGATGCATCAAATTTTATTTTTGTGTCTCGAGTTTTTATTTGAGATACTAACATTACCTACGTTTTTAGTGAATTAAAAATTTTATGCTTATTTTAGCAATTTAATTCTGAATACAAAAAGGAGAAAAAATACATTTCCAAAATAGAAAACGCAACCAAACTATACAGATTATTTATTATCATAATATTTATTAATGATAAATTGCTAAATTACTAATTTATTATAATTTTATTTATTATATTAATTGATTATAATTAATTTTCAAATCATTTATAAATGATAAATGCTAAAGATTATAATCCTTCTTTTATTTTTATTCTGAAGCTTCTTATGTAAAAAAAAAAAAGAATAAGAAAACTGAAAGGGAACAACTGAAAAGGATATTGAAGAAAGAGGTAAGATACCTGAAATAAATGGAAACAATATAACGATTAAACCTTAAAAAAAACCTGTGTGGTGACCCTGGTCAGCTTGTCCTCTTAAATTCCCAATAAATATGTTGTTTTTTTTTTGTTTTTTAAGAAATACATCCACACTCGAGACACCTTGTAGAGTACGGAAAACCGGGGTTTCTGTCTGATTACGGAGAGCAACAAAACTTACTATATCTGAGCATTAAAACTTATTGTTCTATCAGTTCAGGGCCTAATAATTGGCCTAACAATATATTTCAATATCTCGACACTCATTCAATATTACTAACTCTAAGATGTAGGGCGTTCACAAATATAATGCTGCATTACTGTGCCCTGAAACATAAAACAAAACCCAGTCTGAGTTTTGTTTCTGGAAAATGAAGAATGTACAAGCTAGGGCTACATTACTTTTCTCTCAAAACATAAAAGTAGCCCAATCTGTTGCCATTTCTAAAAAATGAAGAACGTACAAGCTACGTTACTTTTCCCAAGGCGTAAAACCTAGGTTGCCAATCTTTGTTGGTATTTCTAAAAAAAAAAGAGACGAATGTACAAGCTAGGGGTATGTTTCTTGGTCCAATAACATTAAACCCAGCCCGTTCTGTATTGTTATTCATAAGTGAAGAAGTTACAAGCTGGAGCTACATTACCTTGTCCCAAAACATAAAACCTAACCCTATTTTCGTTTCTATTGCTAAAAATGAAGAATATACAGGGTAAGTCTGTACTTCTTTGCCATAAAAAAAAAAGCCTAACCCAATCTATTTGGCTATTTCAGAAAAAAAGGAAGAGCATGCAAGCTAGGGCAACGTTACTCTCACTCAAAAAGATCAAACCTGACCCATTTTGTTTAGCCATTTCAAAAAAATAGGCATATGTTATTTTGCCCTAAAATATAAAACCTAGCCAAATCTGTGTTCATATTTCTAAAAAAATGCCGATTGTAAAAACTTGAGCTAAGTTATTTTTCTCTAAATATAAAATCTAACCCGTATGTGTTGTTATTTCCAAAAGTTAAGAACATGCAAGCTAGGACAGCGTTATTCCCCCCCCCCAAAGAATCTAGCTTTTCCAATCTGGTTTTCCATTTCTAAAAACAGAGTATACAAAATAGGGCTAAATTATTCTGCCAAAACAAATTAGGCCTAACTCAATTTGTGCTAGTATTTCTCAAAAATTAAATTGTGACAAGGTGGGGCTACGTTGTTTGCCCCAAAACATTTGGTTACGAGGATGGGGGGAGGTTCGAGTGGTAGTCATGAAGAGTCGATAGGTCTGGTTCGGTCCTTCAATCTTACAAGTTGAAGGTCCTTGTTTTATTCCAGTTCAAACAAGGTGTTGTATGCCTACCTTTCTGCTGAAGTTGTTTGAAGTGGTGCGAAAAGCGGTCCTGTTTTTTTTTTTTTTTTTTTTGAGGGGATGAGGGCCCACACTCGTATGTTGTAATCGGAAATAAATATGTTTGCTACATTTCAGCTTCATCAGACCATGGGAAGGGGGTATATATTGATTCAATACTAACATGAATAAGAAAAAAAAGAATGGTGCTCATCTTTTGCCATTTTAGAACTATTTGTCTTATTACATCTTTTTCCAGCATTCCAGAAAAACAAATGAGGCCTCAGTTATTCTAGATACAGAAACGCTTTCTAGTTTGAAGTCACAGATTTCACAGTTTGATCGTTCTACTATTATAAGAAACAGTCTATACCCTTATTAAAAATGGGTCTTTTGTACCCACAGTTAAAAATGCTTATTGAGGACTGCTGTACTGGTTAAAGTCATTGAGTCATAAAGATGCTTTTTGAAAGCCTTGGATAAATAAGAATTTAGTCTTTTGTTATTCGTAATCGATTTTTTTTTATTTAAGCGTATGCATGAAAAAATTGAAGAATCTATCTTAGTTTTAAAAAAAAGTAAAGACATTTTTAAAGTTATGTTTTAAGAGCTGCGAAGCGAAAACATTATAATTCAAATTAAAAAAAAAATATTAAAGGTTCTCCTAGGAAGACCTAGCAAATTATTTGAAGCGTAGTTGGTGACCCCCAATCCGTTAAGTCTCGTTATAAAAAATGAAGAAGGTAATCTTCTGGTGGACCCTATCAAGAGTTCTGAGGTGTTCTGCGAATATTTTTAAAAATAGGGTAAAAATCTATCGTTGAATATTCAGCCACTAGAGGATATAATTTTTAAGAGCTTTTTACCAACGGGGTATTAGTGTTTTCCTTCATTTAAGGCCGAAAAATTGTATGGAGGTGGATAATATTACACTTAATATGGAAACAAGCTCAGCTGGAGGTGACAAATTGAATTTAAAAGTAATATAATAATATATTACCCGTAATATTACGGTAATTATATTTCCCGTAATATGAAGTCAAGTTCACCTGGAGGTGGTATATTGAATTAAAAAGTAAAAAAAATATAGTCTACCAGTAATTCTGGAAGATGTTGTTGAATTAATTGACTCCAGCTTTTAAAGCAAAATTAAATAAAAAAAACAAGTTTTTTAAACTGAAAGTAAGGAGCGACATTAAAACTTCAAACGAACAGAAATTATTCCGTATATGAAAGGGGCTGTCCCCTCCTCAACGCCTCGCTCTTTACGCTAAAGTTTTTTATTGTTTTAAAAAATAAAGTTGTGAGACAGAGTCAAACTTTAGCGTAAAGAGCGAGGCGTTGAGGAGGGGACAGCCCCTTTCATATACGGAATAATTTCTGTTCGTTTTAAGTTTTAATGTCGCTCCTTACTTTCAGTTTAAAAATCTTGATTTTTTATTTAATTTCTGATCGTTTTTTAGTTTAATGCAGCTTTTATTTGCATAAAAATTTTACTTTTCTTTTGCTAAATGGATGTCTTTACAAATTAACTTACGTAACTAACTTCTATATTCGTATATTTTTTCTTCTGGCAAAAAATACAAAGTTGCAGATTTTTGCAGATATGAGCTTGAAACCTATGTAATAGGGTTTTCTGATACGCTGAATTCTGACGGTGTGATTTTCATTAAAATTCTATCACTTGTAGGGGATGTTTCCCCCCTCTTTAAAAAATCGAGTAAATTTTCTCAGGCTCGTAGCCTTTGATGAGTAATACTAAACTTAATAAAATTTATATATTTAGGATCAGCATTATAAACACATTCTTTTGATACATTTATTGACATCAAAATTCCGTTTTTAAAAGTTTCGATTACTATTGAGCCGTATCGCTTGTTTTTTTTTTTTATTTTTTTTATTACGTATATGTTATTACGTATATGAAGGGGTTCTCCCCTTAGTCAATGCCACGCTCTTTACGTTAAAAGTTAAAAAAAAATTTTGATTCACAAACCCCTGAATCACAAAGGCCGTTTAATTAGAATAGATAGCTCTTTTGAAAGCACTAAAAAAAACTGTAGCGTAAAGAGCGAGGTATTGACTTGGGGGAGAACCCCCTCACATACGTTATAATTTCTGTTCGTTTTAAGTTCTAATATTCCTTCTTACATTTCAGTTGAAAAAACTTGTTTTTTTTATTTAATTTCTGATCGTCTAATGATCGATTTAATTTCTAATGCTTGGAAATCCGGCGCCCCCTTCATAGAAATGTCTCTTACCCCAAAGAAACATCCTCCATGGAAAATATTCTCCAGAGTAACCCCCTCCTCTAGCCCCCCCCCCCAGAAAAATCCTTCCTGAAAATGGTTGTATACTTCCCAATAACCAATAAATAATGCTGGCAAGTCCGGCGCCCCCTTCATGGCAATTTCCCTTCCCCCATGAAAACTTCCATCATGAACAGATCCTCCAACATAACCACCGACCCACACTTCCCTCCCACTACCAGAAAAAAAACCTCCTGAAAACTTCTGTATACTTCCCAATAACCAATACTATATGTTAACATTGGGTAAAGTTCATAACTTTTAGCCCTCCCTCTGGGAACTTCGGGGGATTAAGTCACCCTAAAAGACATATTTATCATGTTTTCGACCATGCTGAACAAAATGGCTATCTCAAAATTTTGATCGGGTGACTTTGGGAAAAAAATAAGCGTGGGAGGGGGCCTAGTTGCCCTCCATTTTTTTTGGTCACTTAAAAAAGGGAACTAGAACTTTTAATTTCCGTTCCAATGAGCCCTCCCACGATATTCTAGGAACACTGGGTCGATACGATCACCCCTGGGGAAAAAAAAACAAATAAACACGCATCCGTGATCTTTCTTCTGGCAAAAAATGTAAAATTCCACATTTTTGTAGATAGGAGCTTGAAAACTCTACAGTAGGGTTCTCTGATACGCTGAATATGATGGTGTGATTTTCATTAAGGTTCTATAACTTTTAGGGGGTCTTTCCCCCTTTTTTGAAAATCAGCCAAATTTTCTCAGGCGCGTAACTTTTGATGGTAGCACTAAACTTGATGAAAGTTATATATTTGAAATCAGCATTGAAATCTGATTCTTTTGATATATCTATTGGTATCAAAAACCCGTTTTCTAGAGTTTCGGTTACCATTGAGCCGGGTCGCTCCTTACTTATTCCGTATATGAAAGGGGCTGTCCCCTCCTCAACGCCTTGCGCTTTACGCTAATGTTTGACTTTCTCACAACTCTATTTTTTTAAACAATAAAAACTTTAGCGTAAAGAGCGAGGCGTTGAGGAGGGGACAGCCCCTTTCATATACGGAATAATTTCTGTTCGTTTTAAGTTTTAATGTCGCTCCTTACTTTCAGTTAAAAAAAACTTGTTTTTTTGTATTTAATTTGATTTAAAGTTGGAAGTGTAAGTGCCCTTTTTAAGAGTCAAAAATGAATGGACAGTAATCAGCCCCCCCCCCCAAGCCTATCATTCCCCAAAACATCACCCTTGGAGACAGGTCCGGTAATGGTGTCTTTGGTGATATCATCCTCCCCACAGTTCTAAGGACAAGGGCTTTAAGTCAGGCAATTCGTTCATTGTTTACACATAGTATATGTTATTGAGAAAGGTATGCACGTTTGAACTTTACTTTGCAAGAATGCGAAGGGCATTTGGCTGAACCTTTCAGAGAATGTTGAAGAAAGTGTTGAACTAAATCAAAACTGATTATGTCTATACAGATTGTCAAAAGGGTGCAACACGGTAAAAACTGAGTATATTAATTTGGAAAATTTAGGAAATGATAAGGGATAGGATCAACAAGGCAATCTTTATATGCTACCAGTACTACTACAACTACCATCACTACTTCTTCCACACTAGTCCATTTACAATATTGAGGAGGAATTTGAACTAAATCAAAAGACGCTATGCGCATGCACAATGCCAATATAGTGTATCTCGAGAATCGATTTAGGTTTTAAGTTGGAACTTTCAGAGAGGCTAAAGTCCTAGCCGAATGGATTGGTATGCTGGATTTAGGATTCTTTGTCCGAGAGGGTGAGGGTTGGAATCCTAGTGTATCCAATTATTTGGCTTGGGACGGGGGTCAGTGGCGTGACTCTGTAAGCTCAGCCAGAGTCGACCCAGCTCTAAATGGGTACCTGGAGAAATCTGGGAAAGGTAAACAGAAAGGGCCTGCGAAAGCACAGGATGGTTGGTCCCCAACCCCTATTGCACTTCCTGGCTCAAGGGCCAAAAAACGGAGATTAGTACCACCGGTAAGGACTGTAAAGTCCTATGCCGTATTCCTTACCTTTTTTTCAGAGAATGCTTGAAGGGGAAAATTGTCTCACCAAGGCAATATATGCGTACTACTGCAAATACTACTGTTACTGCTATATTTACCTATTACTACTACTACTACTTTTATTTCAACTACTTGTAAGGTTAAGACCATTGAGATGAAAATTCCAAGAAGTATATGAAGATACAGGTCATCAAAAGCTCATATCAGCAGTGTCACAACAACGGCTAATTGTATTAAGTTGAAACTTCCGGGATTTGATGAGAAGGATGTTCTACTGACTAAAAGGCAAAACGTTAATGCTACTAATGCTACTACTACTACTGATATTAAAACTAAGGATATTAAGGCGAAAATTTTGGGATATATAGCAACTTTATGGAATATATTCGAAACACACTTTGCCAACACAGGTTGTCAAGTAGACACACCAGAAATGCTTTCGGATTGGTTGATGGTATTAAGCTGAAACTTTCAGTGTGTGTTGAAGGGGATGTTGAAGAAACCAAAGGTGCTCTATGCGCATATTGCTACTAATGCTGCTACAACTATTGCGATTGCGCAAGCTAAGGGCATTAAGGTGAAGCTTTTAAGGAATATTTAGGCGGATTTTGAACTAAATCAAAACAAACTATGAGCATGTGGACTTTCAAAAAGTTGACAAAGCAATATCTGAAGAACAACTTATATTACTAAGTTTAAGTTAGACCTTTAAGGGTAAGTTGTGGGGTTTTTGAACGAGCCAGAAGGCACTGTATGTAAACTTTTAATACTACCCCTACAGCTACTGTAACTAATGACACTAAGGGCATTAAGGTGAAACTTTTAGGGAACATTTAGGAGGAATTTCAATTAAAGCAAAAAAATTGTATGTATGCAGGTTTTCAAAAGAGCATATAAGCAATATCATAGATAGTAACACTATATAACTTATTAGAAATATCATTGAAACTTGTAAAGGAGTTAGTTCGATTCAAAATTAAAAGTTATAGAACCCTTTTTGAGAGTAAAAAGAGATTGGAGGGTAAACAGCCTTTCTCTCAAGCCCATTGATTTTCCAAACTCATCCAGTCAAAAAATCCACTCATCATCCACTAAATGCTGCTTTAAACAAAATCAAAAGGCATTGTGTTTATGGTTGCCAATAAGACACCTCAGGATTATATCAAGAACGACTGGGGGTATTAAGTTGAAACTTTTGGGGCTACTACGATTACAACTTTTCCTTTTACAATTTCAATAAATAAAAAGAGTTTAAGTGTATCAATGTTGTCAAAGATCCCAGGTAGATTTTTTTTTTACCGATATCAAGTTTTGTTTTTCAAAAATTGCAGAAAAACTTTCTCCAACATACAAATAGCAACCCAAACATGGATTCTAATAGTATCAAGCCAAAGGGAGGTAAGTTTCCTTTATAGAGGATCGGACAAGGCGGTAATAATGGTGTACTTTTTGTTTGTGACTCTTTTTTTAGGAGTTGGGGGGTTTTATATTCTTGAATTGGAGGTGATCGTCTCTTATATTAGCTACCGCTGCAACGGATTTAAGGTATTTTTTTCTAGCTTGAATGAAATATTCAAACGGCTCGGATACCATGAATATTTTTGCAGTTTACACAAGCTGCAAAGAACGCACAGGCTGATCTTTGTAAATTGAGAAAAATTTTACGAATGTTTTAACGGGATTACGAAAAAATATTCAAAATTAAAAATTAAAATTATCTCTGAAAGAATAGATTTTGTTGAAAAGTCAGCTAGAGATGATTTCGCAAAACTTCATAGTAATATCCAAAAGAAATGTTGCATGTTTAGTGAAAAGCTTCCAAGGTATGGACCGGCAACTGTGGAACAGTTTACAGATGTAATGGGAAATCTTATACATCACTGTGAATATATGGAGGCATAATTGTCCTTTACTTAGTTTCAGCTTAAATTCGATGATCGAGTCTTTATGTACTAACTACATCCAACGACTATGACGTCATTAATGAATATTGTATATAAAAAATTAAATTTTTCGTAAAAAATAATCAATTTAAAAAAAAATCAAGTACAAATAGCACTAGATCTAGAGATTTCCTTTAAAATGAGCCATTGAACAACTCTCTACGATGTTCCAGTGCCAAGCTATCTGTGGAAAAGAAGAAGAAGAAGAAAGAAAAAAAATATCCCGTTTGTGGAGAATAACGTGGTTAAAGTCAATTTTCTTGATTTTCAAGGCAATATATTTTCTTTGTTATTCAAGCCAAAAGGGCGGTAAGTTTCCTTTATAGGGGTTTTGATCTGACTCTTTTTTTAGGACTTAGGGGTTTTTATATTTCTTAACATTCGACGTCATCGTCTCTTACTAGGTTGCTAGCTACCGCTGCAACCCGGATACCGCTGCAACCGGATTATTATAAAATAAATTACAAACAGGAAAAAGCCTACGGCTTTTTCTTCTGTTTAGTAAGAGAGGATCCTCAAATAATGAGACTAGGCTTATAATTGAGATATTTTAATATATCCTATATGGTCTAGAGGTTGGGATAGCTCTCACCCAGTAGGCTTGAGTTCAATTTCTGTATGGGAAATTTTTACTTATGATGATTTCTTAAGGAACATAATTAAAATGTCTTAATGTAAAAAAAAATAATTTGTTTTAATTACAAAATGTTTTTAACCCCATTAATTTTCTTTAAAATGAGCCATTGAACAACTTTCTACGATGTTCCAGTGCCATGCTATCTGTTGAATTACTAATCTATGCTATAATTAAGTGGCGTATAAAATTTAGTATAGGCAAGAGGTCGTTCTTTATTATAATTAAGTTACTATGGGTTCAAGTCGTTCCTTATTGTACTTTTCATTAAACTGACAACATTTCTTTTGGATATTACTATGAAGCTTTGCCAAAGCATTTCTAGCCGACTTTTCAACAGCATCCGCTCTTTCAAAGAGAATTTTAATCTGTAATTTTGAATACTTTTCGTGATCCTGGTAAGACATGCGTAAAATGTTTCTCAATTTACGAAGATCAGCCTGCATTTTTACCATCTTCTTGTATTTCTGAATGTAATTTTTCCCCTTTGTCCTTATGCGTTCTTCGGTACAACCTCGCAGAGAATTTAATTTTTTCATTATAGCTTTTGTCACCCCAGCATCTACCCATTATTCTGGTAGCAACTTTTTTCTTATATATCTTTCGGTAATCTTCATCATTGTGATAACGCTCCTTTATCTTTTGTCTAGCCTTCTCAATTGTTGCTTCTCTATAAAGTTTATCATTTTGATAACGCTCCTTGATGTTTTGTTTGGCTGTCTCAATTTTCGCATGTCTATAATCTTCATCATTGTGATAACGCTCCTTGATCTTTTGTTTGGCTGTCTCAATTTCGCATGTCTATAATCTTCATCATTGTGATAACACATCTTGCTGTTTTGTTTGATTACTTCTCGATACGCCTGGTCGGTTGAATACCTTTGCTTTTTTCTTTTCGAGATACTATCTCTGTTTTTTTTGTAGTACTGTTTTTTTAACTTGCGTGTAGCTTGCTTTGATCTAACCATTATGTTATGTATTCATGAATGAGACCATTTAAAGTTTTGACGTTTCTTATATAGTAATTATGACGTCACGGCGTAATGATTTTATTCATGACGTCATGGCGCAATGGTATTATTTCATGACGTCTTCAGAAACAACAATATAATTTCGTGTTTTTCTATTCACGTCATAGCTCTAATATAAAAACTATGATGAAATTCACTATTTATCTAGTAGGGTTTCAGACAAGGTAGTTCTAATGATGTACTTTTGTTTTGATCTGACTCCATTTTTAGGAGTTTTGGGTTTTTATATTCTTAGCATTGGACTGATCGTCTCTTACTAGGTTGCTAGCTACTGCTGCAACCCAAATTCACATATATATTTATTTATGAGAGGCAGCCTGGCCGAGTGGTCCAAGGCACTGGTGTTAGCCACCAGTCTCTTCGGAGGCGTGGGTTCAAATCTTACCGCTGGTATTATGTTTGAAAGACTGCAGTGTGAAAAGACATCAAAAATGCAGTTTTTGGTGGAAAAATTTATTCTCTTTTAGAAATAATTTATTTTAGTTACTATAGATTTTTAACCCAATTAATTTCCTTTAAATGAGCCATTGAACATCTATCTACGATGTTCCAGTGACAAGCTATCTCTGGAAACAAAGAAAAAAAAAACATCCCGTTTAGGCAGAATGTTGTAGTAGCTGCCACTTTTCTTGATTTTCAAGCCAATATATTTCCCTTGCTGTTCAAGCCAAGGGACAGAAATTTTACTATACAGGGGTTTCGGACAAGGCGGTTCTAATGGTGTACTTTATGTTTTGATCTGACTCCTTTGTTAGGAGCTATGGATTTTTATATTTCTTAACATTGGACGTGATCGTCTCTTACTAGGTTGCTAGCTACCGCTGCAACCCGGATATGGGCTATAGTTCGTCCTTTAATGTAAATTACAACTTGGGTTTCCTTTTATGCTATATCATTACAAACAGGAAAAGTCTACAGCTTTTTCTTCTTTGAAATAGTAAGAGACGAACCTCAAGTAACTACCCCTGGAACCACCATTTATCAGTTACTATGGATGAGAGATCGTTCTTTACTGTAAATGACGTGAATAGAAAAACACGACATTATTTTGTTATTTCTGAAGACGTCATGAAATAATATCATTACGCCATGACGTCAAGAAATAAAATCTGATCGTCTCTTACTAGGTTGCTAGCTACCGCTGCAACCCGGATTTCACATATATAGTTATGAGAGGCAGCGTAGCCGAGTGGTCCAAGGCGCTGGTGTTAGCCACCAGTCTCTTCGGAGGCGTGGGTTCAAACCTTATCGCTGGTATACGATTATAATTTATGTACAAAAATCAAATACCTTTGAAAAGACTGCAGTATGAAAAGACATCAAAAATGCAATTTTAATAGAAAAAATTTAATCTCTCTTAGAAATATTTTTTTTAGTTCAAATGATTTTTAACCCAATTAATTTACTTTAAATGAGCCATTGAACAACTCTCTACGATGTTCCAGTGCCAAGCTATGTGTGGAAAACAAGAAAGAAAAAAGGAAAAAAAAGAAAAAAAAATATCCCGTTTAGGCAGAATGTTGTAGTAGCTGCCACTTTTCTTGATTTTCAAGCCAATACATTTCCCTTGCTGTTCAAGCCAAGGGACATAAAGTTTTCTATACTGGGGTTCCCGGACAAGGCGGTTCTAATGGTGTACTTTTTGTTTTGATCTGACTCCATTTTTAGGAACTATGGGTTTTTTATATTTCTTAACATTTGACGTGATCGTCTCTTACTAGGTTGCTAGCTACCGCTGCAACCCAGATTAGCCACCAGTCTCTTCGGAGGCGTGGGTTTAAATCTTACCACTGGTATAAGATTATGATTTGTGTACAAAAATCAAATATCTTTGAAAAGACTGCAGTATGAAAAGACATCAAAAATGCAGTTTTTAGCGGAGAAATTTATTCTCTTTTAGAAATAATTTATTTTAGTTACGAAAGATTTTTAACCCAATTAATTTCCTTTAAAATGAACCATTGAACAAACTCTCTACGATGTTCCAGTGCCAAGCTATCTGTGGAAAAGAAAGAAGAAAAAATAAAAAAATATGCCGTTTGTGGAGAATAACGTGGTTAAAGTAAATTTTCTTGATTTTCAAGCCAATATATTTTCTTTGTTATTCAAGCCAAAGGACGGTAAGTTTCCTATATAGGAATTTCGGACAAGGCGTTTCTAATGGTGTACTCTTTGTTTTGATCGGACTCTTTTTTTAGGAGTTAGGGGTTCTTACATTTCTTAACAATGGACGTGATCGTCTCTTACTAGGTTGCTAGCTACCGCTGCAACCCGGATGAACAATATCAGTCCTTTATTTAAAATTTACTAACCTATAGTATAGTTAGGTGGCCTATATAATTTAGTATAAGCAAGAGGTCGTTCTTTATTATAATAATCGGACAAGGCGGTTCTAATGGTGTACTTTTTGTTTTGATCTGACTCCTTTTTTATGAAAAAGGGTTTTTATATTTCTTAACATTGGACGTGATCGTCTCTTACTAGGTTGCTAGCTACCGCTGCAACCCGGATTACTAACAAACAGGAAAAACCCTACGGCTTTTTTTTCTTTGAAATAGTAAGAGACGAACCTACCATAGCTGAACTAAGTCCAATGTATGCAATAGTTTGTTATTCCAATTATATGAGTTTCGGACAAGGTGGTTCTAATAGCGTACTTTGTGTTTCGACCTGACACCATTTTTAGGAGTTTTGGGTCATTTTATTTCTTAGTATTGGACGTGATCGTCTCTTACTAGGTTGCTAGCTACCGTTCCAATCCGGAATCAATCCTTTATATAACAAAAAAGAAAAAGCCCATGGCTTTTTCTTAATTGGTATAGTAAGAGACGACCTGGCCACAACCTACAATTACGACATCATTGATCAATCTTTTACATGATGAAATTATATTCTTATTTTAGTTACTATGGGCTGGAAGTTTCGTTCTTTACTGTAATTCTTTCTTATATGAGCGTTTCTTGGTGTAGTGGTTAGCACTTAAGACTTCTAATCCTGTGATCCGAGTTCAAATCCTGGTGGACGGTTCTTATTAAATGTAGTTTACTTATACTACCATTTAGGTTTCTGCCGTAATTCTTTCTTTTCAAAATTAAATTAGTTACTATCGCCTAGTTAGTTCTTTACCTTATCGTAACAATTTGTTTTATAATAATAATTAATTCTGTTAATTACATAAGGTTTCTATATACAGCTTTCCTTAAAATGAGCCATTACACAGCTCTTTATTATTGATTTTTGTAATGGTATGTTATTTCCAATGATCGTCTTTTATGTAACTTAACATTGGACGTGATCGTCTCTTACTAGGTTGCTAGCTACCGCTGCAACCCCGAACCGTATATACACATTTTGTGAAAAAAACAAATCAATAAATACCTTACTACAGCACAATGAGTGAAAGTGTGCCTCATGATTGGAGGTTTGCAGGTTCGAATCCGCCTGTAGTAAGCGATTAATATCGAATAAAGGAATGATTTCTTAATATAATTACAAACAGGAAAAAGCCTACCGCTTTTTCTTCTTTGAAATAGTAAGAGAAGACGAACATCAAACGATCCAGTAGCTAACTAAGTCCAATGCATGCAATAAATTTTTATTCCAATGATCGTCTTTTAATGTAACATATCAGTTACTATGGGAGAGAGATCGTTCTTTACTGTAACTCTTTTAGAAATAATTTATTTTAGTTACTATAGATTTTTAACCCAATTAATTTCCTTTAGGATGAGCTATTGAACAACCCTCTACGATGTTCCAGTGCCAAGCTATCTGTGGAAAAGAAAGAAAAAAAAATATCCCGTTTGGGGAGAATAACGTGGTTAAAGTCAATTTTCTTGACTTTCAAGCCAATATATTTCCCTTACTGTTCAAGCCAAGGGACAGAAAGTTTACTATAGAGGGGTTTCGGACAAGGCGGTTCTAATGGTGTACTTTTTGTTTTGATCTGACTCCTTTGTTAGGACTATGGGTTTTTATATTTCTTAACATTGGACGTGATCGTCTCTTACTAGGTTGCTAGCTACCGCTGCAACCGGATCCTTGAAAATGAGCACTTACACAGCTCTTTTTTATGACCACGATCTGTTTGATTTAATAATTAAGTTACTATGGTTTCAGTTCGTTCCTTATTGTAATAAATGGACTACAGTTCGTTCTTTAATGTAAAAACCCGGATACCGCTGTAACCCGGATAACAAACAGGAGAATATTTACAAACAGGAAAAAGCCTACGGCATTTTTTTCTTCTTTGAAATAGTAAGAGACGAACCTCAAACGATCAGTAGCTAACTAAGTCCAATGCATGCAATAACTTTTTATTCCAATGATCGTCTTTTAATGTAACATATCAGTTACTATGGAGAGAGATTGTTCTTTACGTAATTTTTTTTATTTCTTAGCATTGGACTCGATCGTTTCTCTTATTAGGTTGCTAGCTCCCGCTGCAACCCGGATGTTCTTTATTATAAAATCCTTTATGCTACTATAGTTAAGTGGCCTATAAAATTTAGTATAGGCAAGAGGTCGTCTTTATTATAAATGTATTCATGAATGAGACCTTTTGCAGTTTTGACGTTTCTTATATAGTAATTATGACTTCACTGCATCAAAAATACAGTTTTTATTGAAAAAATTTATTCTCTTTTAAAATAATTTATTTTAGTTACTATAGATTTTTAACCCAATTAATTTCCTTTAAAATGAGCTATTGAACAACCCTCTACGATGTTCCAGTGCCAAGCTATCTCTGGATACAAAAAAAGAAAAAAAAAAAGAAAAAAAGAAAAAAATATCCCGTTTGGGGAGAATAACGTGGTAAAAGTCTATTTTCTTGATTTTCAAAGCCAATATATTTTCTTTGTTATTCAAGCCAAAGGGCGGTAAGTTTTCCTTTATGGAGGATTTGTACAAGGCGGTTCTAATGGTGTACTTTTTGTTTTGATCTGACTCTTTTTTAGGAGCTAAGGGTTTTTATATTCTTAACATTGGAGGTGATCGTCTATCTTACTAGGTTGCTAGCTACCGCTGCAACCCGGATACAGAGTTTGAAACTTGAATTAGGCCATTTTCAGTTTCCACATCTACTGTTATATTTACAGGATTAATAGAAATTTTTTCGTTTTGCTTTGTCTGTTGCAAACCAGATGTCGCATTTTAAGATAGTGCTGAAACTTCTTTAAGTGAATCCGTAAAACAGAACTCTCGAAAATCATCCTCTGACGTGGTTTTTTGGGTATTCAAATAGTTTGTAAAAGTCTTTCGGTCCAGTTGCGTCTGAATTTTCTGTTAATGTAGCTTGAGACATGAAGATTGACAGCATTTCTCTGAAAGCTGGTAAATTTCTATAGTGGATTTTAAAGTGTATTTCATCGGTTTCATTTCTTATTTGCTGATAGCGTTTTGAAGTCTTGCAAACACTTCGATTTATGTGTATTATAAATTCTTTTTCTTCTAATTTTTTTTTTTCAATTCCTTTCTTTCTTAAAAAAAGGTGAACTTTTTCAATTTTTACCACGTACTGATCATAAACGACTTTTGATGCTTGAGATTCATCCATAGAATCAACCCCAACTTCATTTTTCAAACTGAGTTTACCAAAATCGAGGACTTTTTCTTCCGAGCTTTCAGTTGAGCTTTTGGGAAATATTATCGTTGGTAAGTCAATGCAAAACATTATACATTACTCCATCAAGTATGGAGTTTTTTTTAATAAATCGACATGAGTTTTTAATAAAGCGATAGTCTTCTCTTTTACTTTTCTTGAGAAAATTTTGTCAAATAATGGAGAAATATCATCAACAGACTTCATAATATTTTTATGTATGCACTATAGTGCAGGAATAGCATATTTACTGTAGTGACCTCACAATCCACTCGATGTTTCCAGATATTTCTCAATTTGTAATCGGAAAGTGAATGTCTTTTCACTTTAATCATTACAAGATTTTCATTACTCTTCTCCTCTGGTTTATGCATAATTTTACCGCAGTGTGTGCTTTCAATTGCTACTCCACTTATCTCAAATTTAAATTCTTGCCAATCCTCAAAATACTCAGCATTGCCCTCTGCCTCTTTGAAACTTAATTGGCCGATAGAAAGACCAGTATCGAAAGTTGATTATTTTAATATGAATTTTGCTTCAAATTTTGGCTTTGGTTTCTCGGTTTCTTCAGTCTTCACCATTGTTCTTTGTTTTAATGATAGTCTAAATTCTTTTTGCCGCTATTTTCATTTTATGAGTCTTATCAAAGACTATGTTTAATTCAATGCCCTTTAAAATTGAAGGCCTCAAAGGCTGTTGCTTTCTCATACTTTCTCAAGTGGACTTTTTTTTTTTTCTTTGTGTTTGATATCGATAATAGTGACGATAAAAGTGACCGAAATATATATGTGGAGGAATTCTTGGTATGCATTGAGCTTTTGGCTTCTTCTAGGAACTTGTTCGCATAATTTTTTGGAGTTATCCAATTTTTCGTGGCTAATTTAAAGCTACTACATTTTGGCTTACTTTTTGTCCACATTTCATATATTTGGACAATTTTAATCAACTGAAAGGAATTCATCCCGACAGTGATACCCAAACTCCCGTCGTAGAATGTGAAAGTGGATTTTATATCTTTAAATGATTTTAGCCGTAGTGCCACTTCCATTTTACTGCTGTATTCAACAATTTGAAATATACAATGAGACTCAAATTTAGAAAAACAAAGAAGATCATTTTCTTCACTCAAACTACAGAAAAGCTCTTTAGGATTAGGACAGGTATCGAAATATACCTTAAACTCTTCAACCTCACCTTTTTTCACATAATCTATCTTGGGTTCTGTCCATCTCTGATTCTTTTAATGATAGTTCAAGTTTCTTAAGAGTTGCATTTATTGCAAAGGAAGTTGAATCTATATCAATGTTATCTTCATATCTCATTTTAACATTTTTAATTATTATTTCTAAGTTTTTTATAACCGCGGCAACAATAAAACTCGATAGTTGCCCGTATTTGTCGTCTGAAAAAATGATTTTATTTTCTTTTCTAATTGTTCTTGTTGGTAATTAGAATTACAAACAGGAAAAAGCCTATGGCTTTTTCATATTTAAAATAGTAAGAGACGAACTTCGAGGAATCAGGCACCTAACTAAATCCAATATGTGCCTAGGTTTATTCTTCACCAGTTATCGCTGCAACCCGGGTATAATTGACTGGGCTGATCCTTCATATTAGTCTAATGGTGTGGCTTGTAGATCATTTACTATATGCAACCCGGATCTTCACTAGAAAATGTATTATTTAAAAAAGGCAACAGTTCGTTCTTTAATATTATCTCTTACTGGGTTGCTAGCTACCGCTGCATCCCGGATTTTGTTTTGATCTGACTTTTTTGTAGGAGTTATGGGTTTTTTATATTTCTTAACATTGGACGTGATCGTCTCTTACTAGGTTGCTAGCTACCGCTGCAAGCCGGATGAATATTATCATTTATGACGAACTATATCAGTAACTTATGTATTGTAAAAAACTGGTTAGAAATAATGTGTAACGTCATAACAGGATGTTACAAACCATCATGGTCCCAGGGGTAGCTGCAACCTAGTAAAGGACGAACAACACCGGCCCTTAGTAAAAGTTTTTAGTTACTATGCCATGGTTTGTTCTTTACTAGGTTTCAGCTATCTCTACAACCATGATACCGATGAAACTTATATAGTCCCCAGTTTTACTAAACTAAATCGAGCTTTTATGTAATTATGTAACAAAGAAGAAAAAAGATGCCGTATATGAAGAATACCTGTGTTTCAGCCCTTTTTCTTGATTTTCAAGGGACGATACGTTTCCTATATAGGGATTTGAGATAAGGCGAGTCCAATAGTGAACTTAGTTTTTTTTTTATCTAATTCTAGTTTTAGGAGTTATGGAGTATTTCATTTTTTACTATGGGGCGTGATCGTCTCTTACTAGGTTGCAAGCTACCGCTGCAACCCGGATTGACTAAAATTGACTAAAGGGAATTTTTATTATATTGACTTTAAATATAACTTTACAAGCTTATACTATAGTTAAGTGACCTATAAAAGTTATAGGGGCAAGAGTTCGTTCTTTATAATAATTTATAATAACAATCCCGGCCCGTAAAAATCTTGCAATGTCAGTTTTTAATATTGTAAGAAACTTAAAAGAAGTCGGTTGTACCTTTCGGGACGTGTTACAAATCAAAAGTGCTTTAGAAAATGAGATGACCAGGACACCTGTATTGACGAACGTGCCTAAGATATATTCCCGAGTCCATACCCATGGTTTTATTTTTTATTAACACAGCCGGTAAACTGCGTCTTCTGAAAATAAATTTGTATCTGCTGTTTCCTTAGAGCACATCTTTATTAATTATTATACTCCTAAGCGAGAAGGGAGCGGGTTTGATTCTCCTTTGGAAGTACATGGAACATGCCTCTTTACAGTTATATCGTCATAGTTTCAATAAAAGTATGACCATACGGATATTTTATATAGTCACTTACTATGGGCTACGGGATAATGCTTCCATTGCTACGGGACAAAGTTCATTCTTTAATAAAATTCCAGTGCCAAGCTATCCGTGGGATTACTAACCTATACTATAATTAAGTGGCGTATAAAATTTAGTATAGGCAAAAGGTCGTTCTTTATTATAAACTTTTGTTTTGATCTGACTCTATTTTTAGGAGTTTTGGGGTTTTTATATTTCTTAGCATTGGACTGATCGTCTCTTACTAGGTTGCTAGCTACTGCTGCAACCCAAATTCACATATATATTTATTTATGAGAGGTAACCTGGCCGAGTGGTCCAAGGCACTGGTGTTAGCCACCAGTCTCTTCGGAGGCGTTGGTTCAAATCTTACCGCTGGTATACGATTATGTTTGAAAGACTGCAGTGTGAAAAGACATCAAAAATGCAGTTTTTGGTGGAAAAAATTATTCTCTTCTAGAAATAATTTATTTTAGTTACTATAGATTTTTAACCCAATTAATTTCCTTTAAAATGAGCTATTGAACAACCCTCTACGGTGTTCCAGTGCCAAGCTATCTCTGGATACAAAAGAAAAAAAGAAAAAAAATATCCCGTTTAGGCAGAATGTTGTAGTAGCTGCCACTTTTCTTGATTTTCAAGCCAGTATATTTCCCTTGCTGTTCAAGCCAAGGGACAGAAAGTTTCCTATACAGGGGTTTCGGACAAGGCGGTTCTAATGGTGTACTTTTTGTTTTGATCTGACTCCTTTGTTAGGAACTATGGGTTTTTTATATTTCTTAACATGGGACGTGATCGTATCTTACTAGGTTGCTAGCTACCGCTGCAACCCGGAAATCTTAAGGAACATAATTAAAATTTCTTAATGTAATAAAAATAATTTGTTTTAATTTCAAGAAGTTTTTAACCCCATTAATTTTCTTTAAAATGAGCCATTGAACAACTCTCTACGATGTTCCAGTGCCAAGCTATCTGTTGAATTACTAACCTATACTATAATTAAGTGGCGTATAAATTTAGTATAGGCAAGAGGTCGTTCTTTATTATATTCTCTTTTAGAAATAATTTATTTTAGTTACAAAAGGTTTTTAACCCAATTAATTTCCTTTAAAATGAGCTATTGAACAACCCTCTACGATGTTCCAGTGCCAGGCTATCTCTGGATACAAAAAAAAGAAAAGAGAAAAAAATATCCAGTTTGGGGGGAATAAATAACGTGGTTAAAGTCAATTTTCTTGATTTTCAAGCCAATATATTTCCCTTGCTGTTCAAGCCAAGGGACAGAAAGTTTCCTAAACAGGGGTTTCGGACAAGGCGGTTCTAATGGTGTACTTTTTGTTTTGATCTGACTCCTTTTTTAGGAACTATGGGTTTTTATATTTCTTAACATTGGACGTGATCGTCTCTTACTAGTTGCTAGCTACCGCTGCAACCCGGATTATCTGCTCACAACTGTCACAATGCATTGTGGGGTATACATCCCTGATGTTAGCTACCTTATCAAGGCTCTCACCAAATAATTTTATTGTTGTATTTTCATCCACAGAAACTCTAATATTGCTATCACCGTAAATGAAGTCTTGACTATTAAATCATTACAAACAGGAAAAAGCCTACGGATTTTTCTTCTTTGAATATAGTAAGAGACGAACCTCAAGCAATCAAGTAGCCAACTAAGTCTAATGTGTGCAGTGGTATGTTATTCCAATGATCGTCTTTTAATGTAAATATTCCCATTTATAATGAACTATTTTGATCATTTATGTATAGTATTTAATTAGAAGGAGTTTTAACCCCATAAATTTCCGTCATTGGTCAAAAATTGGTCATAAATGACGTCATTGGTCAATATTGTATATAAAAAATTAAGTTTTTCGTAAAAAATAATTAATTGAAAAAAAAATTAAGTGCAAAAGTTGCTAGATCTAGAGATTTCCTTTAAAATGAGCCATTGAACAATTCTCTACGATGTTCCAGTACCAATCTATCTGTTGAATTACTAACCTATACTATAAATAAGTGGCGTATAAAATTTAGTATAGGCAAGAGGTTGTTCTTATATTATAATGATTTGACTCTATTTTTAGGAGTTTTGTTATATTTCTTAGCATTGGACTGATCGTCTCTTACTAGGTTGCTAGCTACTGCTGCAACCCAGATTCACATATATATCATTTATGTGAGACAGCCTGGCCGAGTGGTCAAAGATACTGGTGTTAGCCACCAGTCTCTTCGGAGGCGTGGGTTCGAATCTTACCGCTGGTATACGATTATGTTTGAAATACTGCAGTGTGAAAAGACATCTAAAATGCAGTTTTTGGTGGAAAAATTTATTCTCTTTTAGAAATAATTTATTTTAGTTACAAAAGGTTTTTAAAACCCAATTAATTTCCTTTAAAATGAGCTATTGAACAACTCTCTACGATGTTCCAGTGCAAAGCTATCTGTGGAAAAGAAAGAAAAGAGAAAAAAAATATCCCGTTTGTGGAGAATAACGTCGTAAAAGTCAATTTGCTTGATTTTCAAGCCAATATATTTTCTTTGTTATTCAAGCCAAAGGACGGTAAATTTCCTTTATAGAGGTTTCGGACAAGGCGGTTCTAATGGTGTACTTTTTGTTTTGATCTGACTCCTCTGTTAGGAACTATGGGTTTTTATATTTCTTAACATTGGACGTGATCGTCTCTTACTAGGTTGCTAGCTACCGCTGCAACCCGGATACTATCTCTGGATACAAAAGAAAAAAAAAAAAAAAAAAAGAAAAAAATATCCCGTTTAGGCAGAATGTTGTAGTAGCTGCCACTTT
The DNA here is from genome assembly GCA_027921565.1 of Artemia sinica. Classification (NCBI taxonomy): domain Eukaryota; kingdom Metazoa; phylum Arthropoda; class Branchiopoda; order Anostraca; family Artemiidae; genus Artemia; species Artemia sinica. The sequence continues at coordinate 3,064,465 of JAPEVW010000028.1, read as the reverse complement.
TCTTGATTTTCAAGCCAATATATTTCCCTTGCTGTTCAAGCCAAGGGACAGAAAGTTTCCTATACAGGGGTTTCGGACAAGGCGGTTCTAATGGTGTACTTTTTGTTTTGATCTGACTCCTCTGTTAGGAAACTATGGGTTTTTTATATTTTTAACATTGGACGTGATCGTCTCTTACTAGGTTGCTAGCTACCGCTGCAACCCGGATAATCTTTACTGTAATCCTTTTTTAGGAACTATGGGTTTCTCTTACTAGGTTGCTAGCTACCGCTGCAACCCGGATCTTTACTATAATTACTATAGGTTATAGCTCGTTGTTTAGTGCAATACTTGTCGAAAGAACGTGTATAAACATTGCATTCACTTATTACGTCACATATGGTTATCTTTTAATGTATTATTACAAACAGGAAAAAGCCTACGGCTTTTTTCTTCTTTGGAATAGTAAGAGACGAACCTAAAAGAATCAGGCAGCTAAGTCCAATATAAGCAATGGTTTGTTCTTCTAATGATCATCTTTTAATTTGGCGTTTCTTACTAGGTTTGCTAGCTACCACTGCAACCCGGACTATGTAATTAATAGGTTGCTAGCTACCGCCGCAACCTAGATATTCTTATTTCTGCTACTACGGGTTAAGGTTCGTTCTTTACTGTAATTTAAAATGGGCCATTGAACAACTCTCTACGATGTTCCAGTGCCAAGCTATCTGTGGAAAAGAAAGAAAAGAGAAAAAAAAATATCCCGTTTAGGCAGAATGTTGTAGTAGCTGCCACTTTTCTTGATTTTCAAGCCAATATATTTCCCTTGCTGTTCAAGCCAAGGGACAGAAATTTTACTATACAGGGTTTTCGGATAAGGCGGTTCTAATGGTGTACTTTTTGTTTTGATCTGACTCCTCTGTTAGGAGCTATGGGTTTTTATATTTCTTAACATTGGACGTGATCGTCTCTTACTAGGTTGCTAGCTACCGCTGCAACCCGGATTTTTTAGGAACTATGGGTTTTTATATTTCTTAACATTGGACGTGATCGTCTCTTACTAGGTTGCTAGCTACCGCTGCAACCCGGATTAGTTTTTACTATGGGCGTGATCGTACTTACTAGGTTGCTATCTACCGCTGCAACCCGGATTTTTCTATTATAAAAAGCATGCAGACATAGTTATGTAAAATGAAGTAATTTTTGGGAATTTTACAAAAAAAAAAAATTCGATTTGTCACCTGATGCTAGAATAACTCCTGAAAATTTTAAATCAAATAGTATTTTTTAACTGCTAACTGCAAAAATATTTATGGTGGAGCAATAGTTTTAATTTTTCAATTTAAACCTGAGAAATACCTGAAAATTTTTAAATTAGTTTTGTTTTTTGTTAGGTTATATTTACTCGACGCTTGGGTATTTATTTGAAATAAAGCAATTTAAAAAATGACATTTTCCAAAAAAAACTAGTGAAGCTATAAAATATTAAACCATTATATAATAAATTTAACAAATTTAATTTACATAAAATAATATTTAATATAATAATTTATGAAAATAATACTTAATACAATAAAAAATTAAAAAAATTAATTTTAAAAATTTTATTCAATGTAATAACTTAATAAATCTAAAACTATTAAAAGTAGGTTGGTTTTTATAATATTTTTTTAAAAGGTTTTTTAAAAGCTTTAGTGGAAGTCGTTTTTAACTTATATCAAAAACTGTCTGTACGATTAAGGATAGTGCTATATTTATATTTCTTAACATTGGACGTGATCGTCTCTTACTAGGTTGCTAGCTACCGCTGCAACCCAGATAACTTCAGTACTATGGACTAAAGTTCGTTCTTTAATGTAACTCGTTTTCGCCATAATTGAAAAACATTGCTTTTCCTTCGCTGCTGATAGGTATGCTTGTATATATATTTTATTGCTGCTACATAAACTGCAATTGCTCCTTCCAAAATTAATATACGAATTTTCTAAGAAGTACGCCTCTGTATATTCACTGTGTTGTCGAACATTTTCCATTGCATCTATCAACTGTTCCGCAGTTGCCAGTCCATACCTTGGAAGCTTTTCATTAAACTGACAACATTTCTTTTGGATATTACTATGAAGCTTTGCCAAAGCATTTCTAGCCGACTTTTCGACAGCATCCGCTCTTTCAAAGAGAATTTTAATCGGTAATTTTGAATACTTTTCGTGATCCTGGTAAAACATGCGTAAAATGTTTCTCAATTTACAAAGATCAGGCCCTGCATTTTTTTGCCATCTTCTTGTATTTCTGAATGTAATTTTTCCCTTTGTCCTTATGCGTTCTTCGGTACAACCTTGCAGAGAATTTAATTTTTTCATTATAGCTTTTGTCACCCCAGTATCTACCCATATTCTGGTAGCAACTTTTTTCTTATATATTTTTCGGTAATCATCATCATTGTGATAACGCTCCTTGATCTTTTTTCTAGCCTGCTCAATTGTTGCTTCTCTGTAATCTTCATCATTATCATACCGTTCCTTACTCTTTTGTTTGGCTGTCTCAATTTTCGCATGTCTATAAACTACATCATTATAATAACGCTGTTTGTCACTATCAATTATTACTTCTCGATACGCCTGGTCGGTTGAATACCTTTGCTTTTTTCTTTCAAGATGCTATCTCTGTTTTTTTGGTAGTACTGTTTTTTTAACTTGCGTGTAGCTTGCTTGATTGAAACCATTATGTAACCATTAGTTGAATGTTTAAGTCACATATCAAGTATCAAGAACCTAACAAAAAAATTAAACTAATTTTTAAATTTTCAGGTATTTTTCTAGTCTAAATTAAAGATTAAAACTATTGTTCAGACACCATAAATATTTTTGCAGTTTATAACTTTAGCGATTCTGAACTAAAAAAGAAAATAAAATAAAAATTAATTTTTTTCAATTTTTTCGTCACGTCGCTCATTAAGTCATATATGGTTATTAGTACACAATAGGTTTTAGATATTACGTCATGTCACTTATTACGTCATATATGGTTATTAGTAGATAATCGGTAAAATATTCGTTCTTTATTATAAAAAACTTCAAAAACGCATAAAAAAGTTGTTCATATTCATTTTTGTATATTTTTTTATATTCAATTTTGTTTTATTCATTTTATATTCGTTATTATTAATCTGAAAAACATTTTGGGGAGGGGGGTTCAAACCCACTAAACCCTTTGGATACGTCCTTGAATGTTATTGTGTAGTACTGTTTTTTCAACTTGCGCATAGCTTGCTTCGATCTAACCATTTTCTAATCAAGAATGAGAGATTTTACATCTTTGTCGTTCTTAAGTAGTATTTATGACGTCACGGCGTAATGATTTTATTGACGTCATGGCGCAATGATATTATTTCATGACGTCATCAGAAACAACAATATATTTTCGTGTTTTTCTATTCACGTCATAGCTCTAATATAAAACTATGATGACATTCATTATTTATCTAGTAGGTTTCAGACAAGGTAGTTCTAATGATATACTTTTGTTTTGATCTGACTCTATTTTTAGGAGTTTTGTTATATTTCTTAGCATTGGACTGATCGTCTCTTACTAGGTTGCTAGCTACTGCTGCAACCCAAATTCACATATATATTTATTTATGAGAGGCAGCCTGGCCGACTGGTCCAAGGCACTGGTGTTAGCCACCAGTCTCTTCGGAGGCGTGGGTTCAAATCTTACCGCTGGTATGCGATTATGTTTGAAAGACTGCAGTGTGAAAAGACATCGAAAATGCAGTTTTTGGTGGAAAAATTTATTCTCTTTTAGAAATAATTTGTTTTAGTTACTATATATTTTTAACCCAATTAATTTCCTTTAAAATGAGCTATTGAACAACTATCTACGATGTTCCAGTGCCAAGCTATCTCTGGAAACAAAGAAAAGAGAAAAAAATATCCCGTTTAGGCAGAATGTTGTAGTAGCTCCCACTTTTCTTGATTTTTTAGTACTGATTTTTTAACTTGCGTGTAGCTTGCTTTGATCTAACCATTATGTATTCATGAATGAGACCATTTACAGTTTTGACGTTTCTTATATAGTAATTATGTGTTGCAGGGTTGCAGCTACCGCTGCAACCCGGATTAATTTACTTTAAAATGATCCATTGAACAACTCTCTACGATGTTCCAGTGCTAAGATATCTATGGAATATAAAGTTTAAAATACAACTTACCACGAACTGTTTGATTGCTTCAAAAATCAAATGTCTTTATAAAGACAGCAGTATGGAAAGACATCAAAAATACAGTTTTTAGTGGAAAAATTTATCCTGTTTTAAAATAATTTGTTTTAGTTACAAAAGGTTTTTTAACCCAATTAATTTCCTTTAAAATGAGCCATTGAACAACTTTCTACGATGTTCCAGTGCAAAGCTATCTCTGGATAACAAGAAAGAAAAAAAAAATATCCCGTTTTAGGCAGAATGTTGTAGTAGCTGCCACTTTTCTTGATTTTCAAGCCAATATATTTCCCTTGCTGTTCAATCCAAGGGACAGAAAGTTTCCTATACAGGGGTTTCGGACAAGGCGGTTCTAATGGTGTACTTTTTGTTTTGATCTGACTCCTTTTTTAGGAACTATGGGTTTTTATATTTCTTAACATTGGACGTGATCGTCTCTTACTAGGTTGCTAGCTACCGCTGCAACCCGGATTAAGTAAAAAAAAAAACAAGTTTTTTCAACTGAAAGTAAGGAGCAACAGTAAAACTTAAAACGAACAGAAATTATTACATATATGAGGAGTGTTGCCCCCTCCTTAAACACCTCGCTCTTCACGCTAAAGCTTTTTGACACTTAAAAAAAGTAACTTATTGTTCTAATTAAACGACCCTTGTGTTTCAGGAGTCGCTTTTAAAGAATTGGGACAAAATTTATACTTGTAGCGTAAAGAGGCGAGGTGTTAAGGACCGGGGCAACCCCCGTCATATATATAATAATTTCTGTTCGTTTTAAGTTTTAATGTTGCTCTTTACTTTCAGTTGAAAGAAACTTGTTTTTTTATTTAGTTTCTGATCGTTTAAAAAAAGAACACCAGGATATACGGCTCCACTTCCATGGAAAATCCCCCTCTGCACGGAAATATCCCCTGGGCAATTCAATCTTCGCGAAAATTTACCCAGGACAATTACCCTTAACTTCTCCACACGTAAAATTGAATCGGTAAATATAAAGCGAGACATATAAAGTTATTTCGTAAAGGAATTCTGGCAAAATTCCTCCAGCATAAAATTTTCCCTGAAGAGTTCACCTCCTGCAAACTTCCCTCTACATGGAAAATTTCTCCCGTGCAAAAATCCCACCAGCAGAAAATTCGTCCTCCCCTCCCACCCTAAATATGTATAAATACTTCCCAGTGACAAATACTATACGTAAAAACAATGGGCAAATTTTGTAATTTAAAGACCTTTCACCAGGGGCTGTGGTGGGTCATATTATCTCCAAAAACATAGTTATTGGGCCTGTCAACTATGCTGAACAAAATAGCTATCTCAAATTTTGATCAGACTATTTCAGGAAAAAAAATAGCCTTGGAGGGGGCCTAGTTGCCCTCCAATTTTTTGGTCTCTAAAAAAGGGCACTAGATTTTTTTTATTTCCGTTAGAATGAGCCCTCTCTCGAAGTTCAAGGGTCACTGGGTCGGTACGATCACCACCACTGGGGAAAACAAAACAAAAAACAAAAACTAGTTTCAGAGTTCATGGTGTTAAGACCTCTTTTTGGATTTAACCGATCGCTAATAATTGGTAAAGGATTATAGTCTCTTCTTGACCTTCAGCCAATATTGTCAAAATCATTAATTCAGTGAACAAAGGATTATAATTTGAATAAGCATTGCAACTTGAGTGAGAATTCCCTTGGGACTGTGGATTTTCTTATTGATATTTCCATAGCAGTGACCTATATGATATAGGTCAAGATCAAAGTCAAGAGTGATATATTGGAGAAAAGCCATCAAGCTAAGTAGTACGAATATAAATTGGACATACGATACAGTTTAGACTTGAACTTATTTACTACTAAAATGGATGAATGTGATGTAAATTGAATATATTCATGATTATGATGGAGCTTGTACATTCTGCGCTGCTAAACTTCGTGCAGTCGAATTTTCATGAAGGAGTGGATAATGAAATTATTGCCAAACATGCGGGTGACTTTTTTGATGAAAAGTCTATTATGATAGCTAAAACTGACCTATGGTCTCGAGTGTTCGTGGGCGAACGTGTGCCTCGACGGCAAGGTGATCTAGCTAATTACCGTCACATAAAGGATATAATTGAGACCTTTCAGAAATGCGAGTCTGATGATTTTATTTTGCCTACTTACGTGATTATTTTGCCTACCGAGGTTCCTGTCATTCCAGCCGTTGCATATTCAAGCCTCGCATCAAGGCTTCTAAACATTGACTCCGAACTCAAGCAAATCCGTGAGAAAATTGTGTCTTATGATCTAAAATTCCCTCCTCTTAGTGACCCCAGGCCCCAGCCAATCGCTGATAATCAGGCCATTATTGTCATTTCAAAAGTTCCATCTCACCTTAATAATCCTGCAAAAACGCCGTGAAGTAATGACCTTATACCTGGTCAGAATGTATTCTTAGCATAAAGCCCTCCGGCGATAAATTGGTGGTGCGGATTGATCAGACTGCTGCTAAGGACTTTTGCGATTCTATTCCCTCTATTATGAGCAACTGTGACGTCAAAGTAAATGAAAAAAAATATATAGGTATTGTGAAAGGTTTATCAAATGCCTTTGACATGAGCATGCTAATTGGCTGTGGCAATATTAAGGATGCAAAACGAATTGGCAATTCTTTTGCTGCTAAAGTGTTTTTTGAAAATGCAATTGCTCTTGCTAATGCACTGAAGCTTGGCGTGAAAGTGGTTATGAGATTTTCCGTGTTCATGAGTTCCAGCGTCCACCAAGGTGCTGCTATAATTGCCAATCGCCTAATCATCTGAAGTCGTCTTGTAATAACCCTAAACGTTGCTCCCGCTGTGCAGAAGAGCATGAATCGTCGCGCGATTCCCCATGCCAGGATACCCCTAAATGTGCTAATTGTCATGGCAATCATGTTTCATTTTCTCTAAAATGCCGAATCCTTCGTAATGCTGTAGCTAAACGTTCTAGTCAGCTAAGAAAATGACTATAAAATCGAATTTTCTATATGCTCATTCAACATTAACGGAACGAAGGATAAGGATGATTCTTTGAACCAGAAATTATCTAATTTCGACATTTTGTTTCTACAAGAACATCTTTTGCCTTTGGTGAGTTTGAACTCCCTTCGCAGGAGTAAAGAACACTTGGTTTTCGCTAGAAGTGCCCGAAAAACTTCTGGGAGACCTTCAGGCGGCGGGCTGGCCTGCGTATTAAAACATAAACTACTCCCGCTATCCCCTGTGTGTTATCGTGAATGTGATTATTTCATTGCAATCCGTCTTGCTAACCTAGTTCTTATTAATGTATACCTCCCTTGCGACCAAAGATCATTTCCCTCTCTAACAAAGTATACTAAAGCATGTGCATCGCTAAAGACCCTTCTTATTAGTGTTGAGAGTAATGGATTGGATTGGATCCTTTTAGGCGATATGAACTGTGATATAAACTCTACCTCAACACGAACTGATTTATTTTTGGATTCGCTACCTAATAGCTATCGGGTTTTGGATAAAGATGCATCCCATTCATACATACATAATAGCGGCTCATTGTCTGATATTGATCACTGTGTTGTTTCTTCTGGTATTTCTATTAGTGATATTCACATTGACCAGGATGAACGTGATTATGACCATCTGCCCCTTTCAGCCACTGTCACCATCAATACGACTCGGGCTGAACAGAACTTATGTACTAATTACAAAAAGTGGATAATCAAAAGAGACTGGAATGAAGCGGACTGGCCTCTATATCTATCTACCCTTGCTCTTCTTCTGTCTACAATTAAAGTTCCATTTAATTTACTCTGTACCAGTGTTATATCCCCACAAGCTCGAGTTCAGCTGAATATATATTACAGCCAGATTGTTTCCTGTCTGAAAAAAGCTGAAGAAGTGGCTGTCCCGCTTTGTCGTTTTAAGCTTAAGACTAGAGGCTCAATATGTAAATCTGACCCTGATTTAAAAATTGTGAAAAATCGTGCAAAATTGTGGCTTAGAATTTGGGTAGCGTGCGGCCGCCCTTTAGGGGTCACCTTTTTGACATTAAACAGAAAACGAAGTTGGAGTTTAAACGTTATCTTCGTAAAGTAAGGTACAATGGTGTAGAATTTCCGAAGACCTCTAGTCAGTGGAAACAAGTGATTAATGTTGCGAATCTTGATTCACCTCCTAATGCCGATCGGATCCCTAATGCCTCTTGGATTAATCATTATAATAAGATTTTTTAATGTTATGAATTATGCGGTTCACTCTCAATTTGTTAACCTCTGTTCTTATGTATTACCTGCGAAAATTTACCAAGGCCATGTACCTCCCGTTTCTGCTGACCGTGTGATTCGTTGTGTTAAGAATTTAAAATCTAAATCATGTGATATTGATGGTATTAGTGTTTTTAACCTTCATATTGATTCGAAAGAATTGATTTATCATTTGCAGTTATTATTTCAAATTTGTCTATGTACGTCTTTGGTCCCTGATTCTTTTTTTGTGCGGGAGTGTCACTTCGATTCTTAAACGTGGGAAAGATCCGACTAATTGCGCATCATATAGACCTATTACGGTAGCTTGTTCGCTGAGCAAAGTTTTTGAATATGTCCTGCTTCCTGAAATTCTTCCAAATGTTGATTATGTGTCCAATCAATTTGGGTTTAAACCAAATATTGGATGCCAACATGCGCATCGAATTCTTACTTCTTTTTTAATTCAAGCACAAAAAGATGGATCTGAAGTTCATTTATGTGCGTTAGATATTTCAAAAGCTTTTGATTCGGTTTGTCACAGCCAACTATGGTATTCTCTTACCCAGCTAGGAGTGAATTCATCTGTTATATGTGTCCTTCGTTTTTGGTATGCAAATTCATATGTTCGACTTCGGTCAGGAGAGATCTTTTTGGTAATATTCCAATTCGGTCTGGACTTAGGCAGGGAGGGGTTCTGTCACCATACCTTTTTAATGCTTGTTTATACCCTGTGCTTTCTCGTATTTTTCCGTCGTGTTTTACGGGTCTAACTAATTTATCTTATATTGCTTATGCAGATGATTTATTACTTATTAGCCGTTCAAAATTAACCCTAGCTAAGTCTACCCAGTTTGTTTCTAAGCTTTTGGAAAAAATTGGCCTCGTGCTAAATGCTGAAAAATGTGAATATTTAGTTTTCAATGCTAAAAACCCAAGTAGTGATTTGTGTTGTAGTTCTTTTTCAGTTAAGCTGGCTCCTGCGTTGCGTTGGCTCGGGATTAGTATCTGCTCTTCTATTTCAGCTATCCGTGCTAGTGCACTTGCAGATATTAAGAATAAGCTTAAAGCAGGTTATGCTAAAATTGTTCCAAATCGTGGCCGACATTCTCGTAAGGCATTGGCTAAACTATATTCTACGTATTGTGACCATTCCATTCTTTTTCTATCAGGTTTGCGCCCATTTTTTAATAATAATGATATGCAGGATATTAGAGTTTTGTATTTCCGTTATTGTAAATATCTTTTGTATTTGCCTCGTTGGTATAGAAACCGTAAGATTATTCGAATATTTAATGCAACTGATATATTGACGTCATATAACAAGTTGGACTCCAAGTTAAAAGATGAGGCCTGCAAGCGGTTGGGTCCTTTTCATCCTCTTGTGCGATTGTTTTGATTTGTATTTGTAGTTTTTATAATGATATTGTTTTGCATGTGTTTTGTTTTTGTATGTCTTTTACTTTTTATTTTCTTTTGTTACTCCACTTTTTTATAATTGTTAGTGGGTCAAAAATAAATTATTAATAAATAAACACGCATCCGTGTCTTTCTTGGGTAAAAAATTACAAAATTCCACATTTGCCGATAGGGCCTTGGAACCTCTACATTAGGGATCTTTGATATGTTGAATCTGATGGTATGATTTTCATTAGAATCCTGTGATTTCTAGGAGGTCTTTGCCCTTTATTCGATAATCAGACAAATTTTCTTAGGCTCTTAGCTTTTGATGGGTAAGACTAAACCTAATGAAATTTATATATTTGGAATCAGCATAATAAGCCAATTATTTTGATATATCTATTGGTATCAAAATTCCGTTTTTATAGCTTCGGTTACTATTGAACCGGGTCGCTTCTTAATTACAGTTTGTTACCACGAACTGTTTGAAAAAAAAAACTGGAAAGATATAATTTTTTTTCATGAAAAAGACTATGTCAATAAACAACTAACCTAAATTAATTTTTAAAAAAATCCAAAAAACAAGTCTTTCAAAGAAAAGTAAAGAGCTCCATTTAGCCAAAAATGAGCAGAAATAAAGTAAAATATTCTTCCAAGCATAAAAACTACCATTAATCACTATCAATAAATAAATGAAACTCAAATCGAACAGATATTACAATAAACACCCGAGTCAAACTATGAGCACAAACTAACATGAGTAGGGCTGACAACCCCCATGTTTTCTGAAGACCAGAACATAATTTGCGCTTTACTGAAAACAAAATAAATTTTAAAAGTTTTTACTTGTTTTACTCTCAGAAATAAAAAAAATTATCAAAAGTTTAAAGAATAAATATCAGTATATGTCAATTAAACTGACAATCCACTGTTATTTGTTTTTGTTTTGTTTTCAGTAAAGCGCAGATTATGTTTTATCTTTTCTCGCGTTTTTTGAAAAACAGATTCGGCAAAACCACTTTCAGGTGACGAAACATAAGTGTAACACAAAACCTGAGGCTGAAGAAAAGGCTGTAATCTCAGGTGCTTAGTCCTGCCAATGGATCAAAAGCCCAATCAGTTGTGTGAATGCGGCTTTTGGGTTTTTCAAAAGAATAGCAACTCTAAATTTCCTTATGATTCATGATCATACATCAATGAAAAGGAGGCTTTTTGGTCAGACGATGTCAGGGCAGTGAGGATGAAGCTCAGGATTAAAGTGATGGTGTTGGCATTTAAGACCTCACTTAGGCGTAAAAGCTAAGGTTAGAAAGTATAAGAAAAATCGTATAAAAGTAAATAACAACACTATAACTTAAATAATCAGTAATCAGTCTACATAATAAAGGGGCTGGTACTTCCCAACGCGTGATGGCGCTTTTGCGATGGCTCACTGAAATATTTTCGCGGCATGCCTCCGGTTTTCGGCGTGGCTTTGGGGACTACTTATAAGACCACAAGGAACTCGAGAATATCGACTTAAAAAATCACTTCTTAAATGATAGAGCCACTAGCACTGTTTAAGAATATTAGCTACATCATCAATTTCTAAATTACATTTGGGATAAAAATAATCTACGTCTGGGGCTAGCCCATAAATGGATTAATATATAAATTCATCAAATGGTACTGGAATTATATCTGTTTACAATAAACTAATGATAAATAAATACATCAAATGTAAATGTGTAAAAAATAATACATAATTTATACAAATTAGTGCCTTTTATGGGCTCAAAGACTGTGCTGAAAATAGTATATCTCGATAGCGATCTATAGCTCTTTTTATCTTATGAAGACAATATTCTATTGCAGCGCTACCTACTGAAATTCTTTTATATTTCAGATTTTCTAAAAATATGGAAATCAAAACTCTTGGACTAGAATGTTCTAGATTCAGATTATATATACCCTTGAAAGTGAGCTTGTAGGTCAATTTGAGTTGAGCTACCGCTGAAGGAAGAAGTTTGTTTTGAGTCATCTATTCATAAGCATTTATACTTTTGGCTACAAGTAAGTTTGATTCTCTATTTATGCAACTCTTATTTTGGTGAAATTCTAAATAACATCTAGTGAGAAAAAGGTAAATATATACCAAATCTTATTATTGAGTTAGGAATAAAGTGAATACACCCTTTGATGCCCTTTTTTATGCTGATTACAAATATAATAATCATTTCTATTGGAAATGAATTTTAGCCCCCCACACCCTATATATGCTAATTCAGTGTAGGGTAAAAACCAGTATCCAATTGAGCAAAATTATGTAAAACTATAACCCTCACATCTTGTTACCAAAGAGGAATTGAGAAGGATTGGGTATATTAATGAATAGCCTAGCTAAAAGTCTAAGCTATGCATCAATAGGGTTATTATTCAAATTATTTAAGATCAACCACTTGAAACTATTAGTTTATTGACTTACCTGCAGGGACCTCTCTTTTTGGAAATACCAGTTAGGCCTATCCTATTTTGATGTATATATCCTTTTAGTGTTTCAGTTTTATTCATATATTAACAGAAAGCTGATTTTCTTCTGATTCTAGAAATATAACTTTTATTGCTTGATAGTTATTCTATAAATCACAAATATTTAAATATAATTTTTCTTTTCAATTGCTTTTCAAAACAGAGCAGAGACCACATTTTCCATTTATGCTGACAAATCATTGGTGAAAATTTGACCAAGAAGGCAGGGTTCTTGTTACTGCCCTCACATTGCTTCATGTTGTAGTAAAAAGGGGTGGTCCAAAAACCCATTGCTATTTTTCCAGAATGCCAAAGAACAGTGGTCTTTCCCAAAAAGAGGTCTTTTACCCTAGGCTATATATTTCTACATGAGGGGGGGGGGGGTGGGTTTACAGTTTAAACTTACTTCCCATTTACTTCAGAAACAAAATTTGCCCCCCCCCCCCCCTAGGCTAATGTAGAAATATATACCCTGAATTGGCATATATAGGGGGGGGGGCTGAAATTCATTTCCAATAGAAATGATTATTGTATTTGTAATCAGTATAAAAAAAGGCATCAAATGGTGTATTCACTTTGTTCCTAACTCAATAATATGATTTGGTATATATTTACCAAGAAAAATTGCCATTTATAGCAGATTTAGGAACATTTTTTCCATTTATATTATTCGTCTTAGCCATAGGCTAATAGTTAAGTGTTGTTTTGAAAACAAATTTTGGGTAAATCTCTACCAAATCATTATTGGCTTACAAATAAAGTGAATATACCACTTGATGCCTTTTTTTTATGCTCTTTCCTAATATAATAATCATTTTTGTTGGAAATGAATATTACCCCAACCCCTATATACCAATTCAGGTATATATTTCTACATTAAGGGGGTGGGGTAAAGTTTAATCTTACCTCCCATTCACATCAGAAACAAAATTTGCCACGACACCCCCCCCCCCCCTAATGTAGAAATATATACCCTGAATTGGCATATATAGGTACAGGGGGGGGGGGCCGAAATTCATTTCCAATAGAAATGATTATTATATTCATAATCAGCATAAAAAAAAAGGCATCAAGTGGTATATTCACTTTATGTGTAAGTCAATTATATGATTTGGTAGAAATTTACCCAAAATGTGCCCCCCCCCCTAGGCTAATGTAGAAATATATACCCTGAATTGGCATAGGGTAAAAGACCTCTTTTTGGGAAAGACCACTTTTCTTTGGCATTTTGGAAAAATAGCAATGGTTTTTGGACTGTCCCTTTTTTGCTACAGTATGACACAATGCAAGTGTAGACCCAGTCATCTCTCACTAGAGCCAGCCCAGTGGGAGTAATTTGTCATCATAAATCCAATATGTGGTCTCTGTTTTGACAAGCAAGTGAAATGAAAAAAATACATATTTAATATTTGTGATTTATAGAATAAAAATTAAGAAATAAAAGTTAGATTTTTAGAATCATAAGACAATCAGCTTTCTATTAATATGTGAATAATACTGAAACATTAAAAAGATATTTACATCAAAATAGGATAATTGGTATTTCCAAAAAGAGAGGTCTTTCTAGGTAAGTCAATAAACTAATCATTTTCAGTGAATGATCTTAAATAATTTCAATAATAACCATGTTTTTGCATAGCTTAGATTTTAAGCTATTCATTGGCCTATACAAACCTTTTCAACTCTAATTTGATAACAAGATATGAAGTTTTAAGTTTTACATAATTTTGCTCAATTGGATACTGGTCTTTTACCCTATATAGGGGGGGGGGGCTGAAATTCATTTCCAATAGAAATGATTATTGTATTTGTAATCAGCATAAAAAAAAAAAAAAAAGGCATCAAATGGTGTATTCACTTTATTCCTAACTCAAATATGATTTGGTATATATTTACCAAGAAAAATTGCCATTTATAGCAGATTTAGGAACATTTTTTCCATTTATATTATTCTTCTTAGCCATAGGCTAATAGTTAAGTGTTGTTTTGAAAACAAATCTTCACCAAATCATTATTGACTTATGAATAAAGTGAATATACCACTTGATGCCTTTTTTTAGGCTCTTTCCTAATATAATAATCATTTTAGTTGGAAATGAATTTTACCCCAACCCCTATATACCAGTTCAGGGTATAAATTTGCACATTAGGGGGGTGGGGGTAAAGTTCAAACTTACCTCCCATTTAGATCAGAAATAAAAAATTTGCCCACACCCCCCTAATGTGGAAATATATACCCTGAATTGGTATATATAGGCTAGGTGTGGTGGTAAAATTCATTTCCTACCAAAATGATTATTATATTTGGAAAGAGCATCTAAAAGGCATTGAGTGGTACATTCACTTTATTTGTAGGCTAAGTCAATAATATGATTTGGTAAAAATTTGCACAAATCTTTAAAGCTATAAGCATTAAGCTATGAAATCAGTTTTGCTGTGATGTCATTTTTGAAGGGTTTTGGACTCTTTTTTAAAATTCCTACAAAATATTTCAAAACAGTATTTAGCCTAGCCTACTATTTAGACTGCAGAAGAAAAAAATTGGTAAATTTTTCATTATTCATGTTATTGACTTATGAATAAAGTAAACATACCACTCAATGCCGCTTTTTATGCTCTTTCCGAATATAGTAATCATTTTTGTCAGAAATGAATTCTACCCCCACCCCCGAATGTGCAAACATATGCATAACAAAAAATTTTGCCATTTTTTGGAATGGCAGTTTCTTTTCACTAGATAGTTTTTATTATTCCCCTGCAATTTAATCCAATATACCACTAGATGTCATGTTTTCTTAACACTAGCAAAGGTTTTGAAAAGCACTTTTCAACATAATTTAGCTAGTATTGAAGTTGCCTATTTTATGCTATTTCATTGTTCAATTATTGCTTTTAAGGGAAACTTTTCAAGACCTTAAAGGGCTAAAACAGCCTATAGTAACCAACAGTTTCTTACTGAATACAATAATCACTTCTTGCAAATTCAATTTGAAACCCTTTTATGACCCTTTAAAATAATAATTTCATTCTATATTTTTTTTTTCATAAAAATAGGTTGTAGTATTTGTTTCAAACTTACTATTTCATTGCAAATCCATTTTGTAAAAGTTGCACAATTTGCACAGTGATTTGTCAAGATTAAGTTGAAAAATAAAATCCACAAAAATTCTGCCATTTTTTCCATTTATTCTGTTAGGCCACTGAATAACAGCTGTTTTGCCTATACATCAACAAATTTTAAAGCTGACAGAAGAAACATGAGGGATGGAAAAAAGGAGAAAATGTTTTTGAATTTTTTATCCAACTTAATTGTGACAACTCAATGCTTGTGTACTACATAACTTTAAACAAAGAAATTTAATAATGAAATAGCAAGTTTGAAACCAATTAAACCTCTTGAAACCCTTTTTATGCCAAAAAACAAAGAAATTATCATTCCAAGGGTTAAAAAGAGCCTAAAACTGAATTTACAAGAAAAGCAATTATTATATTCAGAAAGAGCATACAAAATGGTGGTACTTGTCTATTATATAAAAAACCCACTTGAGAAGGGAAGTTTGGTTAATGCTAATGAAAAAAAAACATAATGAAAATAGAATACTTAAATTAGCAAAATTGTGGAAACTACAACTTGGAAATATGTTCCCAGAATGCAGAAATATCCTCAAGAATTGTATTAAAATCAACCTGGCCTTCTGCTTTTACTGCCATCTGCCACATGTACAAATCTAAATATCTTTCACTGGTCTCCCAGTACACTCCACCGACACCCACTGTTGTGGTAAGATTCTTCCTGCATTATTTTTTTTTGTAAACAAGGAGTCATCTATTTCCACTACATGACCAATTCCTCCAATTTTCTCACAGTTTTCCTGTTGTGCAGAAAACACGCACACTTCACAGGGGTAGTTATTCCAAATCAACAACCTTTTATTTAGAAATGCCTTGCTCCTATTTACATCAGGCCACAGACAACAATTTGTTAACCCAGAAATAAATGAAACAAACTACAGTAACAAATTGTATTTCACTTATAGAAGCCATGTAATGACATGCAAATTGATGGTCTTCAAACATGGCCTAGTGTTACACTTCCAAAAATGTTGCTTCTCATAAGAGTACAAATCATGGTGTGTCCATTGATGCACTGTTTTGTCTTGGGCAATAACTTCTTATCCTGGAAAAATATAGTTGCCTGTTCTTTGGTCCTTGGCAAGTCCCAAATCTTAATTTAAACATCCATGGTGAGACACTAGATTCTATCAACAGTCAAAGAAAACTAAGCAGTGTCCTCAAGAGTTGCATTAATAATGAACTCCTCTTTGTCTTTGAGATGGTCAGCTGATGCTGAAGCTCCCAATTTAATAATTCACAAATGACTATAATTTCATAATAATTCACAAATGACTAATTGACTATGATTTTTATCTTCATCACTTTTTTTCATTAGCATTAACCAAACTTCACTTCTTGAGTGTGTTTTATATAATAGACAAGTACCAAAATCGTATCTAGTGGTATATATACTTTATTTGCAGGTTTATAATATGAACTGCTCAATATTTACCAGAATTCAAATCCATTATCAGCTATAAATAGCAACTTTTTTTCTTTACTATTTTAGAAACTTATTTGTGCTGTAATCACTTGAAATTAGCTCATGTATTTCAATGCTATATCATGACTATAGTTTCCTACATCAAGGCATGGTAATGTGAAATCACATCTATAATAGAGCATTTTGATGTATTCTAGGCCATTTTATTTCAGAATTTGACCAAGTTAGAGCCATATATTAAAAACGAACAAGAATTTCTTGAAAGGTTCAGACAAATAAGATATGGTTATAAAGCAACTGTATTTACATTATACTAAAGAAAAATATAACTCAAATCAGTATCACAAAAGTAGGCTTGGTCAATGGTTGCTTTTTTAAAACAGTCCATTTTCATGTAGGCACAGAAATGGGAAATCATAAATCTTGTAGTTAAAACTAGTATTTTAGTTCACATAAATTAATCCTATGTGTAAACTATTTAGTGACACAGTAGAAGATACTTCTTGATCTTATACTTGTTCTGTTCCAGTAAGATGCACTTACTGCATCTTGGGAACAACATGAATACCTCAGGTCTTTATTAAACTTGGGTTCAATTTCCAACTTGCTACCACCAACTTCAGGCCATTTGACATACTGCAAGTCTCAAAGCACAGAATTTATATAGTGGTTTCAAGTCAGCCCTTACAATACGAAAAAAGTGGTGAGATTTACTGCAAGTACTTTGTCTACTAGCTTATCAGACAGAGTGAAAAACATAAGTTTCATGTTCCCTAATAAAGGATTAAAAATGTTTTTGTAGAAGTAATAATCTGGGGTTTACATGGGTCCTCAGTGCCTGTAATGTGAAATTCAGTGCTCAACTAGATAAGTTGTAAACTTATTTTTACTTCAAAGATTTTTTTTGCATGGGTAACCCAGTACTAATGCCTTCTTTTTCTTCTTTGATTCTATTTTCTTTTCTGTGTTGCTAACAGGACACAAAACATCATAGTTGTTTACAGTCTTGTTTAAAAGCTAATTTTTGTACCTTGTTAGTTTTGAACTAATTTTCAACTTCAAATCCTATTTGAAAAATAGTCTAGGTAAGAAAGTGTATGGCTTGATATTAATCTTCATGACAAAAAAGTCTGTATTGGGTGTATTTACAGAAGCCCTAGCGCACCCAGTTTTGAAGAATGTGAATCTTCACTTAAAAAAATTATTGATAGAATGGCTTCCTTGGTACCACAAACGGTTGCATCTGATTTGATAATAATTGGCGATTTTAATTTCCCTTCGGTTGAGTGGGTGGATGGATTTGGTCATCCGGCATCTGGTGGTGGGGATTCACCATTTGTGTCTTGTTTATCTGACAATTTCCTTCACCAAACGGTTGAAAAACCCACAAGGCACCGTGGTGACCAGAACCCTTCCTTGTTGGATCTTGTAATTCTGAGTGACCCAGACTCTCTCATCAGAAATGAATTTCTTCCTCCAGTTGGCAACAGCAACCACTCAGTTATCCTCTCTGTGCTGTCTATGAATAGTCGTCTTCAAACTAACTTAGGCCCTCAAACTTTTATTGAATATCATGAAATACAGTGGGAATTGGTATCAATTAATTGGTCAGAGCTCATTACTTCTGATATCAACACTTCATGGTTGTATGTCAAGGAAACTCCTGTCAACAGAAAAGAAGCACTCCCGTGTTATTTATCGAAGACAACCAAAAACACTTCCGTTTCTCACAAAGGATACAAAGAGGACTATCAATAGGAAAGCCAGAGCTTGGAAAAGGTACAAAAAGAAAAAAAAACACAGGAAAATTGGCTAAGGTATGTGAAGGCTCGGAATCTCGTCTCGGACTCAGTTAGGAAACTGAAGTCTGAATATGAGGAGAAGCTTGCCACTGATGTCAAGGCAAACCCCAAATCCTTCTGGAGGCATGTTTCTGCTAAAAGTCCTAACCGTCACACCATTCCTGACCTCAGACATAGCAGGGTAACGCACTCGTCACCGATAGATAAAGCTACTTTACTGAATGTCCAGTTTGCCTCTGCTTTCACCACCCGGTCTTGTCCAACCATCCCTGCAGCACCATCACATTCTGTATCTACCCCAATGCCTAGCCTGTCAGTTACTGAAGATACGGTCTCATCTAGCCTCGATAAACTCGATGTTAACAAGTCCAAAGGACCTGACGGGTTACACCCAAGGCTTCTTCAAGAGTGTAGAAATGTCCTCGCTTCTCCTCTGTGCAGACTCTTCCAGCTGTCCCTAAAAAACGGAGAGCTACCTACAGATTGGAAAACGTCATATGTCACGCCAATCCACAAAAAAGGCCCCAAGGATTGTGCTGAAAATTACCGTCCCATCAGCATCACTTCTGCGGTTGTAAAGGTGCTTGAAAGATTTGTAAATAGAGCTCTCATTCAGTACATTGAAGCTAACAACATACTAACTCCTTCTCAACATGGCTTCAGATCTGGTAGATCCGTGGACACTAACCTAATACAGACATACGAGTATGTAACATCACTGCTGGATCGAGGATTTCCTGTTAATATGGTGCTCCTGGACCTCTCAAAAGCTTTCGACAGGGTATGTCATGAATTCCTGATCGCCAAACTGAAGGCAGCAGCTGTTGATGGTGTTACTGTGCAGTGGATACAGTTTCCTATCAGAAAGAACATAAGCCGTCAGGGTCTATGATTCTCAAGGTGTTCCTCATTAATCGTCATCCATAACTGTGTTAAGTGGCGTCCCCCAGGGGACCATCCTTGGACCGAGTCTCTTCAATTTTTATATTAATGATGCGCCAAACCTTCTCTCGAACCTCCTCACACTTTATGCTGATGACTCAAAACTTGTTGGCAAAGCTGCTATACCATCTGGTCTCCAATCTATACAAACGGACCTTGATATTTTTGGAAGCTGGGCTGATAAATGGCTCCTCCTTTAATGCTGAAAAATGTCATGTCATTCATTTTGGCAAACATAATCCACATCAGCAGTACCATCTCCAAAGGTAACCCCATCTCTGCAGTTACTGAAGAAAGAGATCTTGGAGTCATTGTTGATCATCGGCTGAGTTTCAGTACCCATGCAAAATCTGTATCTTCTTCTGCCTTCCAATCCCTTGGACTTATTAAAAGAACTATCTCTAGCCGGCGTCCTAAAGTATTTATGAAGCTCTACAAGGCACTGGTTCGTCCAAGCCTTGAGATTGGAATGTCCCTGGCGTCCCCCTATTTTAAGAAGGACAGGGAAATACTAGAAAAAGTACAGAGAAGAGCAACTAAGATGGTTGATGGCCTCAACCATCTTACAAGTGCCATACGAAGAGCGTTTGCAACATCTGAAGCTCCCTACTCTCACATACCGGAGGAAGCGAGGCGACATGATTCTAACCCACAAAGTCATTTCAAAAAATACTCTTCCTGGTCTCCTTGCTCCCCCAGAACGCCTTGTGACAAGAGGACATTCAATGAAAATTTTCAAGAAGCACTCTTCTATCCGAGAGAGAAGCCATTTCTTCAGCCAACGAATAACCAACTTGTGGAATCAGCTCTCTGAAGACACGGTGTCTGCAGACTCGACGATTGCCTTCAAGCGAAGACTTGACGAAGATTGGCAACAGCAGGAGTTCCTCTACACTTGGGAAGCTGCTGAGTCTACAACCCGAATGTAGCAAGCGAATCACGACAAACAAAAAATTAGATGTCATCACGGAGCATTACAAGGATGGAAAATCCTTAAATTCGCTCCAAGCTGCGATTTAAGGTAATTTAAGGTAAGGTAAGGATTTAACTTGAAGTTGGTTCTCTTAAGGACTCAAAATGGAATTTGCCTGAGAAGCATCATTGAATTTGGAAAGAGCATTAAAAAGGTACCAAGTGATGTAAAATTGTAAACCCTAGCTAATTTATGTGAACATTATTTATATTTACCTGATTAAAGCAGACATCTTCCTCCCAACCATGATTCTGTTCCCCTATTCTAGTAACAATCTGTATTGTGATGGAAAACTAAATATGATAATTAAGATTATAGCATTAACTTTGCCAAGGAATGTTTTTGAGTCTCTTAGCTTTAGCCATATCCTGACTTTTTAGGTTTTGAAAAATGTATATAAAAATGTGTATTGACACAAATCAGAGTATAGCTGACATTACATCTGAGTGATATTATAGCTGAGTATAGCTCAGATTGTAGGAATTCTGTAAAATGTGGAAAGTAAATTCAAACCTAAAATTAAAAAAGTAGCCCAATTTAGTACTTTAATTTAAGATGTAGTACTTCAGTTTAAGTACTACAGATGTTAGTACTTTAATTTAAATTTAAGATGTTCCTTTAAACCATCTTTCAGGCCTTAAAAATTAGGAGTCAAGATGTAAGCTTGATTGAACCTTCCTTCAGCAGATTTTAGTCTCTGGATTTATCAGTAAAAGCTTGATTTGTATAGCTTCAATACTTTTCAAGGTTGCAAAAAGCAAATCATTTGCTTATGTCTTTTGAAACAAGTATCAAGTTGCACAATGAGGCCTGATGAGCTTTTAGATATTTGGGCCCAAACCATGTTTTTCATACTGGATCAATAAATACATTAGAATTCTTGCAAGCCTCCTATTGAATAAAAAAAATTTAGAGAGCTCACTTTACCTTAGGCCCTCCTGTTCTTCCAGAGGTGCCTAGTGTATCCGAGAAGAGTCGCCATTCATCTCTCATTGCTGCAACTGCCCAGACATCTTCCCATTTGGGTTGGATTGAGGCATTGAGGTCAGCCTGGTAGCTGTATTGTAGGGTGTTTTAGGGGCGTTCTTTTTTTCGGTTTCCAAGTTGCAGCCACTGAAGTGTAATATTTGGTAATCAAGTTTTGTGAATGCAAATCACATGACAAACATATCTCCATTTCCCTATATTTGATCACTTTGGTTATCAGTGGCTGAGATGTCTTCTGTTGTACAGTAGCATTTGTTATTTTTTGGGTTCCGTGGATATTTAGAATGTACCTTTAACACATGTTTGAATGCAAGGAGTTTCGTTTCAAGTTGATGTGCCAAGTTTCAGAACCATAGCAAAGCATCGAGAGGAATCCTAATTTGAAGGGTTGAAACATTGCCTTTGGTTAAATGTGTTGCATTTAACAGGCCACAGGGCCTCTACAAAAATCTTTTAAATTTACAAAAGTTATAGGCACTTTCAATATAGTATTTGTCCAGTTTCTGCTTGATTCTACCAAATTCCAAACAAACTAATAATTCATCGTTTTTCTTTCACTACCAAGGATTGCTGAGATACTTGCATTTTTGTCCTTTTTCAGTCGCTGTGACTTCACTTGGTCCTGAATTTTCTTGATAACCTTGTAATAAGAGCTCAATTGCAACTATCATTTATTTTACCAGTATGACAACTTCCACTACTGATCAGTATGTATTTAACAAATACTGTTTACACATAATACAACTATATGGTTGCAATGCCTTTATACATAAAAGGCTAATATGCCCTCATTGTTTGTTTACACTTAATTATGACTGGATTTTTTTTTTACAGATGGCAAAGGCACCAGCAATAGGAATAGACCTTGGCACAACATACTCATGTGTGGCGTTTTCCAGCATGGGAAGGTTGAGATCATTGCTAATGATCAAGGAAACAGAACTACTCCATCCTATGTTGCATTCACTGATACTGAACGTCTTATTGGGGATGCAGCAAAGAATCAAGTTGCAATGAATCCAAATAACACTATCTTTGGTAAGTAGCTAAAGTATAATCAAAAGTACATATTTAAAAAATTTAGTTGATATTAACCCCTTCACTTGGCTTAGCTGTCTTTGTTTTCAAATTTTCCCTGAGAAACTCAAAATTCCAATTGCATAACGAAGAATATGTCGTATTTTTCTTGCTTCAAATTTAAAATTGAAGTTAGGAGAGGGACATAAGCAGGAGATATTTTTTGAATTGCCTGGCAGTTTTTATTCAAATTATCAGGTAAAATTTGTCTTATGGCTAATCTTGGGCGATATTTTGATATCGATATTTTTACTCTCGATATTCGATATTTCGGATCAGTTTTTTGCTATCTCATGGATTTGCCAAAGTTCAGCAACGCCAATGGTAAATAATGGGTATTTTGATTTTTTTTTTTTTTTTTTCAAAATTCAAATAATATAAAATCAAACAATAAAAATAAAGTTTGATTACATAAATGAATATAATAAAAACCCAGATTTGGAATTATTTGTGCCCATGAAAATAGAAAAATAACCTACTGGCTATTCAAAAACAGCAGCATGTCAATGTTTTTCTCTGAGAGTCCGTTCCGCCATTCAGTAATTCATCTGACCAGCCTTGGAAAACACTCTTTCAGAAGGGACACTGGTAGCAGGCCCAGACATGAATTTCGGTGTTTTGGGACCTCATAGCACAAGACTTCCACCACTTGAGTGGACAAGTTTCTCTTGAAACTTTTGGCTCCCTGTTGAAAGTTTGCAAAGCCATGATATGTTCGGCTGCTGTCAAAGCATGTACTGCATTGACTATAAGGACTTTATCGTGTGAACACCACAAATTGGCTTGATTTTGATATGACTGCATTGCAGGGACTAAGATGGTACTTGTGTCTTCTGATCGAGATTCTGCAGCCAGCAAGACCAAATCTATCTCGTTTGCAATTTTGCTCTCAACTTGTAGAAGATCGTCAGGTGAAATATACATTTTCTTGGAACGCGGGTCATAATATGTGGCAATTGCGATGGGTGTGACTTGACCAAGGCTTATAAACCTGCAAATGCATTTTATTCAGCAAAGCCTTTCGAAGCTCTTCAGCCACATCTGAGAATCCACCAAAATCTACCTGAACAAGGTGGCGTCTCAAAATCTTAGACAAAGGCAGGACTTTTGAGATAGACGGAAAGCTTTCAGAAGAGATCTCAATAGTTGCCTCTTTCAAGGGTATAGACACCGCAATCACGTATAAAATAACACTCCACTCACTATCAGTGAGTATGAGGTCCACTTTACCGAGAAGCACAAGCAAACTTGGTTCCAACTCTTTCAAATATTGTAGACTATGCAACACAGCGAGAAGCGAATTCCTTCTAGTGGTCACATGAGGTATTAGTTTTTTGGTGCAAACATTGCCAATAGAGATTTGAGCCTGGCGCAACTTTTCGGTAGTTACAACACTAAGTCTGAAAAGCTGACAATATTTCTAGCCTTTTGGACAAGAGGCAACAATTCAGAAGTATCACTAACAGCACCCTCCACAATCAAATTTAGAGTATGTGCAAAGCATGAAACATGTGTCCATCCTGTACGTGCTTGGGATGCTGCATCCTATACGACCTGAACTACATTTGCTCCATTATCAGTTACTACTGCAACAACATTTTCCTTGATCCACCACTTAGTGGTAATTTTCATGGTGAGAATTTTTCAGACTGAGAAAATTTACCATGTCCGATCGGCTAGTTTAGCTTTGATAACATTCAAAATCCAAACTTTTCATTCTCAGTTGGTAATAATTCACACGTATCTGACTTGGGAGCCGGAAGTATATTCGTGTGGTAGATTTTCCGCGGGGAATATAGGGGGTTAGGCACCCCTAAAATATATCGATTTTGATAACACGTTTCGGTATTCGATATCGATATGTGGTTCGATATATCGATATATCAATATCGATATCAAATATCGCCCAACATTACTTATGGCTCCCTGCAATTTTTTTATTTTTTTTTGCCCCCTCCAGATTCGTTTATTATTGCCCTCCCCCTAGAGGTGGAAGGGGAGAGGACAGAGTGAGCTAAAAAACAAGAGTGAGTAATCAGTTTCTTTTTCTGATGCTTGCCCTTTAATTATAGCTCATTTGTCTTATTACTTTTAACTATTTTTCTTATACAATATTTTTTTTTTTTTTTTTTTTTTTTTTTTTTTGCATGTCCAGTGGGAGATGTTGGAGTGAGGAGCTTTGGCAAGACCTTTCTAGTGACTGGATTGCTTGTTTTATGATCGTTTTTTTTTCTGGACTTGTAAATGTAGTTACAAACTGGAAGATCGGAGATGGAGGGATCGTATCCCTATATTCGCCATTGTGTATGACTTATTCACCATAACAATCTGACTAATAAAACATTAGTAACTCAATCAGACTATGGTTGTCTCGTTGTCTCATTTATATAGTGATATAACCAGCATTATGCTTGACATATCTAAACACGTTCATTTGCATTCAGCAAACCATTTTTTTTTTTTTTTTTTTTTTTTTTTTTTTTTTTTTTTTTTTTTTTTTTTTTTTTTTTTTTTTTTTTTTTTTTTTTTGGGTAGTATATCACTAAAAATGTAGTGTGTAGAACAGAATTATAATTTAGAGCAATGTTTTAGCTCAGTATTTGTCTTGACTATAAGTTATGTTTTCTACTTATTTTGTTATGTTGATATTAAAGTGAGTGTTCTGTTAATTCAGTTGAATAGTTTCGTAAGGCCTGTGGTTAGTCTCAGGGGCCAATATTTGTGGAACTGGTAATTTAGATATTTTTTTTGAAATTGTGAGGGACACATTTTGCATGAGGAACAAGTGGGCTTGGAATCTAGGCTTGAGGCTCACCATAAACCAGGCCACTAGTGCAATTTTACTCGGGAGAGGGGGCAGAAGTTCATAAGTGCTAAGAAAGGAAGAGTGAAAAATTCTCATGGTTTTTGCAAGGGGAGCAAGGCCACCCTTCCAGATGAGGAAATAAAGGTCCAAATTCGTATTTAAGGGATTTAAAATGAAACTTACTAATATGGAAGGATTCATTGAGCTCAAGATTCTGATTCCGTTTTGCAAACTTGGGACCCGATTCGCTGATTTTCGCCCAGGCCCAGTTGTAGCCTCAGTCAGTCTCACAGTCTGCACAAATTTAGGGAAATCTATTAAAATTTGCTTGTCTTGCGGATAACGGTCGGGTTTTCAATAGTGTAGTCAAATACAGACTGACAAGCTGTTGTTTAAATGCAATTTTATTCACAACAATCGTTAAGAGGAATCGATACTTGAAACATCGTGAGCCTCAACGTCACCTGACTGTCTCAGGCAAAGGGTCCGTTAGCGATTTCTCATTTGGGGACTACTTATCATCGCAACCTATTGAGAATTTGTGATTTGATTGTAAAGACAGTGGAATTCTGTCGACAGTTTTCAATCAAAGCGGGTTGCACCACAGAAAATACGAAGAGCTGTCAAATTGATCAAATGAGATTTATTTTTAGGTGAATTTGGGAATTTTCCTACCAGGTATACTAGAAGGTTTTTAGGGACAACCCTTTCCTAAATTAAAAAAAAAAAAAAAATTCGGCTCCGTATGATCGATTAAACAAAACTTACAGTTCCTAATGATTCAAGTTTCTCTAAAACTAAAAATATATATCTCCAGCACAAAACAAGAGAAGTTACAAGGTTTTTCCAAGATTTCAGGGAAAATTGATGTTGCAAGACCGACCAATCAATTCTAAATAGTTCGACCACAAACTAAAAAAGCTTATAATGGACGAGATATGCTGATTCTTTATGATATAGAATCCCCTTAATAGTTCTACAGATAAGGCTTTGAGTAGTTACTCACTGTGCTTAAACTCATGCTACCATTATAAAGATAATATTTACCTTGATAAAAAAAAGGTTGGTATTGTTTGAATGGTTTCAACCTGTTGTATTGTTAAACATAATTTACTCTACAATTATTTTCTTTTGAATTTCAGATGCCAAAAGGTTGATTGGACGGCGCTTCGAAGATGCTACTGTCCAGTCTGATATGAAACACTGGCCTTTTGACGTGATCAATGATGGTGGCAAACCGAAAGTCCGAGTAGAATTTAAGGGCGAAAAGAAAACATTTGCACCCGAAGAAGTATCATCTATGATCCTCGTGAAGATGAAGGAAATTGCAGAAGCATATTTGGGTTCTCCCGTCTCCAATGCTGTTATTACAGTACCAGCTTATTTCAACGACTCTCAAAGGCAAGCCACGAAGGATGCTGGTGCCATTGCTGGTTTAAATGTTCTTCGTATCATCAATGAACCAACTGCTGCTGCAATTGCGTACGGTCTTGATAAGAAGACAACTGGGGAAAAGAACGTTCTCATCTTTGACCTTGGTGGTGGTACCTTCGATGTATCAATTTTGACTATTGAAGATGGAATTTTTGAAGTCAAGTCTACAGCTGGAGATACCCATTTGGGAGGTGAAGATTTTGACAACCGTCTTGTGAATCATTTTGTACAGGAATTCAAACGTAAATATAAGAAAGATGTTGCCGTAAACAAGCGTGCTCTTCGTCGCCTACGTACTGCATGCGAGCGTGCAAAGAGAACCCTTTCGTCCTCAACTCAAGCTAGCATTGAAATTGACTCCCTCTTTGAAGGTATTGATTTCTACACCTCAATTACTCGTGCCCGATTTGAGGAGCTTTGTGCTGATCTTTTCCGTGGCACACTGGAGCCCGTTGAAAAATCCCTTCGCGATGCGAAAATGGACAAAGGCTCTGTTCATGAAATCGTTCTAGTCGGGGGATCTACTCGAATCCCCAAAATCCAAAAAACTTCTTCAAGACTTTTTCAATGGAAAGGAATTAAACAAATCCATCAACCCAGATGAGGCCGTTGCCTATGGTGCTGCTGTTCAAGCTGCCATTCTTCATGGTGACAAATCGGAGGCTGTTCAAGATCTGTTACTCCTTGATGTTGCCCCTCTTTCCATGGGTATTGAAACTGCTGGCGGCCTGATGACTGCCCTTATCAAGCGGAATACTACCATCCCAACAAAGCAAACTCAAACCTTCACAACATACTCTGACAAACCAGCCAGGCGTAATGATTCAGGCAAGTTGCTCTGCTTTGTTGATATTTTGTAGGGAGGCATTATAAATATAATAATACCCATAAAAAATTTGTATATGCATGTCTGGTTCATTATTGTTACTTGCCAAAATGTTGTTTTTTTTTTTTGGGGGGGGGGGGGAAAGGAACTAGAGATTTTACCAATTGGCTGGTCATATTTACCGACTGCTTTTTGTCAATAATTAACATAATGTCCGTTTCAAATACAATATGTAAAATCACTGCACAAATCAGTAAAACCGCGGCATTTATCAACCGCGATTTAGATTTCGGTACATATCCTGTAACTATTTTAATGCTGTTTATTTAACCAAATGGAAAATATTGGCAACATTCGTAAAACTATGGCAGGAATCGGTAAAACTGGTGCGTTTACCGACCAAGTTCAAAATGTCTGTAGTTGACATGTCAGTATTCTCGAGGTCTTTACTGAACTGAACAAAGAATTTTAGCGGCGTCGGAAAATTTGTGGCACTTTGCGTCACGATTTTAACGAATATTTTTTTTTTACTGAGGGACCAAAAAACACGGGGGGTGGGGGCATCCCTCCTCCCCCATATGTGACGGCCCTGGTCTGGGTCAATGTGGATTAAATCTTATTCGAAAAATAACGTGAGCAGGTCTGGAGGAAAAATAGGTTTTGGAAGCTTTTTTCGAGGATATGTCACAAACTTGTATATTTATATATTTTTATGCATATATATATAATAAGTATATTTTTTATTTTTGATAGTATCCTATTTAGTTCCTTAAGTTAGTGACTTTTGGGGTTTAAATTAAGTTTCATGTGATAATTTCATCATACCTCAGGCAGCCCACTTGGGTGAGCTCGAAGTTTTAAAGTCAAATGCGTTAATCTGATAAGGATGATAATTTTGTTTTGGCATGGAAAGATGTTCCTGATTTTTTTTTTTTTTCTGACAATTTACCACCATTGTAATGTCTTACGAATCGCAACTATGTTATTGAGAGACTATGATTGTTTCTTCATTTTTTAGCATCTAAGTTAGCATCTAATTATGTAAAATAACTCTTTTATGAGTTGATTTTATAGTTACTCGCACTTCTTCATCTTGAAAATATTTAAGAGAGTCTCCTTTTCCATAATTCTGTTGAAACAGTAAAGAGCAAGAGCTCCGGGTAACAAAAATTTAGGTCATCTATCAACCGACTAAATGTCGAGTGCAAAGAGTGATGTAATTAACTTGAAATTTTATTATTTTTATCTATGGACGTATTTTTTTGTGTTTCAAAAATACGTCCATAGATAAAATTTCACCCGAAAGGGTGTTCTGGAAATACGGCAAATCCTTTTTCTCCTGCACCTCCTGATCCGGAAAAAGGGGCGACACTGTTATGTTTTAATTTTGGTGCTTCGAGTTTAGTTTAAGCTGCTTTTTTGGTCTATATAACGTTCTGATGGATAAGGTTGATAGTGGCCCTATACCTCTCAATGGGCATAAATTGAAAAAAAAACTACCTTTGCTGATTTTTAAATTTTATTTGCGTCAAGTTAAACTATTCTTGAAATAATCTTAGTAATGATTTTAAGTTTAAAACTTAGCTGCAAATTTGGTTTTTATAGTGTACTCGTTGATTTGAGTCTCCATGAGACATTACTTGGATTAGGGGCGAATTCCTGATACTTACTTTTGGCAACAGTACTTGTAATGTAATTATGACATTCAAGAAATTACAATATAATACTTAAAGGTCATGTACCAGAGGATAGACAGGCTGGAATTTGTTTTCAATCTTTGATGGGGGTAACATTGGCAATAATCGAATTTGAATTGTTTTTGGTTAACAACGCCCTTTCCTGATATAAACATCAGTTAACGTTTTTCATTGTATGCTTGTTTTAGAATCTGGTTAAGTTGGCAAGTATTATTAGAATGATGAAGTTTTGGGCCCAACATTCGCGGGACACGCCAGACGCCTTGCAGGTGTATGATTAGTGTGTGTATCCACCCAATGTCTGATTGTATTTCTCAGTTTTTTTTTTGTTTTTTTTATTCAGTCTGATAATTACTATTTTTGATTCCCAGATTTTCATTATAGGTTTACGAGGGTGAGCGTACTATGACCAAGGACAATAATCTCTTAGGAAAGTTTGAGCTCACTGGCATTCCTCCTGCCCCACGTGGTGTTCCCCAAATTGAGGTCACCTTTGATATTGATGCCAATGGAATCTTGAATGTGTCAGCCGTGGATAAATAACTGGCCGCGAAAACAAAATAACGATTACTAACGATAAAGGCCGTCTGTCTAAAGAAGAAATCGAGCGCATGGTAAAAATACCATTTTCTTATTTTTTATTTTGAAAGAAGTAAAAAGGCAAGCAATTTAGTTCCAATTTGTAAAGAGATTTACAAAAAATAAGGGTATAATTTAAAGAAAGACTAGCAGTCTGTTTTATTAAACGTTTTTATTCTTCCTGATATTTCAACCATTGTTTATAAATGTTTATTTCCAAATAGTTTGCTTAAATTGCGATTTTTCAATCTCTGACAAAACAATGACTCTTTGCAGTGCCAATTCCCCTCAGCCCAAAACAGCACTTGCACCAAAAAATCACGCCCTTGCGACCCCTCCTGTTTGTCACTGGGTGAATGACCAATAAGCACACTTTGTATGGATGGCTATCAATTTAAAAAATTGGCCTACCCATCACAAGCAAGTGTGTATCCAGGATTTTGGTGTGGGGGGGAGGGGGTTACAAAAAAACGCCTGAAAAATTTATTGACATGCATTTTTATTACGTTTGTATGATTCTGGGAAAAATTTGAGCAGGTTTCACATTTCCCTCGACCTTTCGAAGTACTCAAGTTTCATGGCCATGCTCAACCGGTGTCATCACCATGTCTTCCAGTAATCTAATATAGGTTCAGCTTTTTCTTCCTATTCCTTTTAAGTGTTTGAACTGCTAAAGAACAGCTGCGGCCTTACTATTCAATTTTTTTACTTTTCTGATTATTCATTTTTATAATTTTTCAAGTCGTTAAATAGTATCAAGGTTCTAATAATTGAATTTGGAGGTTATTGCTTCTAGTTCAGTTAAACAAATAGATTACGACCATGAATAGGGTTTGAGCATGGTTTGGGGCAGCCAATCATGTACAGTTTTTTTAGCCACTATATTTTAGGTATTTGCTCTACGGCTATCGTCATCTTCAGATTTTTGCTTATTTTAGGTTCATGTTGACTTACTTGTGTCATGTCCAACAGTTTCTCTTCATCTTTTCATCCTGATGAGTCATGGCTGTAATACTGTATGTTAAACAAAGTATGATGATTTTAATAATTGAATTTTGAAATCTATTTTTGAAGCTCATTTGTGGAACCAAAAATAGGAGTATAACAAGGATTTGGGGATTGGGTGGGATCCAATCATAGAAAATCTCTTTATAATGAAGTTTCTTAGACTTTTGTTCAAGTTAGCTGTTATTGACTGTTTCTTGTGCTATTTTTCACTCTTCTTTTCAACTGATTTATCTTGCGTAGAATTTGTTTCTTCTATGTTTGAATATCTTTCAATATGTTGAGATTTCTGGATTATCTTTAGGATTTATTGGAGATTATTGGCCTTTTAGGCAGCCCCATCTCCGAATGAAGTTGGTAATAAACATGTTTTTCGATGTAGCGGATGACAGTTCGTGTATTTCAGGTCTAAACAATACTTAAAAAACAAAAATAGTCAAACCTCAATAAGATGTAAGGAAGCTTAAGTTCGTTTTTATATTAACTTAGATTGGAATTCCACAAACGGCCTGAAGATTTCCGTTTTCAGTATACATCAGACAAAAATAAAATAATCAAAAGATACTAAACCCAAACTTAACAGAGATGGTTTCGTAGTTTCGTTGGTGCATTGAAGAATAAAATTGACTGAAAAAAATTATCGTGCTCAAATTAATAATATTCTAAACACTGAAAGTAATTAAAAAAAAAAAAACTTTCACAAGTAGTATTAAATAAAAACATCCCGACAAGAATCAATCATTGTTCAGCAGTAATTATCATTTTTTTATTATTTGATAGATCATAATTAAGCTGCTAATTAAGCAGCTCAGCATGTAAATTTAATTATCCTTCCCAAAAAACTGAAATTATACGTTTATTGTAAAAATTACGAGTTTTTTAAGGAAAGCTAAATTTACATAGTGGAACATTTATTTGATTTTTTATTCGACTCTGATCCTCTAAGATCACGATTTTCACGGTTCCGGTTCGTTATTCCATTATCATAATGACTTACACTAGCTAATTCTCATATGATGAGCTAATAATGTAGATACGAATTGGCTAATTTAGAGAACGATCTAAATGCTAAATAAAGAGCCTGACAGAAGAGACTGCTAATGCTCATGTAGCCTATTATATATCGGAATATTTGGAAAATATGATGAAACTTCGAGCCCATCTATTCGCTATTCGCGGGATCCGCCAGACGCTACTAGGCAATGATTAGTTTGGATTAAAACTCGATGTTTGAATTCCTGTAACAGTAAGAGTTTACTTGCTATTTTATTTTCATCTGCTCAATAATGATGAAATTATTTCAGGTTAACGAAGCTGAAAAATATCGTGCAGAAGATGAAAGACAGCGTGAGGTTATTGCTGCTAGGAACTCCCTCGAATCCTATTGCTTCAATATGAAATCTACAATAGAGGATGAAAAGTTCAAGGATAAGTTACCTGAAGCTGATAAGAACACTATTCTTGACAAGTGTAATGAAACCATTAATTGGTTGGATGTGAATCAGTTGGCCGAGAAAGAAGAATACGAAGAGAAGCAAAAGGAAATTGAAAAAGTCTGTAATCCCATTATTACCAAGCTCTATGGCCAAACTGGAGGTATGCCGGGTGGATTTCCTGGTGGTCCTGGCGGTCCAGCTCCCGGTGCTGCTGGTGGTGCTGGAACAGGTAGTGGCCCAACTATTGAAGAAGTCGATTAATATTTCTATGTTCAAGTTTGTTGATCACATTCCCATTGGATATTAGCCAAAATTCAGAATAAATTATTTACTCATGTCTTATTTTTTCCTTGGAGTCAATTTAAGAAAGGCGATGTTCTCTTGAGTTGTAAGGAGAGTAAAGTACGATTCTGTTGAGGATAATCTTATCATAGCATGAAAACTGGTTTTGGAGTTATCTATTTTTTGGCCGATTTTTAATAAGATTTAATAGCACCCATTGGTGTCATGTACTTTGGTATAGAAGCAACTGATGCATTTCCTTAAATTAGTTTATTGGAGAAAACGGATATAGTAATGTTTTCATCTGAGTAAAGACTAAAGCCTTCAGCAAAAGTGATTTTCTTTCCTTCCTTAACTTGCTACAGTATTTCATGTAATTTTTTTTTTTCCTTAGGTCCTGATGGCACTGTGAAAAAGCAGATGGATTCTGAAAGTTTAACCTTAGTTGTTGGAAAATCTGCCTCAAGATTAATTGGCTGTTCGCATGGTCCTACCGACGTGCCTCAAGTCTTATTTGTGATTTCGAGAATGGGACGTTAGGGCTGCTGTTCCCCCCATAGTCGACTGATAGTAGATAGAGCAATTATAGAAGGAAACGGTTTCGTGAAAAAATTTTGATTCTTTGCATTAGGAAATTCGATTATATTAATTGGCTATATTTTTGTAAAAAAAAAAAAAAAAAAAAAAAAAAAGAGTCCTCCCTGCCTTTATGTGCTTTACGTAGAACAAGACAGGGCATTATATGAGGTGGTTATTCATTTTTCCAAACAATTTCGGATCTAATTGTATTTTCAACAGGACGCTCTATTAGTTGGCAGCATGATTATTATTATTAAGCTCAAGTTTTGGTAATTGTAACTGCAATGCATTTTATTACTGGAAATCCTGTTAAAATTTGAACTACGTAATTCTGAATGAAGTTCAGAATGACCGTTTTATGAGGCACTACACGAAACAGTTTGGATTTATGCTGTCACAGATTACTAAACTCATTTTACGAGGGCCACAAAGGATGAACGACTAGTACTATATTACAAAAATAAGCACACTAGAAATTAAACTGGGGCCCGGTAAAATTCGGAATTTAAGACAAAAAGAAAGCACGGGGTAGTTCAGACGTCTTGTAACTAATCAAGAGGGAATTCTTTATCTCATGACCGCCACTTACTTCCAGTTCACACTTATCGTGTGAAGCCATGGTACTTCCATTCCATAAGAAAGGCTCGAAAGCAATATGTGATAATTACCCGGGATATAAGCCTTATGAGCCACGCCGCTAAAAAATCACTAGAGTAATGCTGGAACGTATAAGAGCTACAGCTTCAAATTTTATTCTAGAATATCAGGCCGGTTTCCGCCAAAACAGGTCAATAACTGATCAGATATTTACGGTCCGTCAGATCATGGAAAAATATCTTGAACTTGGACGTAGTATTTTTCACTGACTTTAAGCAGGTTTTCGACCTCATGTGGAGAGAAGGTCTGTGGCACATTCTTCCCCACTTTGGTATACCATAAAACTTAGTATCATTGATCAGAGATATGTACTCCAATTTCAGAAGCCGCGTCATGACGGGAGAGGGCCTTTCCGATAGCTTTGAAAACAACTGGTCTGCTGCAAGGTTGCTGACTCTCATCGGAACTGTTTAACCTGTTCCTTACTCCCGTCCTATCACTCCTTGACAACTCGTCAGGTGTCCTCATCGGGGAATATTGATTGATAAATTAGCTTATGTAGACGACATAGACCAAATAAATGTGAACCCTGGTGATCTTTGATCCAGGCCGACAACATTCAATCAACCACCAGCCGGTTTGGAATGACCGTTAATTCCTCAAAGACGTAAGCTATGCTCTGTTCCCGAAAGCCAGAAAACAAAGAAAACTTGAGCCTCCAGCTCGGTGGTGAAGACTTAGAATGGGTCGAAGATTTCACCTACATTGGTAGCCTTATAACGTCTGATAACAACCACTCGAAAGATATTAAGAGGCGCCTGGTGCTTGCCAGCTCTAGCTTTAAAGCCTTGATGCCGATCTGAAGGATCAAGAATTTGTCGACACTGCCAAAAACAAGAGTTTTCAACACACTGATTATCCCCATTGCTATTTATGCTTGTGAATCATGGCCCCTCACAACAGATGACCAACGTTGCCTAGCCACATTCAAAACAAAGTCACTTCGCCGTATTGCGGGCATAACGTACTCGGACAGCAAGGGCGGATCCATGATTTTTTTTTTTTGGGGGGGGGGTTACTAATTTTTGACTCAGGTTTTGACTAATTTTACTGATTTTTACCTAGGTTTTACTAATTTTCGACTCGGTCAAAAATTTCGGGGGGGGGGGGGTTCAAACCGGGTAACCCCCCCAACCTGGATACGGCCTTGTCGGACAGGGTCTCTAATATTAGAGACAGGTCTCTAATATTAGACTCTTTGAAAACCTCAAGATCAAACACCATACTTGACAGAATAAAGCTGCAGCAACTTAGGTGGCTAGGCCACATCCAGCGTATGGATAACTCCCGTCATCCGAAAATAGTCTTCCATGGTCGCGTGTATGGCTCTTGCCCCAGAGGTCGACCCCCGAAGAGATGGAAAGACAACTTCTCTACGCTCAACCTGCCGCAACTTCTACGCCTGTCTGAGGATAGATGCTTATACAGACGCCACATCAATAACATAGTGAATGAAGAGAACCCAAAACAACCTTCGAGGATGGTTGGGACTTAAGTCAAGTAAGTCAGTTCTAAACATTTCTTGCCTTCAGCCTTCCGTACAGTTAAGTGTTTTTTAGTGTATTGTACAGTTATTCAATGGCTTTTGCTAAATCTTTAATCAATTATCATAATGTAGCATTTTATCCAAAATCATGTCTGCCTCTCTTAGCAAGTGATCAAAAGCTGTAGTAAGGCCTGTAAACAGGTATTGGATTTACTCTATCCTAAAAAGATGAAGGTTAACAAGACCGTTAAAGAAATCGCATCCTTACATTTTTTTTTTTTTTTCTTTAAACTACAATGAAAAAGTTGTGCAATATATAATTGCAGTAGGAGAAAATATCGAGTCATTTTAAGTTTCATATGCGGCTGCCACCAAGGAAACTCAAGGGAGAAAATATCGACTCATCTTAAGTTTCATAAGTGGCTGCCACCAAGGAAACTTGGAAAGAAACTTGACTTTTATGGTTGGAACTACTAAGTAGGTGGCTAAAAGTTGTCTTGATAAGGCGTGTTCTGTCGAAGAAAAGAACTAAGCCGAACGCGTTACAAGATACTGGTGTTAAGTTACAGAGATGAATGCAAAGCCAAAATTTGTGACTTTGATTGCTTCATCCCCATTGAGACCAATCACAATTTTTTTTTCTTCATTTAACTGCAAAGCTGCTAAATAAAACCATCAACTTGGGTAATATTACAGAAATCTGAGATGTATCAAAGCTGAAATCAGGTTTTTCATGCTAAAATCAATTTAACTGAATTTTTCTTCCAAAATTTAAGGTTTACACATTAAGCCCCTTAGTCTAGTATGCTTACTCCAAAAGTTTCTTACCGCTCAGGGAAAATTATTGCCGATTTTGGGGAGCCAGGAATCGATGCAATTTTTTTTCAAAATATCCCCCCCCCCTTAGGCTCGTACAGTAAGTTGCTAGCCGATCAGAGACAAAACAAATATTACGCATCAATTCAGCGCATTGTTTTCATTAGTTTTTATCTTTCTTTCCTGACAGCCGATCAAATTTGTAACTTTTAAATGTGCACCATGTATACAAGCTAATGCTGTATTACGTTGTCCCAAAACATAAACTTATTATTTGTATCTAGTTTATTTAATGGTAAGAACAACATGGTCCCAGAAATGATTTTTTCCTCGCTTGAAATGCACATCAGAGCACAAATACATAACAACTCTCCCTGTGTTTGAACGTGCTACATGGTTCTTGATTGCGAGCACAGTATATAAATAATAGACAGCATGATCGTTCCCAATCTCAACCATTATAAAAACCCAGGCCGAAATGCGAGTGCCCCGGAGAACATTTAAACTACTATAAACATAAGCGACATTCGATTTTTTTATGGGTATACAAGTCAGATATCTCTTGAACGCGAAACTTGGCTTCAACGTTGTAACACTAAATTTAAAGAACCTAATTTTAAATTAATTTTTTCCAATACATATATGAAAATCGGTAATTAGAAGTACAATGTTATTATTAGATGTTCATAGGAATTACAAGTAGGCTTCGAAGTCTCGAGTTGGTTTCAAAGGCATTTTGAGAAAGTTTCTGCCAAAATACGTGTTCCAGGGTAATTGGACCGCTGATGGCAGATCAAATGAGATGAGCTGTTTGTACGCGCCAATATATATATAAATATATATATATATATATATATATATATATGTAATAGGATATATATATATATTATATATATATATATATATATCTATATATATATATAGCCCTATATATATATATATATATATATATATATATATATATATATATATATCATATACAAACTGGAAGAATGTTCTGTAATAGGAGCTTTTCTAGCGTAAAGCCCCTAAAATTTTGGATCTATCACTAAACTGTGTGATGTTCTTCAATTTTCTGAAAACTCACTAAGAATTTTACGAAAAACGCTTAACAGACGTTTGGTATTTTCTTGGATAGGGCTATTGTGGCAACTTTTACCACAGCAACCAATAATTAGAACCCAAGTTCTAAAATTGGTCTCAATCAGGAACCCTTCATTGCTATCTAAATTCACAAAGTGTAAAGATTTTCAAACAGAGGTGTTAATTCTTTAAAGCTCAGGAAAGGTCTGAGAATTTTATACAAAAACATTCATACCGAAACTAGCTCTACTCTCGGCTCTCCGCTAAAACAGGTAATTAGCCTTTTTCAAGTCACACACGAACTACAATCTGAGAAAATAAAAATCACGACGTGAAAATAACAAAAAAAAAAAAAAAATATATAAACCATCACAGCTATTCCACCAGTTATAAGAAAAACAAAGATCCTTTATTAAGTTTCGAAAGACATTTCTATGGCACAAAAAAAAGAGCATAAACGAGGAAAAAAAACAATAAGAAAAAGTTTTGATGCTACATGGAGCAATATCACTATCTAAAACCCACAGACCATTGTGAAACTAATAGATAATCTGTGCTAGAACTGTTAGGTTGCCCCTTTGTTGTAAAACATTTTGCGGCAAATTTCAAATACTCCCGCCACTTCGTTGATCCCTCTCCATTATGAAATTTCGGCTGTTTCCCTGTTGCAGTATTGATTAGAAGTTAGCACTAGAAATTTCCTTATTTTCACAAATTTAATGACCCCCCACCCCCCTTTTATAAATCCTACATAGGCCAATCACTTTTGTCCACTGTATATAAAAAATAGATTAAATCATAATTTGTATATAAATTAAGTCATACCTATGAGATTGGACAGTTGCAAAACACTTCGCTGGGTCGCCGAGTTTCTTTCTGCTTTCGCAATTACAAGTAATACAAATTCGCACCATTTTTCAGTGACTGACAAATACATACTGGCCTGCTAATGTCGGAGTAAATGGGAGGAGAGCTGTTTGTACGCGCCGAGAATGAAGCGCCAAAAGTCATCAGCTGTGATCTTACTGTTATATTATCTATATACAGTGCTTGCGAGTCACTCTGTGATAGAAATGAAAATAAATGTCTCTTCACCTCAAATATATATCAGGAAAAAGATTACCACAGCTTAGCAATCGATTCGTTAAACCACAGATATAACCTATACCAGAACACTGGTAATGTAAGACTTGAGAATAATGACTCAATGAATAAGTAAACATTGCGATATGAAATTTCCCAAGATATCACATATGTTTATTCAAGTTCAAACGAATCAGGATGAATTTGCATTGAAGTTAAGTGAGAATAAAAAAAAAAATGCACATCTCTGAAAATCCATTCCGCTTTCCCTTGGCTCAAGGTGCTTACCCCATAAGTTTCAAGTGGATATGGGTGGATATGTCGCTTTTTTTCTGTCTAAATGTCCTGGAAGTTCAACGCTTGAATAATAAGAAATAAATTCTGTAATGCCCTGAAATCAATTAAATTTACTAAGATGGGGTTGCGAATAGAAGGGGTGGGGCCAATTGCCCCATAAAAGCTGAAAAATATATTCTTTCGTTTAAATAACCTTCGGTATGTAGATTATGAAATAACAAACCCCTAGATTTGGAGGGCTAGAGGTGTTTTTACCCCCTCTTCCCCTGGAAAATACCCTCTGTGGAAAATAAGGCGTTCCAAATTTGAGAATTTTATTTGAGTTTTTATTTTTTATCGGTAGGGGGAAGGAATTTTGGTACTTGTATATTATACGCCACTCACTCAAGTTTACGCTGTGTAAAACTCGAGAACCAACCGGTTTCTTTGTTAGTTTCTTTCAGCTTAGTACTAGACAAGACAAGTGACAGAAGAAATGGGAAATATAATTTAGGCAAAATATTTGCAAATGGGGGGGGGGGGGGGGGGTAAAATATTTGGACAGTTTGAAGTCAGAAAAAAATTCTTACATCATAAAATGCTCAATAATTGTACCTAACACATTTTGCATGCAGGCCCGCTTTACTTTACCCCCCATGTGCAAATATTTAGCCTAAATTATATATTTCCCATCTTTTCTGTTACTTGTCTTGTCTAGCACTAAGCTGAAAGAAACTAACGAAGAAACCAGTTTTTTCTCGAGTTTTACACAGCGTAAACTTGAGTGAGCAGCGTCTGGGATGCCAAATGGACACTTTTAGTGGCTCTTGGACACTTTTTCACTCTGAAGGACACCGGGACACTATTGGGTCAAAAAAGGCAGATTTTTGAAAAAAGGGACACTTTTTGGACATTTTTACAAATCAAAAACCAAATGTCTTTATTTTCTTCATTTTTTTTATAAATACGACTGCTTTTAATTTGTACTTTACTTTTAAGCTTTGGTAACGTCTTGGGGATTTTTTTCTTAGATGTTTTTTGCGCCCTACGCGAACACAATTTATCAACCGAATAGGAATAGGACCCAAAGTCTTAACCAATGTGGTATGCTAGAACCATCAAATCCATCTTTTTCTTCTATCTGACGGTTGACGTTTGTCATCAAGTCGGTCAACTTCAAGGACCCACCTACTGCTGGTGGCAAAATCACCAAGGCCGCTGAGAAGGCTGGAAAGAAGAGTGAATGGCCATTCCCTGCTGGCGCGTTCCGCGTAGATCCCTGTGGCAGGTAGCCGTATGCACATGGCTATTATTACACTGCTGTCATAGAAAGAAAGGAGTTTCGCAGAAAAGCTGTGTTGAGGCTCAATTTTATTTATAGCCGCTAGCGAATGTTTCTGTATTATATTCTATACTTTCAGCTGTGATTTTTTGTAAAACGCTGGTCGCCAGTTTCTATCGAGTATAACTCAAGCGAATTTATTTCAATCGGCCTTGTCTTCTCACTTTTTTAGTTCTCAAAAACGTCATTTTTGCTCAGGGCTACTTCTAAATGTTCAGAAAACGGCAAGATAGAGGAGTTGTTAAACGATTTTAACCACTTGACCAACCAGTTGGCTGAGTGGTTAAGGTGATCGACGTCTTTTGTTTAACTTCAAACCATGTAGGTCAAAATAGACATTTCGTTGCTACAGCCATTCGGACCTTGTCGCACCCAAAGATCCTTAATAGCTACCGAAGTTCAAAGAGTCGCATATTTTTCGCATAACTTATGAAAATGCCGAAGTGAAAATAAAAATCTCTATGGTTGGTTCTTTCCTTTTCGACTAAGATAGGTAGCGGTATCGATAATCGATATAACATTTCGCTCTGTTGACATTCTCATGACGATTGTTTTCTGTCATCTTTTCAAATTAAACTAGCACTAAACTAAACTTAATTTATAGGTAGTGTTAATGTCAAAGCTGGAAATACTTGCAGAACTCATGCAGGTAACAGACCGCTAGGTAGCAGAGCTAAGAAGGACGAATTTCACAGGTTTTTCGGCAGTTTTTTCACAGGTTTTTAAAATCCATAGTGGCAACCCTGTATTTTGCATTTTGGCTAATTTTCTAGAGGGACACTAAAAGTGTCCTTTTTTGGCTGATTTGGACACTTTTGTCTCTAAAAGTTATGGCAACCCTGAGCAGCGTAGATATAGTACATAAATCTTTTTGCTAATCTTCACTTGCCTTACACATGTGCTACATAGTGTATACTTGTGCTCTTGATATTTTCGCTTTTGTTTACCACTAGGTTGGCGTCAAAATTGATTTGGTTATCAATAGGTTGGCGTCATGACTGTGAGACAGTCAAACATAGAAAGTTGCCCACCGAATGGTTACAAAATACGTCTTGCCTGAGTGGTTTTCATTTGTCTGTAAACACTTTTATATACTCTTCTACAAAAGAGGTATTTTCCATCCCACCTCTCAGTTGTATGTGGTATATGTGTGTGGTACATGTTGCTGGCTGTTGCCAATGACAAAGCTTAAGT